>CM042875.1:2149851-2177351 GCA_023658055.1 Thaleichthys pacificus | reverse complement strand
ATGAGACCCAGTGGTTAGACAGATAGGACTGAACAAGGCAAAGCACTTCTAGCAAACATTCAAATTACATGTAAATGTTAAACCTTTCAGGACCCGGTCACAGAGAAGTGGATCAGGTTGACTGAGGACATCATATTCCACCTTAAAAGCCGTCTACATACCAACCCAATCCCCACGCAAAACCTAAACGGCTATAAGATCGGCTTCTGTTTCGGACACAAATAAGCCTGATGAATGCTCTGTATGAAATGCTATATGCCCAGATTCTGTTATGACAGACCTGGCACAGAGACAAGCCTGTTGTGTTCCTGTCTGCGTGCTGCGCATGCAAGCCTGGCGTTCATCCATGATGACATGCCAACGGTGGACATGACCCCTGGCTAGTACCCCCCCCCTCCCCCACGCCCACACACACACACACTTCCCCCCCCCCACACACACACACACACCTCCCCCCCCCCACACACACGCACCCCCCCGCCCACACACACGCACACCCCCCCCCCACACACACATGCACACCCCCCCCCCCCCCCCACACACACCCACATGCACACCCCCCCCCCCCCCCCCACACACACACACACACCCACACACACACACACACCCACACACATCACAAGGTGTGGGCTCTCCACCCTCGGGGCTCTCACCTTGCGATGCCTCTCGCGGTCCTTGCACTTCTCCCGGACCCAGTCGATGGTGTGGAAGTCGTCGTAGGTCCCCACCCCCGGGATGGGCTCCTCCAGGAAGTCCAGCAGGTGGGTGGAGGTGGTGGCGGCCCCGCCCCCATTAGACATGGCGTAGTTAGATCCTGGAAGAGGGAGAAAGGGGAGGGGGGGGGGAGAGAGAGAGAGAGGGGGGAAACGAGAGTCATGGAGGAAAATAAAATGATGGAAGGAGGGTGAAGGAGGGAGAAAAGAGAGAGAGTCGAGAGAGTGAGGGAGGAAGGGAGGGAGAAACACATCAAATGTGAGACAATCGCTTGTGCTCACCCCTACTCGTTTGCAGACAGTTCTCCGTTTCCTGTGTTAATTAAGGACACACACACACACACAGACACACTAATGTAATGAGGTTGTCTGAAGTTGAAGGCCATGCTAGGGAAACACCCATTCACTTCCTGATGTGAAACCAAGTCAGGCCTGAGCTCCAGTCTCAGGCTGTGAGCAGTGAGAGAGCCGCAGCCCCGTAATCATGTAATCCTCTGTGCTCCCTCACCCACAGCACCCTGGTTAAACCCGCTGGCCAGGAGCCAAGATGGAGGCACAGTTGCAGACTTCCAATGGCAGGTTTCATCCATTGAAGAAACCGGGGCTTTAGAACTCAGTGACTCCCTTCACCTCATTACTCACAGTCCTGTAGGTTTGAACAACCCCTCTCAGACTCTTAAGACTTACTTCCACAGCAACCTCTGCTTAAAGAAACATCCTGCTAATGTATTACTTAATTGCCATCCAAACACAGGCTACATACAGAGTTCATATGTGTGACTATTTTAGGCACACTGTCCCTTTAAAACTGCTTTTTTCCCCCCATGAGGTTCCTTGAGGATTCCTCCTTGAAACATGTTTCGCAATCTCTGATAAACGTCCTCATAAACACAGCCGTGAGGTCAAGAGAATGAAAGACATCTGTGTACAAAACACTCTACCGGGGCGTGAGCATGGTGGTCAAACAGACATTTAACAACCAGTCATAGCCCCACTGGTAAATACGACTCGCCCCTTAAAATGACAACCAGACTTGATTTCAAACCAACGTGTGTAAGTCAAGGACACTCACATGCACACCGTTGAACTAAATGTTAGTCAGGAAATGAATCGTAAACTGTGGAGGTATACTTACTGCTGTGGTTTATCCTGCCTGCCAGTCTAATCTGTGTAGGTATGTCTGCTGTGGCGTTGAAGGCAGGTATTACAGAATCTGAGACTGAGATCAGAAACACAGCAGAAACACTGCAGAAACACCTCCATGTGTCCAACCCAGACTCTCTCTCTCGTGACAAATCTACTGTCACGTCCCTTCAAGTGACTCCTGAGTCCTTGTACAAGGAAACAGGGGAAAAAAAAGGGAAAACCACAACAATGTAGACACTGTCAAAAGATCGTAACAGGCTGACAAATAGACATAACTCCAATCCCTTTGAGCGTGTTATTTTTACTCGTGAGGTTTGAAAATCGACATGATCAAAAAACGAGGTTGTTCTGACAGCATATCAAGGGCCGGTTAATATGTTCTGGTGACTCAACACAGAGCACAGCTGGCCTAGGGGCTTTTCTCTATAAGGGACTGGATAAAAACAGCATGGCGGCCATTTTGGTGGGTCATCTGTGCAGTGACAGTGACAGTTACTTTGCTGTGAGAGCATCTCTGTGGTTGTTGAGTTGGAGGGTAACTAGCACAAACAGCTCATCTCAAAAATACTAATCAACAAACGCTATTCCCTTTGGCTTTTCGACAGTAAAAAAAATATACATTCAGCCATCCTTCATTCAGCGTACATAGGGCTATATATATTCTGACACAACCTGACAACACTCTCTTTGGAAAAAGAGCAGACCTAACTGGCATCTAAGAGCTTTGGGAACGCCGAATGTAGCTTAGCATCGACTCTACAAATATGTGAGAATGTACTTTAGAGATCTGCCACACAAAGTCCCCATTGTCTCACAAGACAAAGTGGAGAGACAGAACAAGAGAGGGAGGGAGGCGGGCATGGTTAAGAGTCTCTGAGTACGCTGCTGGTAAACAATCGGGGAAGGTATGCATGAAATTAGATCCTTCTTTGTTGTGCAAATCCTTGTATTAGGGTTTGTCAACCCTGTCAACATGCCTCCTGAAGGAATGCACATGTTGTGCCTCCGAAAACAAGCCCGACTCGCTCTCATTTAGTCATTTAGCAGACGCTCTTATCCAGAGCGACTTACAGTAAGTACAGGGACATTCCCCCCGAAGCAAGTAGGGTGAAGTGCCTTGCCCAAGGACACAACATCATTTGACACGGCCGGGAATCGAACCAGCGACCTTCTGATTACTAGCCCGACTCCCTCACCGCTCAGCCATCTGACTCCCTCTCGCCGTCGAGTCCAGAGAACACAAGGTGAGGGAACACCTTCGTCCGTTAACGACAGCGTGCTTCGTTTAAAAAGCCACCGGCTGCTCCCCTGCCGGTTACTATGCACTACACTATCTGTGTCTCCCTGTGTGAGCTGTGGGAATGTGGTCAAAGATTAGCGGCTAGTAAATGATTACCTTCAACATTCCAAACGGTCAAGGAGAACTAACCAGCGAGGAGGCCGTTTGAACACACACCTGACGGCGATTACCAGAAGCTGACACTGTGAGATCAAGTCCACTTTCTAATATAATAATAATCATATTTTCATAACACTACACATTGCTACGACTGAGAGTATTTTGACCTTATAAATCAAGCCAGGCTTACTCATGCGGGAGTGTTTTATTTGATCTATGCTCTTTGATAGGAGAAGACATCTTCTCTCAAGGAGGACTGGGTGGAAAAGTCTGTCGACCTGGCAACGAAACCATTCCCCAGGAAGTTGGCTGTAGAGAAGTGTGTTTCTGTCCAGTCAGCTAAAAGAACTCACAACAACCAATCAAGTCTTAGAAAACAGCCAGATCAGGCTGCGAGAGAGAAGCCAATCTGCCAGTTAGAGGAGCGGGCCAGCCAGCCAGTCACCCAATCAGCAAGGTGCATACTGCTTCAAAATATCAGCTTCCAGTTTGATTGGTTGAGTGACTCAGCATCCGTCTGGACCGGCCAATAGGAGAGGGATGGTGATTTATGACCACTTAGCTCTGGCTTCAGAGAAACCACATCTTCCAACGCTGAGTTAAATGATCTGAATCTAGATCGAGAAACACAAAATGGACCCATTAAAAACACCCATTAGATACCTAATTAGATACCTTCCACTCAGTGGAAAATGTTTCTACAGAGCAAGAGCCTGTTTATAATGAGATGATTCCGGAACGTCACACCGTAGAGATGATGATGCCGCCATGGAAACAGAGCCCTGAAGGGGACGTCACATCCACAACAGCAACATCACGGTTTAATGGTTCTGCAGGTCTAACACACACACACACACGCACACACACGCACACACACACACACAGCTGAGGTAAAAATGTCAGGCCTTGTCGATCAACTGTGAAGCGTTTGCGTGTTTCTGGCAGCAGATAACTGATACTCTGCTTTACTCCATTTGTCGTTAACTAACAAAAATGTCTATAGATTAGGGTTGACTATGCCTCTGGGAGAACGTGTTATTGTCCTCCATACAGCCAGGCCGTGCAGGAGAAGATCGGGAGAGCAGAGGAGAGGGGGAGGAGAGGAGAGGGAGAGCAGAGGAGAGGGAGAGCAGAGGAGAGGGGGAGGAGAGGAGAGGGGGAGGAGAGGAGACTGGGGCTTTTGTATATGTTCATTCACCGTGAAAATCAACAGTAACGAGTCCAGTACGGACACACACACAAACACCCACACGTTCACACACACACACACACCCAAAGGTTCACACCCACACACTTTGCTGAGACTCGATGTGTCTGATACAACAGGTTCTTCTCAAAATATCACTGAAAGGGTGGAGGGATCAGGGCCAAGGATGTTCTCAGATCTGGAAACAACACACGCACGTTGTTCTATCTTTTACGGGTCTTTCTCCGAGATTTAAGATGGACGTACACATTGCTCTTCAGTCGCTGCCGATTCCAGCTCAGCTAAGCTGCAAGGACACACACCCAGCTAATTCACCACAGAGATAGGACACACACGCACACACACACCCTAGAAGCTAGGACACACACACCCAGCCAAGGTTAATCATCGACAAACAGCGGATCGGTCGAAGAATGGCAGCCAGATAACACTGCTGTTCTCTCTCTCTCTCTCTCTCTCACACACACACACACGCACGCACGCAAACACACCATGTCCGCCAGCCTCCTCTACATTAGGGCAACATCAGCACGGGCAGCGGCAGGCTGCGCTCACGACCAGCCTGAGCGCTCCTGTCAGGATTAGCTCCTACGCCACGAACGGCCAGCGCAGCCAGACGGAGCGACGCGCCGACGGCACGAGCGAGAGAGACAGAGAGAGAGAGAGAGAGAGAGAGAGAGAGAGAGAGGGGCGGAGGGCGAGAGGAAGCGTACCTCTTCTTTTAGGCATCTCCTGCAGGGGGATGGTGTCCCCTCCCCCGTCGTAGGGGAGATAGGGGTCTGCGGGCGAGTCCTCCTCCTCCATGTCGACCGACAGGCGGAGAGGAGAGAGGGAGGTAGGAGGGCTAAGGCGAGGCTAGCTCATGGATAGCTCCTCACCGCGTGTCTGATAGCTGCGTCTGCTGCCTGGGCCATGTTTACCCCGCTACACAGGGACAGGCTGGCTGTGTGCGTAGGCTTATATGTGATACTGCGTGTGTGTGTGTGTGTGTCCGGTAAGCTGCTCCCTCGGATCTCGATCTTCTCTCCCTCCCCCCCTTCTTCTCTCTCTCTCGCCCGCTCACTGTGCTCCCTTTCCCATTCTCTCTGCCCCCTCCCTCCCTGTAGATACGCAGCCTCTCTCTCCCCCCTCCCTCCCTGTAGATACGCAGCCTCTCTCTCCCCCCTCCCTCCTTGTAGATACACAGCCTCTCTCTCCCCCCCTCCCTTCCTGTAGATACACAGCCTCTCTCTCCCCCCTCACTCACTGTAGATACGGAGCCTCTCTCGCCCCCCCCTCCCTGTAGATACACAACCTCTCTCTCCCCCTCCCTCCCTGTAGATACACAGCCTCTCTCTCCCCCATCCCTCCCTGTAGATACGCAGCCTCTCTCCCCCCTCCCTTCCTGTAGATACACAGCCTCTCTCTCCCCCCTCACTCACTGTAGATACGGAGCCTCTCTCTCCCCCCCTCCCTCCCTGTAGAATACACAGCCTCTCTCTCCCCCCTCACTCACTGTAGATAGGCAGCCTCTCTCTCGCTCCACTGCAGCAGCTGACTGCTCAGGGGCTGATGATGTCATCGCAGGGGAAAGACGATCGCGCGAGGCTCAGCCCAGCCTGGTTGCTAGGGGACACGGGGGACGGCTGAGCCCCGTGTCCTGCCTGTCTGTCTGCCTGCCTGCCTGTCTGTCTGCCTGTCTGCATCTGTTTGTTTTCCTGTCTGTCTGTCTGTCTGTCTGTCTGTCTGCCTTCATCTGTTTGTTTTCCTGGCTGTCTGGCTGGCTGTCTGTCTGGTTGCCAAGAAGGCAGGGAAGGCACACAATAAAAAAATTCAAACGTGAAAACTCTAGATCTGCAGTGATGCTGTACCACTCAGATGGACCAGTCTATCAGAGGGGAGATGCGTCTCTATAAAAAATGTATAAATTATAAAAGATTATTAACTGAAGGATGGAAAGACGGGCCTAATAACCCACAGTAGACGGATGACAGAAATTGAGCTGTATTGATTCGTCAACAGTCGAAAGCCCTTTTACAGCTCTGGAAAGAATTGAGAGATCACTGCGCCTATTTCTTTCTTTTAAATTTTTTTTAAGGTGAGAAGGACATTTTTGAGTGAGGAACATAAGGGTAAAATGTTAGAGGCCACTGCCAATTTTACCCTTCTGTTCCTCACTCAAAATTGTCCTTCTCAACTTAAAAAAAAAATGAAAGTAAAACGCGCAGTGGTCTCTCCATGTTTTCCAGAGCTGTAGTTTGCTGCAAGATGGATCCTCGAGGCACTTTAGAACCAGTTCTGTCCGTCTCCACTCAACAGCCTGTTCTCTCACAGTCAAGCTGTTCCTACGTGGGCAAAAGCAGTAGACTGCTGGGGAACAAAGAAACCACAGTGGGGGTCATCTGAACCATGAAGATGCGTGCTGCCCGACACGCTCTCTCTCTCTCTCTTCTCGTCTGTTCTTCGCAAGAACTGCTCATCTAGACTCCTAAACATGAGAGTGAATCATCATCGCCGTTTCAACAGAGTAGGAAGGACGTGAAACTGTGTGTGAGATTTCATCTGAGAGCTTCGCCATGTCCACAATGTGTGTGCGTTTGTTCTCTACTGTCAGTGTGTGAGAGAGAGAGAGAGAGAGAGAGAGAGAGAGAGAGAGAGAGAGAGAGAGAGAGAGAGAAACCATCACGCTGCAGCTCAGATTCAGTTTTCAGATCCTTCACCTCAGTTTGAATACAATTTTGTCTACATCTTCAGTTGGTAAAATGTAATCTTCTGCTGCCACACTTCGGGAGGACTCCACCAAACCAGCCATCTCTTACCTTTTAGACGGGCTCCTGTTGCTAGGCGATGACGTAGGTGATGTCACCCATCAGGAAGCAACTTCCTGAGCCCGTCGGAAGTCAGTCCAGTAGTTGCGGTAAGTTCCAGAAACGTACGGCAAATGTAGATCTAGTAGCAAACCAAGTATGGGTTCAAACCATACTCTTTCTACTGGTTCCTTATATTAGCTAATACAGGAAAGTTCCAGAATGTTCCAAAGTTCCGAGTTCCACTTCTCTTTTCTCTGTGCCTGGGTCAAGCAGTCCTCCAACCTAGCCTAGCCTAGCCTAGCCCTTGCCTAGCACTCCAGGCAGCTAGCTAGCCCAGCTAGCTGCATCAACACACTTATGCTGGCTGTCATTGAACACCACGGGGGCCTTACATGGGTCCACACCACGCGAGGACGGTGTAAAAATAGACCTGTACATGCTCTGGGCTAACAAATACTGTGTACAGTGGTGACATGGCCTGGTCTACTTCCTGGAAGTTGAGTGCCAACCTATGCTGGCTGGATGCGGGGCTGCCAAACTAGTTTATGGGAATGTCTGTCTCTCCTCTTATGTGGACATCACACCCTCTTTGTGTTCGGCTTGTAGGTGTGCCCTCAGCACTATAGAAACACATTTACATTTAGTCATTTAGCAGACGCTCTTATCCAGAGCGACTTACAGTAAGTTCAGGGACATTCCCCCCAAAGCAACTAGGGTGAAGTGCCTTGCCCAAGGACACAACGTCAATTTCCTCGGCCGGGAATCGAACCGGCAACCTTCTGATTAATAGCCCGACTCCTTAACCGCTCAGCCACCTGACTCCCTAACACACTGTAAGCATTTAGACTCTCTGGAGTTCACCTGGGGTGGACCTGGAGAAGGTCAGCCAAGACTGTTCGTATAATTAAATCGAGGAGGATTCGTTAAGACTGCAAATTAGGAAAACGATTGGATTTAAGGACACCTGAATGTGTCCCGGTTGTAAAAAGATCAATAATTTAGGCGAATAACCTGTCCAGTGCCTTATTATGAAGCCATAGACAGCTTGTTTCCTATTGGTCAGACATTGAAGAAAGAGAATAGAGGTTACTGATTGGGCAGCGATTACAATCGACGACCTTGTTGAAACCCAATCCCGACTGGCACACACGTAAACAAATGTCCCTCCTACCCACGTCCTGAGGGGTGTGTGTGTGTGGGGGGGGGGGGGGGGAGGTGTGTGTGTCCCACTGAACAAAGCCTGATCACCCTGACTGGAGCTCCACAATACAGATGGCTAGGCCACCTCATCAATTATACACACTGTAGTCTCTCTCACTCTCTCTCTCTCTGTCTCTCTCTGTCTCTCTCACTCTGTCTCTCTCTCTCACTCTCTCTCTCTCTCTCTCTCTGTCTCTCTGACTCTGTCTCTCTCTCTCTCTGTTTCTCTCTCTGTCTCTCTCTCTGTCTCTCTGTCTCTCTCTCTCTCTCTGTCTCTCTCTCTCTCTCTCTCTCTGTCTCTCACTCTGTCTCTCACTCTGTCTCTCTCACTCTGTCTCTCTCTCTCACTCTCTCTGTTTCTCTCTCTCTCTCTGTCTCTCTCTGTCTCTCTCTGTCTCTCTCTCTCTCTCTCACTCCCTCTGTTTCTCTCTCTCTCTCTCTCTCTCTCTCTCTCTCTCTCTCTCTCTCTCTCTCACTCTGTCTCTCTGTCTCTCTCTCTCACTCTCTCTGTTTCTCTCTCTCTCTCTCTCTCTCTCTCTGTCTCTGTCTCTCTCTCTCTGTCTCTCTCTCTCTCTCTCTCACTCTCTCTCTCTCTCTCTCTCTCTCTCTCTCTCTCTCTGTCTCTCTCTCTCTCTCTGTCTCTCTCTCTCTCTCTCTCTCTCTCTACATGACACATACAAACACCAGCCGAGGCTCGTATAAAGACAGTAGCTACATCTAGTGGAAACAACCTCACTCTCGCTGTACTGTGGAGCACGGCAGCGCAGAATTCAAATACATCCTGACCTAAAACGACGCCAGCCACACAGTGGGACAACCCAATCCCTAAATGATGTGTTGTGAGTTTGGGCTTGGCATCTGAACAGGTCTGGGACAACAGTGTGCTGTACATGGGTCTGTGTGACAATGAAAGTCATTGTGAACGCAAACTCACACAGAGCTCTCGAGACAGGCCACCGAGAGAGCGAATTATATGAAGTGACAATGTCCAGCTCTCATGGTCTCCCGAAAGTACAACGTAAATGGATTATGTTAACAAATGAAGACAAAGAAAAACATGTAATTAATCTAATGACTCATAATCATCCAAAAACAAGACGTTAAAACACAGATCACACGACTCCCGTTAAAGACATTACCGAGCGCTTGCTTAGCAGTAACAGGGAATTTCCGATTCAAAAACACGATTATGGTGGTTACTTTCCAATAGACCTTCTCACACAGCCCTGGAAATGTGAAAACCTCCACGCTATTCAGCAACTGTGCCGCTTGAGATACTCTTAACCACTTTGATGATCCCTCTTCTGAGGTAATATTCTGTGACAAGTGGTGGGCCGAGCATGAGTCAGCAACTGTGATCAGACATCAGTCTAGGAGCAGAAGGAAGATGAGCCAGACAATTTCAGGATGCCTGATATAATATAACATTGCAAATCATGGGCAGGTGTGGTAGTGTGTGTGTGTGTGTGTGTGTGTGGGTGTGTGTGTGTGTGTGTGCGGAACAAGTGACAGGAACAGCTGGTTTGATACATCGAGTGACTGGCACAATATGAAAGATGACACCTATGATTAAATCACAGACACTTCACAACAAGCCACAAGGACATTTTTTGTTTTTTTTGTTTTTGCCCTGCAGGGCTTCCAATCACAAGGAAGCACTAGGACCAAGGTCCAATCAGAAAGCAGCATGAGGTGGCAGAATCCACACAGCAACAAGGTTGACAGCACACGACACGTTGGTCATGATGGCCACAAGGTAAACCGCCTCTGCCTTGCATGAAAGCACACCAAGTCAAAGCTGGGAGGAGGAGGCAACTGAAACACAGTTATCATAAAACAACAAGGCGTGAGAGAAAAAGAGAAGCCAAACGTCAGTTGGCCACAGAGAAGGAGGTGTCTGCGGTCAAGGCCGAGGCGATTATAAAGAATAAAGAAAAATGTTTCGCTAAATGATCCAGGGACATTTTCACAGTTGAAGCTGGGAATACTAAAACAGACCATGAAGCGAAATATTGGTATAGTAAGATAAAAAAAATAAAAATAAAGTCACTGAGGCCAAAGAAGCTAAATGATACAGGGAGCGGGGAAGGACTTGGAACTTAAGAGGTGAAACAGGACCACACAAGCACATACAGCGTACCGGGAGAGCACCGAATCACTTCTGCTAGCATGGCTGGTGGGCGCAGGGTGAGCTGGACTGGGGGCAGGGTGAGCCGGACTGGGGGCAGGGTGAGCCGGACTGGGGGCAGGGTGGCATGAGGGACACGGCAGGCTAGGAGACATCCAGGGGCGGCATGGACGGTTGGGGGGGGGGGGATGATGATGGATATTGTGAAATGGTGGAGTTGGGGGGGGGGGGGGGTTGTGGAGGAGGGGGGTCAGGAAGGAGGCAGAGAGGCGGTTGCACTCGAGGGGGGGGCGCACAGCATTGCAGGGGAGGCAAGCGCATCACTGGACAGCAAGCCAATCAGAGAGCGCGGGGGGGCAACAGCGGCGCCAACCAGCACAGGGCTCACAACACAGGGTCCGCCGGTGGAGGTCTGGGGTCCCGGTGGGGGTGGTGGTGGTGGAGGCGGTGGAGGAGGAGGGGGGGCCTACCTGGGGAGGTGGCGTCCCCGTCCAGGAGGTTGTCGTCCTCGGTGGTGTGGAAGTCCATGATGACCCCGGCTCCATCCAGCAGCTCCTCGTCGCTGCTGGCGCTGCCGATGCTGTTGTAGCTGGTCCTGCAGTGGTCCCTGTTAAAGAGCTGCTCGGACTCCATTTAGCTACGCGGTGCCCTGGGGTGGGGGTGGGGGGTGGGGCGAGGGGGCGCACACACACACAGGGTCATGGGCGGGGGGGCAGAGAGTGTGTGTGGTGGAGGCGGGACGAGGTACACACAGTGACAGGGGAGGGTGTGCACACGGTTATGTACATGACAGGCGCGTACGTACGCACGCTCCCGCACACGCACAGTCAACACCGTCACACACACATCCGAACCTGGATTAACGGGCTTGTATCCACTATCCAGACCAGAATGGGGGGATGGAAGTCTGGAGGATGGGAAGGGAGGATGATGATATTGTGTCTGCCCATGACAGACACAATAAAGGGAGACAGATGGAGGATGATGAGGAATATTGAACTCTCCCCCTCTCTCTCTCTCTACCTCTCTCTCTACCTCTCTCTCTACCTCTACCTCTCTCTACCTCCTTCTTCTCTTCACCTTCTCTTCTGTCTGCGAGAGGCAGAGAGGAGGGGCGCTGTGTGTCATATGCAAGGAATAAAAATGACAGACAGTCGACTACCACTTGACTAGGCTGGCCTGTATAAAACAGACTTTTTAACAGAGGAAGCCTGTCTTCCCAGTGACAGCACAGGCTCTGTTTGTTCCTCTGGTTCATGTTCATCTCAGACACAGGCCATTTCTGTTGGGCAGGAGCCAACGACGTATTTTTAGACAAGGTGGGGATTAGAGTGGACTGTGGAAGGACACGTCATGCCCAGCTCAGTGATGGGTTATTAGGATTTTGGTGTCGCTCAAAAGGATGAGCCGATCCGACCTGGCTCTGCTTCCAACGTCGCCTCCTGGTGGACTGAGATGGGAACAGCAACCATTCCAACCAGACAACGGCCAAAACAAAGCCGTAAGCAATCTTAAAGACATAACTGCAAACGAGACTACACGTTCTTAAACAGTATAGCTAAAGGCAACCATGTTTGTTTTGTAGGCGTTTGACAGACAGCGAAGGAGACTGCGAAAGAGACGCCAAATCTATTTCCCGGGGAAGAGCTTCTGCTGTGCAGTGCAGTGATCTGACTGTAATCCCCTCTATCTAATTCAATCTGATACCTCCCAGCTATATCAGGCTAGCTAGCTGATACCTTCCAGCTATATCAGGCTAGCAGGCATCGCCGCCTCGGAGGAAAGATTATGGATTTCCCAGAGTTCCATAGTCACCTCTCAACGGGCACAAGCTCAGCATAGCTCATCACGAGAGAAAAACTGACTAATTAGATTAATTGACCAAGATAAAACACAAGTTCAAGTCGACTCATGAGGTGATAGCATCCCGCAAGAGCACAGTTGGACATACTTAACAGTAAAGGCTAATTACTCAGGACTCAGGAGCCACGATGATAAATACGAGACAGATCGCATTGTCTTCCTGGTCTGATATTGCATCTCTATTCCTCTCATGTCTAGGCCTGAATGGTACCACAGTGGTGACACACTCACCATCGTTAATGAAGATTTTCCTGCCGGGGAATTCAATCTAGGTTGGATGAATTCAATAAGGTTTCAGAAGGCATGCTAGGTCAAAGAGAGGGGACTTCTCTGCAGTTAGCATGTTTTTCTGTCTTTCTTCTCCCTCACTACAGAAGAGTTGGCTCTCTCTGTGCTGATCAGGAGTTAACGAGGCCGTGTGCCTGAGAAACTGGCCTATTAACCTGAGCATCACGAACAGAACTTATGACTTGACAAGAACTTGATCTGTTTTCTTGCAAACTTTTTCTCACACCTCTTCGCTCACAAGTTCGGCTTGGAAGTTTCTGGAAAATCAGACGCCCTTCAGTGTGGATAAAGAAAGACAGTCTTTCTTCATTTGGAGAAAAAAGAAATCCCAATTAGCGAGGAAATTATTTTATTATTTTTTTTCCCAGAAGGAACCTATTACTGTACTACAGCAGTGGGCCCTTCCAAGACTAAGTAGGTTGAGGATACATTTGAGTTACCTCAAATGTCAGCCTTCCATTAGGGGATGCAGTGAGGGAAGGGAGCTGTCCGGATTGAGTGTTTGATCTAGGACAACTGCAGTTAGTTCCAAAACAACGTGGCTTCTTGTTACACAACTACGAGAAGGATTAGAAAGTGAGAGGGTGACAGAGAGAGAGAGAGTGTGAGAGAGAGATATTGAAAGAGAGAGAGAGATGCAAGGTGTTGCCTGGGTGACTGCTGTCAGGATATGACTCAGCATTTGAGAACCTTCCTCCTGACAACGTGACTTCACCTGTAAGGGGCGAGACCAACCAAGCCTAAAGGTTGACACTCCCCTACAAAGCAGAATAAAAACAACAAAGTAAACTTGCATACATCTAGGCTACTGCTTCTTAAACTTTTAAGCTACAGGAAACACAGAAGAAGAAAAAAAAATCGTGGTGTACACCTCAAATGCTAGCTATAAGCAACACCAACATATGCTAACATTTGCCCAGTAACACTTCAATAACTACAGGCTTGTCTAGAGGTCAACGCTGTGCAAAGCTTCTAACCAAGTCTTTAGGCAAACATATATGTGAGGTGAGGAAAACCCAGTTTAATAAACAGATTAATACAGGGCTAGAAGTTAATTAAACACAGTTGAGCAATACTTGTATCACACATGAACCCCATTCAGGACTTCATTAGAAGTAAGTCCTGCACACACTTAAATCTACCGACTTAAGTGTGTCTCTTGCTCTGCCTATGAACATTGTACTGAACATTTTAACATGTTCATGGTGTAGGAGAAGGTTAAACCTATGACGAGCAAGACTTTGTTCTAGAATTCTAAAAGGTCTTTGTTGAATTCCGAGATAAGGTTGGGTGAGACCTGAGGGGAGAGGAAAGTCAGATGACCCTGAATATGATGTCATCACACTGTCATATACATGGAACACGTCTTTAGACTTCAGATCATGGAACACAAATCTAACAACTTGGTAGACGATCGCGCCAGTTAACGGATCTGAACGTTGGATTCAGGGTGCAAGATCACTAGGCTAGATGTGGGAATCTCAGTGATTCAGTTCATGCTTTACCCTCCAGACAGAGAATTGATGAGATGTAGAATGTGTGAATGAAAATAAAGGGGAATATGATCTGACTCAAGACATAATGAAACAAAGACAACTGCATTGAAAACAACTGTACGAGGAGGTGAAATGACACGATACAAAAGCGTTGATGTTCATCTGACTGACAGAGAGATCTGAAGATGGAGAACAAGTACATTTCTTCATTTCCAGAGACGAAGAGACAACAATAACGGTGTCCCGTGACGATGCAGTGGCCAGGCTAGTGTGTGAGAACGTTACTTTTAAAACCTCCCTTTTTTGGCAGAGAAAGGGCCCTGATGCGCGTTTTAGATGCAGGCTCACCATTTGACAAGAGATACAATGCACGCTCATCGGTATGAATCTATTGAAATGCATCACAACATAAGTGCCATCGCTGCTGAGCCAAGCGGGGATTTTAGCTAGATAATTTACACCATGGCTGTTAGCTAGATGGCAAATACCAATTACTTGTGTGCGTGTAGATGATCAACCTGTGTGTTAATAAAAAATGACATCGATACGAGTCTGGCCTTGAAATGTAAATGTTCCAGAAAACCGCGATGTGCACAAGAGGGATTTCCCTACCTTTTAACTGCCTCTATTCCACCATGGACTGGACAAATCATCCTCTTCCCGTTTAGAAAAGGAGTTTTACCAAAATTATGTTTGACATTCTCCTCATGATGTTTTTTTTCTGTGCTGTTCCTCCTGTGTCGAATGGGTTTCTCGTTTCACAATCCCCGGGTAGGGATCCGTCACATGTCCAGCCCCCAGAAAACAGCCTCGCAAAAAAAAAAGAATATAAAAAAACAAGCAAAGGCCGGGGCGGGCGGCGCCGACGAGGACTACACCGTTTACAATGTGCACCGGCGGGCGTCCCTAAGTCTTAAAACGAGTTTCAACTGACATTTACTTCCGGTCTCTTGATCTCCCACCAGACCGCTTGTGGTCGCCAGGGGCGCATTGTCAGCTATGTAATCCACGCAAGCACTAAAGAAACACTTTCTAGTAGTGACATCTTGCGATAGGCTATGTATTATTTTAATGAACACAGCAAATATATTATAGACTTGTCTTAAACGGGCCTTGTGTGTTTTATCAAAGTATAAAGGTTGATCTTTTCTTGCCATTTAAGTATAATATTAATGGAATCGAAAACTTGTTGACACAATACGTAACACATTAACAAACAGCACCATCTACTGATTACACAATGAGTAGCTGACAATATTCCTAGGTGAGGTTTTAAATCCCTTGGGTTGTACAAGGACATCCAAATCCTTTTTTCAAAATATAAGAAAGTTCAGGAAAATCAACTGTTCAGTTCAATGACACGTGACAGTAGTGTTGCCTCAGGCAGAAGCAGTAGAAAGAAGAAGTAAAGTTCCCGGTCGCCTTTACTTTCCCTGCTTCAGCAAAATAATAACCATGCCCATGTACTAACCCAGACAGAGCATATCTTAGAGGAAGCTCGACAGTCACAACCCTTCTCACTCAGTCGTTCAGTAAGCTACGTGTAGACAGCTTCAGTGTTTGAGTTGACTCTGGAATTTGTTCATTTTTTATTTATTTTACTTTTACCAGGCAAATCACTTAAGAACATAATCTTTTTTACAACAGCAGCCTGGCAAGACACAAAAAGGCCTCTGTGGCTACTGCTCCTCGTCTAAGCCGTAGTAGAAGCCGGTGTGTCGTCGGTGCTGCTGGACGGGCATGTTCCTCCTGGTGTTCCTCAGCTTGTCCAGGTCCACCTCCACCAGGGCCATGCCCTGTCTGCTCCCCTCCGCAGTCCCCCATCACCGCCCCCCAGGGGTCCACCGCCAGCGCGTGCCCGTACGACGAGCGCTTCTCGTGGTGCTTGCCCACCTGGGCAGACGCCAGGACGAAGCACTGCGTCTCGATGGCCCGGGCGCGGAGCAGTGTCTGGAGGCGGAAGGAAATGTGTGATTCGTTTTACGACGTGGAAATAGGGCCTCGGGGTGGGAGTTGGAGTGTTTGGAAGTGTGTTGTTAACTCTACTCACTTCCCAATGGGCTGTTCCCGTAGCAACAGTGAAGGCCGATGGGTAGGTCAGGATGTCCGCCCCCTGCCGCAGCAGGGCCAATGACAGCTCAGGGAATCTCAGGTCATAGCAGATGCCCAGTCCAACCTGGAACCCAGTGATGAAGACAGGGAGGGCAATTCTTAGAATGTTGACTTAGATTGTGGGATTTTCAATCGGATTCTACTGTGTACATTCTAGAATCTTGCATTGGACTCGGAAGGGTACAACTAACTACAGATTCTGTTTACATTTCTATGGTGGTTTTCGTGCTGTCGTTCCAACAATGTACACAGAGCTAGAAGAGAGGAATAGACCTTGCCAATGGGTGTTTGTACAGGGGGGACAAGGGCCGGTCCAGGTATGGTGAAGGCACTCTCTCTCAGGGATACGCCTTTCTCTGGAAGCTCGACGTCAAACAAGTGGGACTTCCTGTACACTGACACAATCTCACCTGTAGACATAGAGAGGATGTGTGAGTGCCTGTGTGTGTGTTTCTGTGTGTGTTTGTGTGTGTGTGTTTGTGTGATACCTTGATCATTAATAATGACGTGACTGTTATAGATTCGTCTGTCGGCCTCCCATTCATGTCCTCTTTCATGGAATCCACCAAGAGAAAGCCACACTCCCAACGAACTGGATGGGGCGGAATGGAATGGAATCACAGAACAGACAGAAAAGAACTGCACGGAATACTCTAGAACATCTCTGTCCATAACTTAGGCCACTGGAGGCTATGGTACCTGGTACATACCTGGCCAGTTGTTTGTAGCGGGATATGATATCTCCAGACAGACTCTCAGACAGCGTCAACGTTTCGTCTCGACTGGAGCCTATGTAGTCAAACCCTTCTGGTAGGAACACCATGCTAGCCCCGCCTTCCTTAGCCCCCTTCACCAACTGTCTGCAAGCGGAGAAGTTGGCCTCCTTGTCTGGGGTTGCTGTCACCTGGCACACAGCTGCAACTGGAATGGAGGACGACATCCTGGAGTAAAACGGGATGAGAGAAAAGGTCAAACGTGGATAAAGAACTGACAAGTCCTGAAAGCAAAATATACGGGTTAAATTGGTCAGTGACCAAGTATTTAATCCGTTTGAAGAAGAATTAACTGCGGGTTAATTAGTTACTGACCTAAAATTCCAGACAATGAACTGGAATGTTGTTACGCGGTGTGTAAACAATTCACTTGTAACCAAATATAATGCATCTGTATTATTTGGCTAATTACGTGTCTTGTTAGACTACCTGTGTTGAAGTCGGATGCAGCTCAATCTTGAAGACGCCCGACTGCACACTTGCTTCAACCGAATTCTCAAGGTGCACCTGAGCGCAAGCATTGAGTTGCTGCTGGTGTAAAAACAGTATATCTGCCGAAGTTCAAGCTGTCATATTAAATCTCCCAGACCAACAGGCACGTACTTTGAACTCCTGGTTTTGTACTTAAAAAAATCAAAACGGCAAAAATGTTGCCATTTACTACACAAGGAAAAACACTCGCTTAACGGCAAAACATCGCTATGCAGTCAATCCATAGCATGAAGGATTTTCTTCTCAGGCAATCACATGAGACAGCTCAAGACAGTAAGTCTGGGCCCTCAGCTTCCCCACTCTAGCAACACCCTTCCAAGATGGCAGCGAACAGTAGCAGCACGGGTGGCAAACCCACTAACAGTACCGCAGGAAAACCGTCTGGGCCCTCGGCCGAACAGGTATCCTATCTTTCTGCAAAATACAAAATATTAAATTACTCGTTTGCTTGCTTTTCAATTGCTGTATGCCCGGCCGATTACGTCAAATCACACATTCAGTTACAGAGCCTGTTGGCTTGCTAGCTACTATCGCCATCATCACTCAGTGCTTCCTATTAGCGTGTCAGTTAGCTACAGTATGCGTCTTACCACTCTAGTAGCTAGCAAGCTACTGTACCTACTTCAATGCAATTTGTATGTTATGTATTGTGTTATGCTACTGGATCTTCAATTAGCCTTAACATACTCAGAGTTTGACATGGTTCTAAGTGCATACGATCAGAGTTGCGCCTGTCGAATTTATAAGAATGAGGCCAGGACTTGGTGCTGAGCAAGCGAATATGCTATTTTTGCCTGGGCAAAGAGCTTCAAAACGTAGCCTGGCTCCGCACAGTAGCGTCAATATAGATGACAAATCAATCCAGATAAAATGTGTTTAGTCTCTTCTCGTTTTACGTTGGGTTCATTCCAGACAAAGCTACATCTAGAAAACATGTTTAGGCCACAGAGAAATACAACGAGTCACATCTGTGTAAGATTGTGATCAGATCTGTGCGTGTGTAGGTTGTGGCCTCCTTTCAGAGAATGCGTCAGGAGCAGCGCAGTATGGCCTCAAAGGCTACGGAACTGGAGATGGAGATTAACGAGCACAGGTACCACCTTTACCCATGTATCTATCTGGTACACCTCTTATAGACTCAGAGTTTGCAAAGTCAGTCACCTAAAGAAGTACCCTCTCACCCAATGCACTGTTTGAGATCAAGCTAGATACATTACCTTCACATGTTCTTTATGCAGACATAAACAAGACAAGGACACTTAGTATTAATAAGTACCTAATAAGTCTGCTTGAAACTGATCTTTCGCTTTAGATCTAGGGAGGGGGTGGCTGAGCGGTCAGGGAATCGGGCTAGTAATCAGAAGGTTGCCGTATCGATTCCCGGCCGTGCAAAATGACGTTGTGTCCCTGGGCAAGGCACTTCACCCTGCTTGCCTCGGGGGGAATGTCCCTGTACTCTCTGGATAAGAGCGTCTGCTAAATGACTACATGTAGATCTGATCGCTCGGCTCTCACCGTTTACATCTTGCTTGATGCCCGTGTTCTCTAGCTTAGTCGTCGAAACCCTGAAAGACGTCGACCCTTCTAGGAAGTGCTTCAGGCTGGTGGGGGGCGTGCTGGTGGAGAGGACCGTCAAGGAGGTTCTACCTGCGTTAGAAAGCAACAAGGAACAGGTGGGACTGAAACACCTACATACTGAACTGCCTGTCGCTACTCAAACACACTGTGGTTTAAGATGGCCTTCCTCCGAACAGTATTAGCTACGCAACCTAAAGTCCACTCCAGACACTGCCAGACTGGGTTTCCCCTGGGCTGGGTGGTCTGGTTGATTCAGTGACGAGAAACTGTAAACTCTAACCCTACGTTTTGATGGCGTTCCCTCTTTTTCTCCCTGTTGTACAGATCTCGAAGATCGTCGAGTCCCTCAATACACAGATGCAGACGAAGGGCCGAGAACTCACAGAGTACAGGGAACGCTACAACATCCGATTGGTGGGAGAAGGAGAGGAGCAGGGCAAATCGGCATCATCCTCCGATAAGGACAGCGAAGGGGGCGGGTCTAAAGGCGGTGCTGGTGTTCTAGTTTCATAGGTTTAGCAGTTGGAAGCATTTGGTTATGTAGGGAAATTGTGCCACATGCAACATCAGTACAGATCCTAGACAGCATTTTGAAAGGACGGGGATTTCCAAGTGTCATGCATGAATGAAAGACAACATCACTAATGTCTTGCTAATGAAATCGGGTTTCGAGAACAGAATAAAAAAGTGTTTTTTTGTTTAGACTGGTTTGTTTCGTGATTGTTTTGAGAGAAACCTTTTAAAGGCAGTGTTTCACCTATTGTCATCGTATTGAATTGGATCCATAAGCCTTGTATGCGTTTAGCTGATGTAAACACTGTCTAATGACTGTAAACAGTTTATCATTTTGGAATGTTTACTTAACTCGTGTCTTGTAGAAAACACATTTGGATATGAATGTGATGATTGCTCTCGTCATCAAAGTAAGTAGTGCGTTATTGTAAACAGGTTTATAATTATTCTGAGGCCTTACGGTTCAGTTTCATTGGAAACTCTGTATCAAAAACTTTTTTTTGTCTGGACCCACTGTTTGTAAATCTGACCTATGAGCTAGAAGGGTAGCCTATGTCTGATTGCACAAAATGCTGCCCAGGATCTGAAATGCACTGTACACAACGTTCATGTAGTTGAATGTGGAAAAATTGTTTTTGTTAATGTTTGAATTAAACAATACTGCAAAATGGTTGCATCCTCATATTTTCTTATATAGTAGTGTTACAAATACTTGCAATAGAACGGCCATTTACCTATATCAACTTTTCTATGAAAAACACGTGAAATGATTGACATATTAGAATAATTTGTCCCATCTTAAAAAATGTACAGGGTGGAAAAGTATCGACGAGGATGGGATTCGAACCCATGCGTGCAGAGCACAATGGATCAGCAGTCCATCGCCTTAACCACTAAACGTAATAACGACCCCTGTCGAAGTGAAACATGCCCGTCTATATGGTTCGGTACGGTAAAAATGTTGAGGACATGCGCTGCAATAGCCAGCCTAGCTCAGTGATTTTGATATGACATGGACGAAGCCTGACGGAAGCACACACACTCAGATATGAAGAAGGCAATCATTTTTCTATCGATAATCGTATCGAACCTCGTGGCAGCGTTACCCATACACCATTGCAATGTATTCCAACAGTAGGTCTGGTCCCTATTGTCTTCCATGTCCACAACGACAGCTACATGTTATGTTAGCATAATATGGCTAGCCCACAACAAACATATCATTAGATAGATAGCCAGCTAGCTGGTTACTGGACTTCACTTGCCGAACACATCTGTATATGCCGTCTGTATGTAGCCTTCTGGAATGCATTTCTCCAAGAAATGTTCGGTATTCAAGGTAGTGCTCAGCGCTCTACTGATAGTGGCGCTCCTACAGATGATCTATCTGTCCTTTCTGTCAAGGCTGCACGGTAAGCAGCAACGGTACCGCTTCTCCGAACTTTTCGGGGGTTCTGGCAAGAGAAACGGAAACCCGGAGAAAAATACTCGGAAGGAGCACCTCAGGTACTCGCTGTCAACGGGGGGGATCTTCGACAGCAGCGGACAATACCGCGTGTACAAGAACTTGATCAAGAGCGACTTTTCGACTAATCATAAGCCAGGAGCGGACCCCAGCGCAAATATCTTGGCCCTGGCCACACACACGACCATCAACAACCTACATCACCTGGACTCTCTCCTGGAACGCTGGCAAAACCCTCTGTCGGTGGCCATATTTGCACACGGACAAGATGCCAAGTTTGCCACAGCCCTGGTTTACGCGCTCAGCACCTTCTGCCCCCAAATCCAATCCTTGGTGGACTTCCACTTGGTGTGTCACTCGGGGGAAATGGCCAGCTTCCCTGACCAGGACCGGGAACACTTCCTGGGGCTGGAGGACTGCGATGCGGTCTTTGCCCGCCTAGAGACCCACAGGGATCAATTCAAGAACTACGCCATTGGGAGCAACGTCTCCTACCCCAACAACCTCCTTCGGAACGTGGCCCGGGGCGGCACGGAAGCCTCCTACATCCTGGTCCTCGACATCGACATGGTGCCCAGCGCCGACCTGCACCCGCAGTTCCTCGCCATGGTGACGAGGCGCGAGCCCCTGTCGGACGAGGTCTTCGTGATGCCCGCCTTCGAGATCCGACACACCAGGAAGATGCCCGCCACCAAGTCGGAACTGGTCCAGCTTTACCAGGTGGGAGAGGTGCGACCTTTCTACGAGGAGCTGTGCCCGCGATGCCAGGCCCCCACAAACTACTCCCAGTGGGTGAACCGCCATGCCCGGGGGGCGGGGCCCCTGGAGGTGGCCTACACGCTCAGCTGGACGGACCCCTGGGAGCCCTTCTACATCGGGCCCCGCAGGGTGCCTCTGTACGACGAGAGCTTCAGGCAGTACGGCTTCAACCGCATCAGCCAGGTAGAGAGGCGTCTAAACCAGGGTGTCCTGGGTGTAGGACTGGCTGTGTGTGTGTGTTCTGGGTGTAGGACAGTGTAGGACTGGCTGTGTGTGTGTGTTCTGGGTGTAGGACAGTGTAGGACTGGCTGTGTGTGTTCTGGGTGTAGGACAGTGTAGGACTGGCTGTGTGTGTGTGTTCTGGGTGTAGGACAGTGTAGGACTGGCTGTGTGTGTGTGTTCTGGGTGTAGGACAGTGTAGGACTGGCTGTGTGTGTGTGTTCTCCCACCTGTCTCATAAATATATCTATAAATGACTCTCACCCCCCTCTCACCCCCCCCGCCCCCACAGGCCTGTGAGCTCCACGTGGCGGGCTACCGGTTCTCCGTTCTGACTTCCGCCTTCGTGGTGCACCAGGGCTTCAAGGTCCAGGGGGAGTTCCACGCCAAGAAGGACGAGGAGAACCGACGGAACCGCTTGCTGTTCCGCAGCTTCAAGGAGGGTCTGAAGACCAAGTATCCGTCGTCCCCTCGACGGTGCTGAGGGGTCGGCCCCGCCCCCCTTCCTCTTAGCCCCGCCTCCTCCTCCGCAGATCTGGTCTGGCACCACTACGACCATACAAGACCGCAGAACATGAACCGTTTTCAGTGCTTTCTCGCTCTCACACACACACACACACACACACACAATGTGCCAATCAATCCAAGTAGATCAACCACTAGATGGCAACAAAATCACTAATAACAAAACAACGTCTTCTTTCAGTGTGTTGAACAGCCTGTTCTCTAAAAGTCCCAACACATTTCTGTCAGATTACTGATGCACACTGATTCTACAGTGTTGTTTTAATTGAGTATATCCAGGCATAAGCTGTCCTATGACACTCCACTGGAAGCTACAGTATTTCAGAAGAATAGTTATTAGTATTATACCACACATGAGACTGAAAGACAATTAAGTTGTATGCAATAGTGGAAGGCTAAGCTATCAAATCGATGCCAACTTTTTGTTACTACTGATTAATTTTCAAAGGAATGCTTTTATTTATAAAGGTTTACGTTATGTTGTTTTACTTGTGTCAAGTGTTACAGGTGCCATTCGAAACGTCTTTCTTTTTCATATGTATTGGATTTGTATTAATGCAGTGTTCTACTGATAGACTATGTAGACCCACAGAAGTGACTGTAGCAGAAGAATATAAACTATGGGAAAACACAAACGTTGTTCAACAAATAATACATATTGTAAAAAAAAAATTTGGTGTGAATTTTTCATGCATTATCTGCACACTGTTATTAGAGTGTAATATTTTGTAGTAAAAAAAAATACCATCATTTCCCATTTTGAGAATGCAGTTATTTAAGAATTATATTAATAAAACAGATGTTTGAATGATTCCATATGTCTGGGTTCCTAATAAACAAGTAAAACTGATATGTTCTGTCATTCCTGTATCTTATTTCAGTCTCAGTATCACCAGAGCCATGTTTTGTCCACTAGAGGAGGCACTTGTAAAACAAAACCTCTATACTGAGCAGGAAAGAGTCCTTCAGCTGAATTCCCAAACATTTTTCATCAGGTGTGAAAATGATTTCAACTAACCCTTCCACCTTAGTATCTCTCTACTCTAGCTTCAAACTCGAGAATCAATTTCAATCTTCATAGACACACTGGACCTACAACTAAGCTCGCCTACGTTACAAACGACAGCAGACAGACGGGATTATCACAGAACACCCAAATTGTAAGTGTTGTATCCGAGTCTTTGGGACTAAACAGCAGGACAGAAGCTCACAACATGTCTCAGAGGTTTATACATGTCCAGTCCTCTAAACCTCTAAGAATGTGACACCTGGTCTCTGGCGTGTTACAGGCCCACATCCAATTAAAAGCTCCTGTTGTGTAATTAAGCTCCGCATAGGAGGGAACTCCGAAGCGTCTCCTAATCTCACTACACTATGATCAGTCCGAAGGTGGACACTGAGCTGTCACACAAGACACAGACACAGATCTGAGGTGAAACCTGAAGGACAGCAGAGTGTTAGACCCAGTAACGATGTTGGAGAGATGTGCAGTGCTGTAAAGTGCTCGTAGGTTCGGGGCGGTTCTGGTCAATGGAACAAGGAGGAACCCCAAGCCACAGCTCTCCTACTGTTTAATGAAACCAGTTGTGTGGGCGTCTCTCCCTGTGTGTGCGTTCATCCACTAAGGGTCATTCATTCACGTATCAGAAAAGTCTAAAAGTGACGGTATGCAGGGATTACATGACTGAATACTACGTGTTTATAAAAGGGGCCCAGTAGAATATTTTTTCACCGTTTCCCAGATATTCTGTAGACACTTCTACACATTTCTAAAGGAGGAGTAAGCTGCTGGTTTGAAGTCAGTTTGCCCGCTGTGTATCGGTGTGTGTCACGTGTAAGGTTAGCCACCGGACGGTCAGGGTGTGCTGGGGCTAAGCCAGAATGAGTAGGGCTGAGACACATGCAAGGTGGAGATGCACGCAGAGAAAAGCATCCATCTATCTACCTGTCTGTCTTATCTATCTACCTGTCTGTCTGGTCTGTTTCTTATTTATCCATCCCTCTTCCTCTGGCCGCTTCACGAGCAGTCACACCGTATCCTCTCCCTCCTCCTCCCAGCCTCTCCCCCTCCACGCCTCTCCCCCTCCACGCCTCTCCCCCTCCACGCCTCTCCCCCTCCACGCCTCTCCCCCTCCACGCCTCTGCCCCTCCACGCCTCTGCCCCTCCACGCCTCTGCCCCTCCACGCCTCTCCCCCTCCACGCCTCTGCCCCTCCACGCCTCTCCCCCTCTCCCCCTCCACGCCTCTGCCCCTCCACGCCTCTGCCCCTCCACGCCTCTTCCCCTCTCCCCCTCCACGCCTCTCCCCCTCCACGCCTCTGCCCCTCCACGCCTCTGCCCCTCCACGCCTCTCCCCCTCCACGCCTCTCCCCCTCCACGCCTCTCCCCCTCCACGCCTCTCCCCCTCCACGCCTCTCCCCCTCCATTTCCACCTCCATTTCCGTCCTCCCCCCCCCCCCCACCGTTCAGTCCGCCCCTCCAGGGTGTTAGAGTGGCAGAAGGCTGGAGGGGGGGGGGGGCATGGATAAGAAGAGGCATTAAGCAGGTTTGGTGAGGTAAAGTGGGGTTTATCTCAGCAGCTTTGGGGAACGCGGCTTATTTGGGTCAGGGAGCTTTACGACACAAGCAATTAGTGCTGTCCTGCCAGCACTCACTGGCAGGAGGCCTTCCCCTCTACGTCTAGATTAGTCGCACGCTAGTTGAGGAGAACACAAGAGAAGGAGGGGGGGGAGAAGGAGGGGGAAGGGGGGAGGAAGATGGAGAGGGGACAGAGGAGAAGTATGGAAGGAGAGGAGGAGGATTGGGGAGGGAGAGGAGGAGGAGCGCGGGGGAAAGAGGAGAAGCACGGCGAGAGAGAGGACGAGGAGGTAGAGGAGGAACGGGAGGGAGAGGAGGATGAGGAGGAGAGACACAAGAGGAGGAAGATGGGCTGGGTTGTGTAGGGTGAAAGATGTCGGTTTTATCAAGTGGCGAAACATGCCGAATTTGGCGCCGTCTTCCGAGAGCTCCTGTTTCACGGGTCACTTACCGATAGGGGATCCAAAGGGTCGGTGACCCTAGAGGACTAGAGGGCATCGCTTCAACGAGCTGATCGTGTAACGTAGCATGTTTGACTGCTGTCTAAACGACCTGACACAATCAGGGGGCTTCATGCATGCCATGTACGGTCACAGCTTCCTATGGTGACGGCTCATTCGGAACCACTTGACTGGAAAGGCAGATTCAACAAGCCCTGATTGGCTTTGCATGTGATTACGGACAAAGAGTTAGGAATAGCCCTGATCATTTCGGTTGAGACTCAAAGTCAAACACAAACCTGTTTGAACTACAAATGTTGCAAAGTGAGTTCCAAGGATGGTTTCAATCCAAACTTAAACTTGATCATTTTTAGTTAGTGAGTTCACTAAAAGTGAGTTTAATGAGTTCTTTCATAAAAATTATTTGACAAAAAAAAAATGATGACTGAGGCCATTCAAGAAAAAAAAGGAAAAAATACAAAGAACCTCATCACAACCAGGACTTGTGTGTATATGTTAGTTGGTGTGTGCATGTTCTGGCATGGTGATTTGAAAGTCAGAGATGAGCGGGGGGGACTGTCAGAGCATTACAGGTGCATCCAATGACAACAGCCCACCAGCTCAACTCACACCTGCATGGTCCCGGAGCAGGGGAACCGATGCAGTTAAACGGGGGAAGGCTTAGAAGGTGTCCAGGAGCAGCGTTGAGAGCAGGTAACCCTGATAGACATGACCTGGCACACATATCACCCTGCCGCTAAGCCCTGCGCCCAGGGAACTCTGGCTGCTTGTGCTTTAAACCTGTCCTGCTGACACCCCACCTGCCCTCCACACACACACACACACACACACACACACACACACACACACACACACACAGAATTCCATGGAAAGGATATTTGTACTTGTTTACTTCATTGTATATAAGTCACTCTGTAACCTATCCATGTTATTCATTTAACCACCAAACCCTAGGCTGTGATAGACCAATTATCCAAGGATCTACTGATAAAACACCTGTAATTAATTTAAGAAAGCATCTAAATCCTTTCTTGGCAACCGCCGAATCTTTCCTATTAGGAATCCCCAGTACACTGTACTGGACCCAGGCGCAAGGAGACACAGAGGGAGGATTCACAAAACAAAGGGTTTACTTACTTGAGAAATACCACAGGGAATACTCACAAATATAGACAGGGAATCAGAAACATGCTACATGCTAAAAACAATTACTGACCAAGTAGTTCACAGGGACTTAAACAGCAACCGTGACAAGACACAGGTGAAAGCAACAACACTAACAAGACAATTGACAGACATTCGACAGGACACAGGTAAACCTCATACACAGAACACAGGGACACACTAAGGCAGGCAAACATAGACACGGGTACAGCTGTGGGCTTGACATACACGCACACACACACACACACAGACACACACAGACTCACACACACACCACACACACCAAGCCACAGTGAGATAAGTCTCCTTTGTTTGTTTAGTAACAGATGAAGGGGCAGATGAGGGGGCCCATGATACAACGAAGCTGCTGTTTTCAAAACACACCGGTCGGACATCCTCTTGACGCTCTCAGATTATCGGGCGGATTGCCAGTGATATCATGAGTGTGTGTGATGCTTGTGCTTTGTTTTGTTGAAGGGCCTGGAATCACCATGGACACACAGTCATTAGAGTTCTGTGCTTGGATGGAATGCACCAAAGAAGAAAACCTGTACATAAACATTGTATAATCTAAACATTATGGTATTGCTGTAAAGGGGTAATTACCAACTTTCGAAAAAAAAATTAATTATTA
>CM042875.1:2112351-2144851 GCA_023658055.1 Thaleichthys pacificus | reverse complement strand
AGCATATTATTTAATTTATTTAGACAAAAGTCTTTCTTTATGCAGACTTGTGAAAATAAATTGCATTTGTCATCAGAACAACAGATGTTCAAGCAGAGGTAGACTATCAATTTCTATGAACTATCACATTTTTTATTAAGTGCGGTAGGTGCAACTGACAGATCTCACATATGCCTAAACGCCTAAATAATTCTTAAACCGACGAGGATGTCATTCAGTAATATTTATGATTCTGTGTCTTAATGAATCCTCGTATTAGACAATGTCCTAAAAGGGCAATTTGAAATGGTACCGTATTTGAAGACATATGCCAATGATAAATAGGGATAATTACGAAATGTGTTTCCTTAAAGGACTGTTTAATTCCAAGATCAGAGGGATTTGCGAGACGGGTCATGTAATGTTACATCCCGGTGTATATTCCCAGAGACGCATATCACGATCTGGGGCGGGGGTCAAACTGGAGGATATGGTATAACCGTGTCTTGTTTAATTACCATGGAATTAGTCGGGGATTGAAGAGAGATTCTTAGCCGCTTTACCTGACATGCGTCTAGAAATGTCCCCGCGGTCAAGCGGAGACGCGCATGTGATACAGGTGTTTATGGCCTAAGCACAGAGGCGCTTGACAGCGAGAAGCAAATCCTCATTAAAAACAGAACGCTGAGTAGCTGCCTCTCTGCCATCTTAATTGACTGATCAAGGGAATCCCATAATGCACCCGAGTTGTCCGCCTTGCAGCACATCGAATTTATATTGTTTATTTTGTGATTTGAATGACCAGATGTCTATACGAGCAACAATATGAATAGCCTAAAATCACTGCATCTGCATGATAGGCTATCAACTAGATAAGGGTTTCACATAGGTTAATAATAAAAAAATAAAAAATAAAAAATAAACATTGGATATGTGACGCTTAGGTAACGTTTAAAAAAATGGATTTCTCCCCGGGTCAGACCAAATAGGTTAAATAGCCGTGCAGCTAGCTATCAATCATCCTGCCAGTCAACGACTCCCCAGAGCTAAGCCAAACAAGCTGATCAGCCAGTCACCTCTATACACACTGCCCCCTGCTATGTGGCTAATGAGCGAGGCGTATAATCCCTCTCAAAACAAGCACAAAGATGCTAATTGTATCTAGCTATAAATACAGGTTGACTTCTGGTGTTTATCCTTTACCAGCCAATAGCTCAGCGACCCAGGGAACCTGCTCCGTTGCTCTCACATTTAGCCCAAATACCGAGAAAGGAGACAGACAGAGAAGGACATAAATTACATAAGGAACTCGCTCCAATTAGTCGGTATTTATCAGAGATCTTGGTGTTGATTTCGCACACAAGTTTGTCAAGAGAGCTCCGACTGGATGCAGTGTGCATTTGGAACTTTTACGCGCGTTTTGGGCAGAACTCGCGGCGATATATGACCACTATGGCCATGTCTATGTAGCCTAACAAAATCTATATTTTCCAGCCTGTATGCCAATTAAAAAACGTGGTATTCGCTGACTGAATTGCGACAACCAGACGGGAAAAATGTTCCCCCTACCAATGTTCACCCCGGAGCAGGTAGCCCGCGTTTGCGAGAACTTGGAAGAAACCGGAGACATCGAACGCCTGGGACGGTTCCTGTGGTCTCTGCCTGCCGCTGTTCCCGGCTCGGCCGGAGAAGCTCTCAACCGTCACGAGTCCGTAATGCGCGCCCGAGCGCTCGTCGCATTCCACGGAGGAAACTTTGAGGCCCTGTATCAGATCCTCCAGAGTCACCGTTTCACACGCGAGTCTCACGCAAAACTTCAGGACCTGTGGCTGGACGCGCACTATCGAGAGGCGGAGCGACTACGGGGCCGGCCGCTGGGACCGGTGGAGAAGTACCGTATCCGAAAGAAGTTTCCCCTGCCCCGCACTATTTGGGACGGAGAACAAAAGACGCACTGTTTTAAGGTGAGCCAGACAAAAATCCGCTTGTGAATTGCCGAATTTGTGTTCATAGCAGTGGTTCTGTTCATTAAATACATAAAGATGATGTAGCCTTGCCTATGCAGAAAGTTTACATAAAGTTGCCATCTGAACAGGGAAACTCTATCTGTATTTGGCCAAGACAATGACTTGGCTAATTTAACTACTTTGCCTCTAAATGTAATAATAGCATCAGTCTCCAGTAATTGAGCCCAGTCAAGATGTGTGGTGTATTGAGAACACCTGTTCCTGAGCTCTTAAGATGATAATGCTATGAACAACTTCATCTTTTTTACCTCATCCCGGAAGTGTACATACACTACAAGGTCATAATGATACAAGACACAAGGAAGGAACAGGTTCCTTTTGGTTTGAACATTTAACAGCTCACTTGATTTCAGATGCCCTCTTTGATGTAGCCTTCATTATAAATTCCTTTATTAACTTATTAACTTTATTAACTGTCAGATTTGTGGATAAACCAAGTACAGTCTATTCAGGTGTTCAACCTGTTTTGACTGTTCATTCAGTCAGAGAAGCATCAAGCCATCCTTACAACAAATCAGTCAGTCAGTCAGCTAAGCTTATCCTGTATATTCAGACACGGAAAAGCAGTTTTAGGAGCTAGGTGTAAAAGGGCTTCACAAAAACAAACACAGCTGTGTTAATAACACAACAAAATTAGCACAAGCTAAACAGATTCCAAATAATACCATGAGCCTGTCGACAAGATAGAGCTACAGGTTTACACAAGGTCAAGTGGGTTAGGGACAAGCAGCTTTCACAGATGACACTGTTGTCTTCCTCTTGTGGCCAGGACGGGTATGGCAGGCATTTTCATAGGTCCCGAGCTTCTCGAATACTAAGCCCCTTATCCCGATTCCTAAGCCAATTATCAGCCTATGAATACATCCTTCTACTGTAGATTAAGATTATAATAATTCATCAATCCAACTTTAATAAGATTATTTTCAGCATTATCTGATCTGGCGGTTCGCCAAAGACCAGTTTTGAAACAAAACCCACCCGGACACAACTGCAAGTGAATCACAAGTCACGGACTGATAGGGGCTCCGCCCCGACTGTAGGCCCTTTCGTGTGACCTTAAAAGAAGCTCCGGGTCTCTAAAGTGTCATAGTTTGTTTGCGTTACGCAGGAGAGAACCCGGAGTCTGCTGAGAGAGTGGTACCTGCAGGACCCTTACCCTAACCCTTCCAGGAAGAGGCACCTGGCCCAGGCCACCGGTCTCACCCCCACCCAGGTGGGCAACTGGTTCAAGAACCGCAGGCAGAGAGACCGGGCTGCTTCAGCCAAGAACAGGTACGTCAAGGTGTGGTGCGACGTTTGGAAATGACTTTTACGAATAATAAAGGGTGAAAAGAATAAAGCTTCAAAAGAGTGTATGCGGAAGAGAGCCAGAGTTTCACGTTATTCAAACCTACGGACACAGGGCCTCAACTCTGACCTCGAATTAACCATCCCTCTCTCTTTTCTCTTCTCTCTCCCTCTCTCTTCTCTCCCCCTCTCCCCTCCTCCCCCCAGGTTACAGCAGGACCCCTCCCACCTCCCCGCCGGCAGCTCCCCCGAGGGCTCCGTCCAGGAGCTGCACCACCGGCACCACCCCCACCTGCTGCCCGCCTCCCCCCGCAACCCCGGCAGCCCCGAGGCCAGCGACTGCAGCACGGGGACGGAGTGCCGCGGCACAGGCGCCTCCACCCCCGACATCTCCGTCAGCAGCGACAGCGAGTTCGAGTCGTGAGCCATTCCTTCGGCCCCTTGGGAAGGAGGGGGGGGGGGGGGGTTTCCGGGAAAGATTCCGATGGAAGGAGAAGAGGTGGAGGAGAGAGAAGCCACCTTGGGGCCACCGACCCACCTGATAGACTACTACAGAATCATGCGAACCAAGAAACTCTAGAACAGTCCAGAACTTGGAACCCTGTGGCTTGGGACACAAGTGCTTCCTTCTATTATTATGCAAACAGACCTCGTATGAAGGCTGGATTGGGACCAGTTGATATGTTGGGAGGGATCGGGGTGGGTGGGAGGGGAGGGGTGGGAGGGAGGGGGGAGGGAGGGGGTTAAAGGATGGGGATTGAACCTCCACACTCATGCACTTAAGAATGCAAAAAGGAGCACGTGGGGACCTGCCGGGTCGTCAGCCAGTGCTATTGCAGAGACTGTTTGTTTGCTAAGGTTTTCACGCACCCATCGACACACGTGACGATGGTCTGCGACAATATCAGCATCCATTTTTATTTGGGGCGGCAAATTTGCGGCGATAAAAATGTTTCACAAATTCTCAGGCAAAGTATTTATAGATTTATACATGATCTTAGATCATCCTGAACTTGAAGTTTGATATTATTCTACATTTTGATACGTTCAAACTAGATTAGAACTCATGAGGTGATTTTGAGTAGCCTATAGTAAGTTTGAGTAGGCTATAGTTTGTTTGAGTAGGTCTACATTGTAAGATATATCATTCTAAGGAATTTGTTATCAAAGACCGTCCGAAACAGTCTCTTAAAAAATACTGCCTTCAGTAGGCTTCGTGTTACAGTAGGTGAACTGTAATAAGCAGAAACTGTGATTGCAGGCACGATTTTTGCTCAAACACACTTCACTGCCTTAAGGATGACTTTCAGCTGTCACTACCTAAACTCTCTTAGTATTGACTCTCTTAATCTGAACCACATTCATTCACATTCGTTCAGATTCAGTTTATGTCGTAAATTGCTATAACTTAACTGACTTAACAACACAGGAATGTCCACAAATTAGGCTGCTTAAATTCTGTTTCACCTCCTTGCATTAAATCGTGAGCCTGCAACGATTAACAACGTATTTAACTGGAATATGCTGCTTTCTTTGAATCCTAATTTTCCCAAAATGCCCATGTCTGAATTGTTGGGGTATTAGGAATGGTGATTGGGTTATGGCATATTAGTCTCATCAGTTACCGCACATTCTCCGGTTCTCATTCAAGTGAAACGGCGAAGTGATATGAATAATTACACAATCATAAAAATGACACAAAACTGTGAGAAAAAGTAATTTGCGCAACTTGGTCTTAACTCCATTGATGTGCCTGAGTATACAGTCAGTGCGACAGTGTGACTTTCCGTGTGTGAACTGCCTGTCAAAACAAGTGACGCAGTTTTTCTTGATCATACGTACACCCATCATAGCCTATATCACGACAGGAAATTATTGACGTATGTTGTTTGGTGTATTCATTTGGAATAAAATACACAATCTGTTTTCAAATGGGGCTGTGTCAGTAGTTATTGTTTTGCACAAATGTTCATATCCACGCCAGACACCAGCTGTACCAAATCGACCTTAAGCACGACAGGAATAGGCTAACAGACAGAAGTAGTCTACTACTGAAGAACTACTTCAGTCGTTCATTCCAGGTCAACAGCTTAAAAGACGCAGGCTAATGTCGCTCATGGCTGGCACGAGAGGTCATTTGGGGAGCCTTGCCTCGTGACGCCGATTTATCTCCTAATTTCCAATGAAGTCTCAATCCCTGCAGTAAAGCAAAAGAACCAGACTGCTAAAGCGCATTAAACCTTGATCAATACAATATTCAAAGTAGGAAGATATACTCGCACGAATACCTGTAAAACCTTCCGCCCCCCACCCTCATCCAACCACCACCCACCTATCTCTCTTGTAACCCCACCCCCACGGCCAGAAAGAATGAGAAGAGAACTTTGCATCCTAGCCCGGTAACTTCCATGATCGTTTTTGAAATAATAGATATAGCTAAAATATAAATTGTTCCCGCACAATCTACCTGGCGGACAGACTGTGGAGGGAGTTGAGGTGGTCTCCAGCATCACTGGAACATGGACAGCGAGGGAAGAAAAGTAGTTGTCTGTGACAATGGGACGGGGGTAAGTTAGGATTGTTTTCAAACTGAGGTGAAAGTTCTGTACACAGGTGAATGAGAGTTATTCTTTTTTCTTTGTTTTGTGAATTTCGTTGCCTTCGTCACGTGCCCAGAATCATTTAAAGGGTATCCTATTATTGTTAGAACGTATTCTTTATGACGTCTCCATCTACTTGCAATGGATGCAAGTCCAGTATGCAGGTCCTTGTTTTTTTTGTTGTGCAAAATGTATCGGCTGTAAACAAATATGTGTTATTATATTATAAAACGTTTATTATACACTAAATCTATGTTAGTAAGTGTACATTTAGCAATTGTAACAATAGCAAGGGCAGGTAGGCAGCGAGCGGTGGGTGCGCCTGTATCTGCAGAAAGTACACATGTGTTTGGACACGTCTTATCATACTTCAAACCATACATGGTGGTACTGTGCCGGTATGAGCTGCCATTGGTCGAGTTACTAAACCAGGAAGAGGAGCTGAACTTCCAGTTCTTCAAATGTCATGTTTTATTTATAACGTGAACGTTGCTTTGAAGTCAATTGTAAACACAAACGTTTTTTTTTTTTTTTTTTTTTTACACAGATAGATAGTATCTCTTTCTAACTCTTTTTAACTTGCTGGCCAGTTCTTGGGATCTCGGGCTCACCTCCAGGCTATGGAATGTGGATTAGGCCTACGCTAGACAAGTTGAGACATTTCAAGACTGTCAGGCCAGCAGTTTAAGAGACAACAAAACACATAGCCCAATAAAACACATTACTTGATTAGTTCCAAACGAAACCGAAAAAATCACTTAGGAGAAGTAACATCACATGTTGCAGCGTGGGTTCTACACGGACACGTCAAAAAAGAGAACAAGAGACACAGAGGAACCGAGAAACAGAACCTTCCCCCCCCCCCCCCCCCCAGAACTGCCACGGCGAAGGCGCAATCTAACTTGATACCAAACACAGTGTGTCTCGTTTTCCGATTGGTTCTCAGTTTGTCAAGTGTGGCTTCGCTGGCTCCAACTTCCCCGAGCACATCTTCCCTGCCATGGTGGGCCGGCCTCTGCTGCGCTCCACCATCAAAGTGGGCGACATCGAGATCAAGGTGAGCTCACGCCCAGACAAAGGGTGTGGATGGTACATAAATAATGTACTCCTAGTTGACCCCTCCTGACCTCTGACCTCTAACCCCCTTGCCCCTCCAAACCTCAAGACCTAATGTTGGGTGAAAGAGGGTTCGGAGGACTAAAAGACAAGGTAGCCTTCCTAGATGACCCCCCCCCCCTCCCCTCCCAAAAAACACCCTCCATTGACCTCTGACTCCTGACCGCAGGACCTGATGGTGGGCGACGAGGCCAGTGAGTGTCGCCACATGCTGGACGTGACCTACCCCATGGACAACGGCATGGTGCGCAGCTGGGAGGACATGATACACCTCTGGGACTACACCTTCGGCCCCGAGCGCCTCAACCTCGACCCCCCCGACTGCAAGGTAGGCTAGGCCTCGCCAGGGGCAGGGACCCACGCAGTGTCCGCGCCCTTCAGAGCCATGCTATGATGTTGTGATACTGTCACGTTGTCAGTGCTGAAACATATTTCCAGGTCCCTTTTTTGTCACAAGCTTTTGTTTTAAGGTTAATCGGTATTACCTTGAAAACATCTCACTGTACTGTACTCATTACTACAATACTGTGATGCTAAATCATCCATGTGTACTGCTGCCCCCTCTTGACCTGACCTGCCACCCCACCCCAAACCCTTAACCTCTGAACCACCTCTACACCCTCCCATCAACCCGACCCCATAATCCCCCAACCCCTCCATCAACCCCGACTCTAAGATCCTCCTCACTGAGCCCCCTATGAACCCCACCAAGAACCGGGAGAAGATCACGGAGGTCATGTTCGAGCAGTACAAGTTCCACGGCATCTACGTGGCCATCCAGGCCGTGCTGACACTCTACGCCCAAGGTGAGGGGGAGGAGGGGGTGGAGAAAGAGGGGTGAGGGGGCGGAGAAGGAGGGGTGAGGGGGCGGAGAAGGAGGGGTGAGGGGGTGGAGGGGTGAGGGGTGAGGCTGATATGAATATGAGTGGCTGGTGTCTGGTCTCCAGGCCTGCTGACTGGTGTGGTGGTCGACTCGGGGGACGGGGTCACACACATCTGCCCCGTGTACGAGGGCTTCTCCCTGCCCCACCTCACACGCAGGCTGGACATCGCAGGACGTGACATCACACGCTACCTCATCAAGGTGCGCCCCCACCCCGTTGTCACCTTGTTTGGTCTGGATACATACTTAGTCAAAATGATATTCAATTATAAAGTCATTTTTAATTTATTCATCATCCATCCATCCCTTCATCCATCCATCCGTCTATCCCTTCATCCATCCCTCTCTCCCTCCGCCCCCCTCAGCTCCTGCTGCTGCGAGGCTACGCCTTCAACCACTCGGCGGACTTTGAGACGGTGCGCATGCTGAAGGAGGAGCTGTGCTACGTGGGCTACAACATCGAGCAGGAGCAGAAGCTGGCCCTGGAGACCACCGTGCTGGTGGAGTCCTACACGGTAACCACAGCCAGACTGGCGACTAGCGCCTAGCGACAGACTGGCGACTAGCGCCTAGCGACACGCTGGCGACTAGCGACAGACTGGCGACTAGCGCCTAGTGACAGACTGGCGACTAGCGAGTTTTTGATGACGAAAAAATGCTAACGCAGCAACGTGGCAAACGCCAAAGTTAACACGATCAAAGCAAACACAAAAAGTTAGCAAGTTATTAAATAATAATGATAAAGAATAACAGTGTTCATAATGTAATAAAAAAAAATATATATATTTCAGAATCAGAATCAGAATTCGGTTTATTCGCCATGTATGTTATACAAACACGGAATTTAGCTACATTGTTGTGTTTAGCTAACCAATGTTGCCCCCCCCCCCCCCAGCTCCCTGACGGCCGTATGGTGATGGTGGGGGGAGAGAGGTTCGGGGCTCCTGAGGCCCTCTTCCAGCCCCACCTCATCAACGTGGAGGGGGCGGGCGTGGCTGAGCTACTCTTCAACACCATCCAGGCCGCAGACATCGACCTCAGGTCAGAGGTCACGCTCTCTCGCTTCCCCCTTTTGACTCAAGAGAACGATGGCGTGCTATACAGCGATATCACGTTTTGTTTTCAAATACATTTTTTAATTAATGAAATATTTAAATGGAGCTTTAAATGAAAGTTTTGATAATAATACTGCAATCTATCTAGATCTGTCTGTCTAAAGTAAGAAATGATACGTCGGTCAACACGTTTTGAATTGATGGTGACCGAAAAGCTGCGTACTTTCAAGTAGCGAATTTGCTGAAACTGTCTTTAACCGGCCCAGTCTAACTGTTCACATTAGCGGCGGTGTTTGATACGAGGGTCTGTGGTGCTGCTGAAGGGTGGGAACGTCCTAACGCTGGCTCTGGGTGCAGGGCTGATTTCTACAAGCACATCGTGCTGTCAGGAGGAACCACCATGTACCCTGGACTGCCCTCCAGACTGGAGAGAGAGATCAAGCAGCTGTACCTGCAGACAGTGCTGAAGGGGGACACCGAGAAGCTCTCTGTAGGTCCCACACACACATACACACATGTGCACACACACACATACATACACGTGCACACATGACGCTGATATTCAGCAGCAGAAACATAGTGTCGCATTATAGAAAGTTGAGCAGATTAAGCCCTACATCTTCCTCCCTTCTCTCTCTCTTTCCCTCCCTCCCTCCCTTCTCTCTCTTTTTTCCCCTCCCTCCCTCCCTCCCCTCTCTCTCTTCCCCTCCCTCCCCTCTCTCTCTTCCCCTCCCTCCCTCCCTCCCTCCCTCGTTCCCTCCTGCAGAAATTCAAGATCCGTATCGAGGACCCCCCTCGTCGTAAGCACATGGTGTTCATGGGCGGGGCGGTGCTGGCCAACATCATGAAGGACAAGGAGTCCTTCTGGCTCAGCAGGGCCGAGTACGAGGAGAAAGGGGTGGGCATTCTGGCCAAGCTCGGGGTAGGGGTGAAGTAGACTGAGGTAGATGGGGGGGGGGGGGATAGAGGACGGAGATAGCGATGGGAGGATAGTGAGGAGTGAGAGAGAGAGAGAGATGGGAGGATAGTGGGTAGGGGTGAGAGAGGGAGATGAAGGGTGATAGAGGATAGGGGTGAGAGAGAGTGATGGGGGGATAGTGGGTAGGGGTGAGAGGGGTGGTGAGGGGTGAGAGGGGTGGTGAGGTGTACTGTGATGTAATGCTTGAGACATTACAGAATCTTCAAGGATAGTTTATTAATGTTTTTAATCCTGGGATGTAAATAGGCACACGCCTTGGCAAGAATGTAAACTTTGTTGGCGTCATTACAAGAAAGGATGATTGGTTTTTCTATCAACCATCAAAATGTCAGCTCTCAAAATGTCCCATTGTTTATCTTGAGACTAATGCAGGTGGGCAGTTGTTTTTCTTAAACATTTCAACAACTTGTTTATTACTCAGACCCGCCATTGTCTGAAGTATACGAAAAAAAATATGAAATGCCAAGTGGATTGACTTGAGTTGATAGTTTTATTGTGATAGAGGACAAAGCTAGACTGAATCAGTACGAATGTAGGAATTTATGATTTACGTCAAATAAAAAAACAGACAGTTCGATCTGTTTCATGACTGTGTTGCCTAAAACGAACCAAGAAACAGGATGAAGTAGGATAAAGACGTGATAACTCTCCTTAAAATAGGCACATTGCTGCCCTCTAGGGCCCTACCCAACATGCACCAGTCTCCAGAAACACCAGAGTAGCACAGGAAACAGACACAGGATATCACCGTTGGGAACATACACTGCAATTTTATTGCGATTTTGAATTACTTGACAAAATACAGCAATGTGTTTTACATTCAAAAATAAATAGGGAATTCCTTAAAGTTGCCTTATTTAGCACACGGAACACATGCAGCATCATCACACACCACATTCTCAGAACCTTTGCACAATATGAAACATTTTAGCATGCAGTAATTTTCAAAATATGCCATATGATATTTGTCCAAAATAATCACCTCTTTCCAATAAAAGACTTACTTTTGTTCAAATGTCTCATCCATATTCGATATTATGTGTTTCCCACATTTGAACAATCGTAGTACATAGTAGGTTGTTATTGATAGTAACATTGAAGGTTAATTGAACAGTCAGTTAATTGTCAGTTAGATGTCACCTATAGTATAGTTGCAGCAGGAGTCACCAATAGTTGGTGATTGACTTTACATTCAACCAATCACCAAGAGGTAAGACATGGTCCAGGTTTATTGGCAATGTTCAGATTGTCTTCCTCTAAGCCCCGCCCTCCTCATCATGGAATGGTTAAGTAACCTCAGTGCTTTAAAAATATTAAGAGAAAATAACAAAGAAAATAGTGTTTTTTTATATGACAAATGTATCTAAAGTGACATTCTGCTGGCGAAAAATCTTACGACAACAAAACTCTAGTGAAGCCACATACCAGGCCTTTATTTACCAAAAGAAAAAGTGAAGATTAAAACCCAAACCTGTCATGTCAAGCGTCATTCCCATAACATGACAGAGCAACATCCACAGCATCACGAAACACAAAATGGCGTCCGGAGAACAGTGTGTGTGTTAACCCTCTGCAAGTCTATCTTCTCCTTTCCCCAAGTCCATCTTCAACACAAAGATTGTCCACTAAGCTTCACACACACAATCCTATGCCTCTGGCCTGTGACATCACTTTGGTATCGAGGTTTGGTCATCACCCGGTCGGCCTAAAATACCGTTATAATTTCTCGACCTCTAGTCCTAAAGTAGTCATGCTGTACATCCCAAAGTCGGCATATTTAGACCCCCCCCCCGAGCCCTTGACAGCAGACTCTTAACCCGGAGCTAACTTTTTACACACATGGGGCGATGCAAGGAGAAAACAATCAACCACACATCCGTCTCTAGAGACTTGAAGGCCCAAACGGCAGCCTACCTCTCAGGAAGTACACCACATACCATCATAGCCCCTAAACACTATATTAGACCACCGCTGACAATGTGGCTAGGCGCACTGCCTTTTACACGATAGTCCCTTATGTAGAAAAGCTTGCTTTTGCCCATAGCCAGCATAGAGGGGTGTGTACGATAAGGAGGCATAGTGCACTGTTTGAGATGCACCCGAGGTTTCATCAAAGGGGCTGCAGGTTTGACAACATCTCCAGGGGCTACAAACGAGACAAAAAAACAGCTTTATCAGGACGCGGCCAGAGAAAGACAGCCAGAGAGAGAGAGAGAGACAGAGAGAGAGAAAGCAAGAAGGGAGAGAAACTCGACACTTCTCTCCTCCCTCCCTCCCTCCTCCCTCCCCCTCACTCCTCGCACACCGACTCCCCCAGGTCCACGGCTCCCCCCCGGGTGAGCCGACGCATCTTGCTGAAGTCGTGGTCCGTCCTCAGGTAGGAGAGGGAGGGCCCCCCCTCGCTGTGGCTGGCGAGGTCCTGGGGCTGGGCCTGGGTGGGCAGGGCGCGCATCTCCCCGCCGCTGCGCCAGTACAGGGTGTAGTGCTGTGGGTCGGAGACCCCGAAGGTGGCGGCGCAGAGCTGGGCCAGGACCTCGCGGCTCTCGCCCGCCCGCCACTGGAGAGTCCGCACGGCGCTGCGCTCGCCGTCTTGGAACAGCACCCGAACGCACCTCTGGAGACGCGGGAGGGAGGGTGGGGGGGGGTGTGACAGAGGGAGGAACGGAGGATTGGAGGGATGATGGAGGGAGGGAGGGATGGATGGAGGAAGGTAAAGATGGGGGGTACGGAGGGATATACAGAAGGATGGAAGGACAGAGGGAGGGATGGAGGGATGGGCAAAGGAGGATTGGAGGGAGGGACAGATAGAGAGCGAGGATGAGACAGGGAGGCAGACAGGCCGACATGTGATCGCACCAGGCACGCGAACGCACACAGAGGGAGGGGGAGGGAGAGAGAGAGAGAGGGAGGGAGAGAGAGAGAGAGAGAGAGAGAGAGGGAGGGAGGGAGGGAGGGAGAGAGAGAGAGAGAGAGAGAGAGAGGGAGGGAGGGAGGGAGAGAGAGAGAGAGAGAGAGAGAGAGAGAGAGGGAGGGAGAGGGAGGGAGGGAGGGAGGGAGGGAGGGAGAGGGAGAGAGAGAGAGAGAGAGAGAGAGAGAGAGAGGGAGGGAGAGGGAGGGAGGGAGGGAGGGAGGGAGGGAGGGAGGGAGGGAGGGAGGGAGGGAGAGAGAGAGAGAGAGAGAGAGAGAGAGAGAGAGGGAGGGAGGGAGGGAGAGAGAGAGAGAGGGGGAGTGGGAGAAGCGAGGGGAGGCAGACCGAAAGAGATGAGGCACAGATGGCCAAACACAAATACAAAGAAAAAGTTACAATCCTGTAACGCGGTTACGTACTCAACCTTTAAATAAAGAACTAGAAAACACCTCCATAAAGAGATGACACAGCAGACAGCTTGAGAACATGAAACAGCATGAGGTTAGTGCCTTCAGCTAGCTGACTAAATGTCAAAGCCTCATCATCCTAAACTTAAAAGCCCTCTTTATAAAACCACAATTATCACAATGCTTCAACAACATACTCTTTCTCCATCAAGCAAAATGTCTGGATAGACTGTCTTTCTCATCAACAGATGCCAACAAGCAAGATCATAATGTCTCCACACCAAGTCTGCCCAGATTCAGTACAGTGCAGAACTGTATTACATAATTGCAGAACCACCTACAAACTGCCTTCATAACACTCACTCCTTCACACACACTTGCACCCCCACCACACACACAGACACACAGTCACCCATTAACTTTCTCTAATCATCCTCAAACACTTGTTACACACACTTCTCCAAAGACACACTTCTAGTGCACGCACAAACACACACCCAAAAATACATGTACATACAGAAATCTACTTTCCATCTCCCTCTCTCTTTTTCTCCCTCTTTCTCTCTCTCTCTCTCACTCTCTTTCTCTCTCTCTTTTCTCTCTCTCTCTCTCGCTCTCTCTCTCTCTGTCTCTCTCTCTCTCTCTCACACAAACACACCTTCTCACAGACATAATCGCCCCCCCAAAAAGCAGTCCGCCATCAACAGGTTCATATATATATATATATAAATATATATAAAAAATATATAAAAGCCGCAAACTTACAGAGTCCCTGTGCTCCTCGCTGTCCGCGTGCATATTGTGTTTGCCTGCTTCAGTGGGTTGCTGCTCAATAAATTTCATGTTATCTGAACGCCCACTCCCTCATAGCACTTAGCTGACTGATCTCAGCCAGTATCAGTGGATATCTAGCGGCAGGGTGAGTTAGATCTGATATTTGAAGGGAGACAACTGCCCCACGTGACGAGCGCTCGGGTTCGCTAAGCTAACCGCGGCTGTGACAAGCAGGTTGTGGCATTTTGAATCCGGGAGGGGGTTGATATGGAGGAGGGAGGGGAGGCTGAGCGAGAGGAACGAAGCGCCCGATTGGTCGAGGAGGGTGGGATTTAGTGTTGGTGTGTGGGTGGTGGTGGAGGTGTTGAGGATGATTTCTTTTTTTTGACCTGGACCTCGAACGCAAGAACTGAACACTCGGATGCTGGGGTTGGGAAACATCTGGGTTTCAAACTAAAAATAGCACACCACCTCACGCCCCCCCCCCCCCTCCCCCAAATACAACAAAACAAAAAACTGAAAAACTGCTCCAGGGGCCTAGCTCCAAGGGGGCTATTGACCACGGATGACGCCCCACTGCCCTGCCCTCTCCCTGGGTGTGATGGCGGTCTGACCTGGCTCTGCAGCCTGCGGTGCTGGCTCTGGGCCTCTCGGCTGCGTCTGTAGCCCCACGCCCTCAGCTGGTCCTGGGCCTCCTGGGGCAGGAAGCCTGGGGGAAGCTCCTCCAGCTCCGGGCTCTGGATCAGACAGAGGCTGGCGTACACGCTGGTCAGGTAGTACCCACCTGGAGGAGATGACCAACACATGAGACCACCTGGCTGTCTGTGTGTGTGTGAGTGTGTGGTGTGAGTGTGTGTGAGGTGTGAGGGTGTGTGTGTGAGGGTGTGAGTGTGTGTGTGTGTGAGGGTGTGAGTGTGTGTGAGGGTGTGAGTGTGTGTGTGTGTGAGGGTGTGTGTGAGGGTGTGAGTGTGTGTGAGGGTGTGAGTGTGTGTGAGTGTGTGTGTGTAGTGTGTGAGGGTGTGAGTGTGTGTGTGTGTGAGTGTGTGTGTGTGAGTGTGAGTCTGTGTGTGTGTGAGGGTGTGAGTGTGTGTGTGTGTGAGGGTGTGAGTGTGTGTGAGGGTGTGTGTGTGAGGGTGTGAGTGTGTGTGAGTGTGTGTGTGTGTGTGTGAGGGTGTGAGTGTGTGTGTGTGTGAGTGTGTGTGTGTGAGTGTGAGAGTGTGAGTGTGTGTGTGTGAGTGTGTGTGAGGGTGTGTGTGTGTGAGGGTGTGAGTGTGTGTGTGTGTGTGTGAGTGTGTGTGAGGGTGTGTGTGTGTGAGGGTGTGTGTGTGAGTATTTCTATAATCACCTTATTTTAAGCTGTATCAACCACAATACAAATACAAGATACACACTGGTGCCATAATCACAGGTAAAAGTATTAGTTAGTATAGTAGTTAGTATAGTAGCATGGCAGTATGTAGTATGTAGTGTGGCAGTATGTAGTGTGGTAGTATGTAGTATGTAGTATGGCAGTATGTAGTATAGTAGCATGGCAGTATGTAGTATGTAGTATGTAGTATGTAGTATGTAGTATGTAGTATGTAGTGTGGTAGTATGTAGTATGTAGTATGGAGGCGTCTCCTGCCTTCTCCAGTGAGCCAGGAAGGCTCCAGCAGCTCCATCATGTACTCCACCTCCAGCAAGAGCTGGGGCCTGTTGCACTGCACTAACAGGTAGGACAGGGCTGGCAGGAAGTCCTCAGGACTCACTTCCTGTCCTGACAGGAAGTGGACAACAATAGCATGTGCTCAGCTACTGGTTCCATGCTGTTTTGTAGAAAATCAAGATTCTGATTGATTAAAAAGCCTCAGCTAAGTAACAAATGAATACACATGATAGTTATCTACTATTATAGATGATAACACTTTTGATCAATACTTTGATGTGCTTTTTGGATCAGGCACCGAGGTGGCCACCCCCTCTCACCGTGTAAGGACCCCATGGCCTGGTGGACACACTTGCAGACCTGCAGCAGCAGAAGCACCTTGTCTATGGGGGAGTGTGGTCCTCTGCATGAGGGCCAGCTTCTGGCGCACCCGCTCCACGACCGCGGGCGTCCGGGACCCCCACCTGCACACAGCACACACCCTGCTCTCTCATTGGTCCTCACACGGCTGTGGAATGAGTGTTAGGGTTGGGGGGACTGTGGACTCAAGGGATGTGGAGGTGGAGTCCGTGGATCTTGAAGATCATGGGGACTAGACACAGACACACACACACACACACATGCTCTCCGCCCCCCCACCTGCACGCCCAGGCGCTCCAGCGCCCCCTCCTGGTCGCGGTGGAGGGTGTCGGTGAGCTTCTGGGTGGAGCCGTCCAGGCGGTGGAGGAGCGTCAGGCCCCTGGAGAGCTGAGCCTTCAGGGGCTTCAAGCACACAGCCAAACATGGCCTTCTCCAGGGCCAGGTCTGGGGGGGCGGGGGGGGGGCGGGAGGAGGGGGGAGAGGAGGAGTGGGGGTGTGAGAGGGAGGGGGAGGGAGCGAGAGAGAGAGAGAAACATGTTTATAAAGAACAACGGTTGGAAAGTGAGACTTTTTACACTCATACACACATCTCTCGAAGCAGAATAGTATTGTTACAGTATGCACACGTTCCCCCACACCTGCTTGAACACCCACGTTCACAGAGCCACGCTGTGTGGACTGACTGTGCTAGTACAGACTAGTGTTTCCCCACTAGGAGGAAGCCCCGCGTGTCCTCTCTGGGATGTGGTCCTACAGTTAGCCTCCATCTCTACTCAGTATCAATACCACCCTCCCTCCCTTCTGTGCTCACAATTTCCCTGCCTCTCTCCATCCCTCCCTCCCTCCGCTCAATCTATTCTCTTCTCTTTTTTTAAACATCCTTCTCTTCCTCTCTCTCCTTCTCCTCTTTCCGTTCTCAGTGGCTCTCTCCCTCAATCTCCCTCCCCACCTCCCCTCCCCACCTCCCTCCCCCACCTCCCTCCCTCCCCACCTCCCTCCCTCCTGTATGGGTCTAACAGAATCGTGCTGCTCTTCAAGTGAGCGTGGGACTGTGATATCTTTTATGATGAACGATGGGGAGAAACAAAAATGCTAATGCCTCCACCGACGCAATAGAGGAGAAATCAGCAAGCAGTCAGACCTACGGACCTACGGACTCTCCCTCTCTCCCCTCGCTCCCCTCTCTCTCTTACTCTCTCCCCTCCACTCTCTCTCTCTCAATCCATCTCTCTCTCTCTCTCTCACACACTCCCTCGCGCTCCCTCCCTCTAACGCTCTCCAAAAGCGTTAGTAATACCAGGAAAAAATGCATCATACACATGCACACATACACACACACAAATTCATACACACATATGTGTGTGTTGCCTTCTCTGACACCCTCTCTCTCTCTCTCTCTCTCTCTCTCTCTCTCTCTCTCTCTCTCTCTCTCTCTCTCTCTCTCTCACTCTCACTCTCTCTCACTATCTCTCTCTCTCTCTCCCTCTCTCCGTCTCTCTGTCTCTCTCTCCAATACCCCGCCAAGCTACAGACTAATCTGATTGACATGTTTGCTAATAGTATCCAATAATAATTATGTCCCGGTCATGCATTATTGAATAGACTTAAATGTGCAGCTAGGCCTTATGTGGTGAACACACTGTGTGTTGAATAGCAATCGCCCTAAACGATTCAAAGTCGATTCAATGGGAAACAAAGTGCCCCACAGACGATGTGTGTCATTAGGCCCCAGGTCCACTTCCCCCTGACACATCTGGAACCTCCCTACCTTTCTCGTTCTCCGGCCCCAGGTTCAGTTCCCCCTGACACATCTGGAACCTCTCCCTACCTTTCTCGTTCTCCGGCACCAGGGTGTCGATAGGGGGCTCCAGCTCTCCACTGTCCAGCAGGAAGCTCTTGGCCTGGGACAGGAAGCGCCTCACGCCCTGGAGCAGGCCCACGGAGGTCAGGGCCGGAGACGAGGACGAGGACGAGCAGGTGGAGGCGGAGGAGGAGAAGGAGGACATGGAGGCGGGGTAGGACGCCAGCAGAGGCTTAAGCTCCTCCCTCTGCCTCTGGAGGAAGTCCAGGACCATGGCGCCGAATGCCGAGCGCCTGTCGCGCGACAGCTCCTCGACCAACCGGGCGAGCCGCTTCTCCGGGGCGAAGAAACACACGAAGGCGGCGCTCATCCGGTGCAGGCCGCCGTGGCCGTGCGAGCGGACCAGCGGGGGGCGCTGCTTGGAGTTGGTCCTGGTGAGGGGCCTGTCGTCCTGCTCCGACTCGTCCGGCTCCTCCTCGTCCGGCTCCGACTCGTCCTCCAGGCTGCTGAAGGAGCTGCTGCTGTCCAGGTCGGCCAGGGAGGGGGCCGGGCGGCCCTCCAAGGCCAGGCAGGCCATCTCCATGCTGGGCTCGTCCTCCAGCGGCTGGGGGGTCTCCTCCTGGAGGTCTGGTATAGACTGGGGGGGTAGGGGGGGGGCACGGAGGGGTAAATGAGTTCATGAGAAGGCAAGAGAGAGTGGGCAAAGAGAGAAAGAGAAACACTAATTAATAATTAATAATGTAGCACTCTGAGATTGCTTTAAATATAAAGTGCAATACAAATACAATGTATTATTATTATTATTATTATTATTAATAATACAAAAGGTTGAGAGGGTGACAGAGAGAACTCTGTGTGTCGGGGGGGAAAAAAAGAGGGAGAAGGGAAAAAGGAAAGAGAGAGAGGAAGCGAGTGATGAACGCTCTCACCGGGGGCGGCGGACGAGGCGTCCATTCCTCCTCTTCCACGGAGGTGGGGGCGAGGGCCGGGGTCCTCTGCAGCAGCCCTGCCCCGGCGTGGACCTTCCTCTGGGGGCCGGGGCTGGGCAGCAGCCTCTCCGCCCCCCCAGACGGCTCCGCGGGGGGAGGGGAGCAGGGCCGGGGGCCCACGGACAGGTTCAGAGAGCTCTCTGTAGACACACGCACTCTCATGCTGCGTTTGAACCGGTGGCGCTTGTTAGATACTCCCTGGGCGGCCTGCTGCGTCAGCTGGTGTAACGGACGGGGTTAGGGTTGGGGGGGGGGGTAGAGTTAGAGATGTTAGATATGTTTGTCATTGTTAAGGGAGAGCTTTGTAGTAGGATGTTATCTATGTCATCTGGGGGTTAGGCTTTGTGTGTGGTTGAAGGTTTTGAAGTTAGAGATTTGAGCGCAATGTCCCTTTAAGAGTGCCTCTACCTCCAGCTGCAGGAAGAGTGGGTTGATGAAGCACAGCGCCCCCAGTCTGCCGCGGGCCGCCATCGCACACAGGTCCTGGGGAGGTCCGATCTGATCCTGGCTGATCCTGGTGCTCATGCTGGTCCAGGTGCTGGGGGGAGTCAGAAGATCCCCGGGGCCGTTCTGGAGGTCTGATGGACTGCTCCAGAACTCTGCATGGACAGGTTTACGGGTCAGGACCTGTGTGAGTGTGTGTTGGTGTGTGTGTTTGTTTGTGTGTGTTGGTGTGTGTGTTTGTGTGTGTGTGTGTTGTGTTGGTGTGTGTGTGTGTTTGTGTGTGTTGGTGTTGGGGTGTGTGTTTGTGTGTGAGTGTGTGTGTGTGTTGGTGTGTGTGTGTGTGTGTGAGCACTGGTGGGAGGTGAGAAGTCGTGTCTGTGTTTCCCTACCCAGCCCCATGTGGGAGATGGCCTCCAGCTTCCTGTGGGAGGCGGCCTGGGCAATGGCTTCTGGGAGCTGCAGAGGAAAGGGCAGGACATCTCTGGAGAGAGAGAGAGAGAGAGAGAGAGAGAGAGAGAGAGAGAGGTGTGGGGGGAAAGGGTGACAGAAAGACAGAAAATATAGATAGAAAAGAGGGGGGAAAGTAAACAAGAGAAAGAGGAGAAAAAAGAGAACGAAATGGATAGAGAACGTTTTTAAATTTCAGAATGAAAATCCACAGGTAGACAGTCAGATGTAATTAGTTATTAGTTATTGAAGTTTCAGTGAACTGGCTTTGGAAAGGACAGGGTGATGTACCTGCTGATGCAGTAGAAAGCAACCAATCGGCACAGGTCTGGAAAACTGAGGCCGGAACACTCCAGAGCAAAGGCTAGTGATTGGACAGAAAATGATTGGCGGTTTAAGCAGACAATCTACATTATCTGACACTCCTCTCAGCTCTAGGGTCCAATATAAGATGGACAAGACTTACCGAACAAGTGGAACTAGTTTACACGTTTAGCACTTCAGTGGCTTCTTCTGCACCTGTGTACTGCATGTGTGTATACGTGTGTGTGTGTGTGCGTTTGACACTCACTAGAGTCTTCTTCACAGATGTAACACTCCTTGACAGCGAAGGTGGCTCTGTCGGCTGACACCCTCACACACAGCACCTTCCTCTGGGTGGAGTTACATTTACGCACCAGAAACGTCTAGAGCAGCGGAGAGAGCAGCACACAAAGACACAGAAGTTATATTTGTATATTTTTGAAAAGGTTTTCATTGATTGATTTCATTGGTGCGTTTCAGTGGTGGACCGATGTGATTGGTCCTCACCCCGACTGGCTCTCTCAGCAGGATGTAGAGGGCGGAGTCAGAGTTGATTGACAGCTGTAGCCAGACAGGATGTGTGATGAGGAGGCGGTCCAACACACTGAAACTCTGTTGGGAGTCTCGTGGGGGACAGCCTGGCTCCTCCTGCATCTACAACACACACACACACACACAGATACACACACACACACACGCACACACACAGATACACACACACACACGCACAGACAATGGTCACTATATGCTACATCACATATACACAGACAAGAAACACACACACTTACTCTCTGTTTCTATGTCTGTCTCTCTCTCTCTCTCTCTCTCCGTCTCTCTCTATCTCTTCCTCTCTCTCTCTCTCTCTCTCTCTCTCTCTCTCTCTCTCTCTCTGTCTCTCTCTCTCTGTCTCTCTCTCCTTCTCTCTCTCTCTGTCTCTGTCTCTCTCTCCTTCTCTCTCTCTCTGTCTCTGTCTCTCTCTCCTTCTCTCTCTCTGTCTCTCTCTCTCTCTCTCTGTCTCTCTCTCCTTCTCTCACTCTCTCTCTCTCTCTCTCTCTCTCTGTCTCTCTCTCCTTCTCTCTCTGCCTCTCTCTCTCTCAGAACTGGGAGCCGGGTGTCACACTGGTGACATTGTGTGGGCTGCCCAAAGAGTGTTGCGAGCTTAGCAGCAGATGGTTGCCATGGTAACGCAGTCCTACACATCCTACCAGGCATTCCCACTCAGTGAAACACCCCGGCATCCATAAACGCACACACACGCAAACACTACACACTACACAGATACGCACACGTACAGCCGAACCAGAACCACAACACACCACACAGCCCCTGACACCAACCCCTCCAGTGGTGACAGGAGTGAAGGAGAGGCCAGAGAGAGAGAGAGAGAGAGAGAGAGAGAGGGAGAGAGGGAGAGAGAGGTGCTTTATTTCTAGAAAGCGTTTTCAGCGACTTCCTCTGCCTCTCATGCAAAACAAACTAAAGTTATTTTTAACCTCCCTCTTTTCAAGTTCTTCTCTGTTCTATTCACCATACTGCCTCCTACCTCCCAGCAGAAAGTAACAACTTCTCCACAGCCAGAGGAAGGTTCTACATGAAGGTGGCCATTCTTTTCCTGTGATTACATTAATGACATGTGGGTATGTTCTTCTTCCATTCGTCAGTAATTCTCGCTCAAGGGGTTTGGAAACGGGACCCACAACTCTCGTTAGGGGTCAGCGCAGTGGTGTTTCCAAACATGTGCATCGCAGGCTAATGAACATGTGTGTTGGGTGCACACCCACACATGCAAACACACACTCATCCTGTCACCTCCATGACTAAACAGGGGGAGGATGGGAATGAGAGAGGGAGATAGAGAAAGAGAGAGAGAGAGAGGAAGGAACAGGGGTGGGGTGAGAGGGGGTGTGGAGGACAAAGTAATAGGGGGAGAAATAGAGTTTCGGGGAGAGAGGGGGAGACAGAGAGAGAGAGAGAGAGAGAGAGAGAGAGAGAGAGAGAGAGAGAGAGAGAGAGAGAGAGAGAGAGAGAGAGAGAGAGAGAGAGAGAGAGAGCGAGAGAGAGCGAGAAAGAGAGAAACAGAGAGAAACTGAGAGAAACTGAGAGAGAGAGAAACTGAGAGAACCTCCCACCTCCAGTGAGAGCAGGGTTGTTGGGGTCACCCACCCCAGCAGAGCAGGGGTAGGCCCCTGCACTTCACCGACCACTTCCAGGTCCGCCTTACATAAAACACAGCGCTGCCCACACACACACGCACGCACACACACACTGTGTGCAAACACACACACACAGAAAATGACTTACGTAATACCCACAGAACGAGGGAACAGCAAAAAAAACGAGAGGATGAAGAGAGAAAGAGAGAGACAGGAGGCAGAGCTACCCAGAGTGGGAGAGAGAAAGAAAGAAATTAGCATAGCGAGGAGGAGAGCCACCCGGAGAGACGGAGAGCAAGACGGAGAGGGAAACAACCACGAAGAAGAAGAAGAACGAGAGGAAAGTTAAGGATTTGCTTTGATGGAGGACGAGGGGGTTCTGATGCTAAGGCAGGGAGGGAGTGTGCTTATTTACAAGGAAGATGGGACAGGGAGGTAAACAGGGGTTCTCCATACTGGTGAGGGGGGGGGGGGGAGGGGAGATAAGGGGGAGAGCAGCACAGGAGAGGGAGGAGAGAAGAGAGGGTCCCCAGGGATGGGAGAGAGAGGGAAAGGTAGAGTCAGAGAGACAGAGACACATAGAGAGGAAGAATGAGAGAAAAGAAAGAGAGAGGAAGAAAGAAACACACAGAGAGACCGAGAGAGAGAGAGAGAGAGAGAGAGAGAGAGAGAGAGAGAGAGAGAGAGAGAGAGAGAGACAGACAAAGAACGAGAGAGAGAAAAGGGAGAAAGACAGAGAAAGAGACCGAGAGACCGAGAGAGAGAGAGAGAGAGAGAAGAGAGAGAGAGACGAGAGAGAGAGAGAGAGAGAGAGAGAGAGAGAGAGAGAGAGAGACAGAAAAGAAACAGAGAGACGGAGAGGAAGGTCTCGCTAACTGCAAGCGAGCAGCTCCACTCCCGGCTCCCGGGGAGACAGCAGGAGACTGCGGGGGCAGAGGAACATGACAGACCTCGCCGAGCAGGTCCTTGAATTAAGGAGGCCGAATGGCAAGCCCAGGAGGAGAAGGCTGGCAGACAGGAAACAGAACATCTACTGCACACCCCAAACTAGAGGAAGGAGTTAAGTTAGAGAGAAGCACTTGGAGCTGTAGTATAGGAACTGAACAGTGAGACCTTGAGTCCTCAATGCTGGGAAACGGAAAATAAAATTGCGAGGAAAAAGGTTGTTTTCGGAGGACTCAAATTACAGTGGATGACAGCGCGCGGGGGGGGGGGGCTGACATTTAGGGATGACATTACTAGCTTGACTTTGTAAACTACGTTTTGGAAAACTCTCAAAAAGGATTCGATGTACCTCAGATCCATGTTTGGGGCTGTAGGCTTCAATATCAATGCCTTTTCACGTCAGAAAGAACCAGCTATGGGTCCAACCATTATCTTAGGATTCAAGCTTTTTCTCAGAAGGTTCCCCCCATAGTTACAGAGTTCTACATAGCACCATATTGTTGTGTGTAGAATAATCAACAGTCACATCAAACCGTTTAAACTGTCCAAAATGTTGAACGTGAAACAGAGCATGTTTCCAGAAGCGTCCGCACTGGTCACAGGGGTCCTGATGACTGTGCACAGGTGTCTGAACCAGTGCCTGAAATGGAAAGATGCTGTCAGAATCTGAAGGGCCGGATGGTGAGGGAGAGAGAGAGAGAGAGAGAGAGAGAGAGGAGAGAGAGAGAGAGAGACAGAGAGAGCGAGAGAGAGAGAGAGAGAGAGAGAGAGAGAGAGAGATGAGGAGAGAGAGATAGAGAGAGAGAGACGAGAGAGAGAGAGAGAGAGAGAGAGAGAGAGAGGAGAAGGGGAGTGTCATGATGGCTATCTCCATTAGCATGAGTCACAGAAAAACACTTAGGCTGAGGTAGAACTGTTAGAATAACTGTGAATATTCATCGTTTTAGAAGCGTAATGGTGGCTGGAGGGTTGAGTCAGTGCTGGAATTATCATAAGTATCCATCTCTGAGAGCAACAGTTGGGCCTGCCTTCCTGGATACATGCCTGATGGGTGTGTGTGTGTGTGTGTGTGTGTGTGTGTGTGTGTGTGTGTGTGTGTGTGTGTGTGTGTGTGTGTGTGTGTGTGTGTGTGTGTGTGTGTGTGTGTGTGAGAGAGAGTGTACGAGTGTGTGTGCTTGTCAGTGTCAATCAACCTGCCAGTCTATCAGTTTCCATCCCATGCAGGCTACATAGCTGGTTAGCGAATGTCTGAGTTTGTCTGCGAAACTATTCCGAGTGGGTTCCCCACTCCTCATCTCCACACCTCTCGGGTTAGAGGATTTCCTCTAACCTCCACCTGACACACAGGAGCCACACACCTCCACCTGCCACACAGGAGCCACACACCTCCACCTGACACACAGGAGCCACACACCTCCACCTGACACACAGGAGCCACACACCTCCACCTGACACACAGGAGCCACACACCTCCACCTGACACACAGGAGCCACACCTCCACCTGACACACAGGAGCCACACCTCCACCTGACACACAGGAGCCACACCTCCACCTGACACACAGGAGCCACACCTCCACCTGACACACAGGAGCCACACCTCCACCTGACACACAGGAGCCACACCTCCACCTGACACACAGGAGCCACACACCTCCACCTGACACACAGGAGCCACACACCTCCACCTGACACACAGGAGCCACACACCTCCACCTGACACACAGGAGCCACACCTCCACCTGACACACAGGAGCCACACCTCCACCTGACACACAGGAGCCACACACCTCCACCTGACACACAGGAGCCACACACCTCCACCTGACACACAGGAGCCACACACCTCCACCTGACACACAGGAGCCACACACCTCCACCTGACACACAGGAGCCACACCTCCACCTGACACACAGGAGCCACACCTCCACCTGACACACGGGAGCGCGGGGCTGAGAGAGAGGTGAACAGAGACAGTCCCACGCAGCAGCTTCCTCACTGCGACGGCTCTGTCATGCCACCTAAAGACCAATCAAAACAAAGCACCGTCTGGTGGGCCAAAACTTCCACCTTCGGGAACGAATCCGAGCCAGAAAATACTGTTTTGCCGGGAGCCCCGAGAGAAGCGAAGGTTTTCCGAAGACTTGTCTGGCGAGGCTCGTCGGACATTTCTCCTTGATACAACCTCTCTGACTCGCTAAACGCCGGGAACCGAGTGCGTGTGACACACACGGCCCTGGTCGTGACATCATCCGTTGGCAACGGCGAGAAGGAGTCAGAGGTTTGGACTCTGGTAACCGTGGACAACCCTGCAGGTGAAGGTTCCGGAGCTCTGCAAACGCGTAGCGTCACTGCCGCCCATGCTCTCTGCTGTCACACCCAGCCCCCCACGCAACAGGCCCCGGTGGAGCCCTCTACACACACACACACACACACACACACACATGCTAACACACACACACACGCTAACACACACACACACACGCTAACACACAATTTTCTGCATACGTAGAACCCGACACTCACACGTACCTTCACACACACACACAAACATGCTTGCCTGCACACACGTCGTAAACACACAAGCCTGGCTCCTAGTCGAACACGCACACACTCTCACACAGGATCATGCCTCCCCCATAATTAACATAACATCAACCCACCAGATTTCCAGCGTTCATGGTTAGACAACATGGTGCTTTCCATGCTTCTCCTATATGGATCTCCTCAGACCTACTGCAAACAGTCAACTGACTAACAAATAAAACATCTTTGGTATGACGGCACAAAGGAAACTTCAGTCCAATTATTCTGACCAATTGTGTTAGCCAGCGTTGGTCACGTTTGTGGTAGGCTATATTCTATTAAATATACCTAGGGTATTTCAAGTGGGATGTACTTTTTCAAACCTTCCAGGCACACACGGAAGATGTAGCGCGAGCTAGCATGAGCATCGGGGAGTTGGAACAGAATAAGGACGCCCACGCTACGCAGACATGATGGCACTTCAGAGAAAGTTATGTAACAAACCAATCGTGTGATATTACACTCTCATATCGCTCGAGTCTAGGAATGTCCATGCGAAACTATGATTAATTCGTTGGTCCATCAAATAATGGTGTTAGATTACATACCTATAGGCCAAAATACAAATCGTAGGGAAAATATTTTGTCATGACAGAAAATAAAACATCTTAACGGTTTTAGACTATTGAAGCCTGCTTTGCCAAACCAGCAAACGGTTTCTTTAATCAATTAACTTTTCACCTGGACACTCTAAAAGCAAGTCAATCAGGAAAACTTAAGAGCTTTTCTGTAGGCTACATATTCCATTAAGATACACCTAACCAGTAATTTGGAGACCCCTAGGGTATGGTAAATACGTTAAATTATAGGCTTTATTTTAGACTACTTGAGGTGACTGAACCAGGTTTTCGAAAAACAATTAACGCCAACGCTTCTTGAACTCTCGGGCTTGAATAAGGGGTAGAACCTTGAGAGATAAGGAAAATACAACATATCGCGCGGGTCAACGTTAAAGGAAGTTACCTTAATTGACCGTTTCCCGCAACTTCTCGGGATAATTAATTGTGGCACCTCTGCATCATTAGACAAGTTAGTGATTAGGCGGCCAGGACACAGGCAAGTGATCAACAATGGTAATGCCTTACCTTCTCACTTGGTGTTTACAGGTGCGCGTAGTCCCTCTTTAATGACTAAATCCACGAAGCGATTGGATGCTGGGAACTGCGGGAACCCTCTGGCGAACGTCTCGTTCTCAGGTCCCATGCTGTGAAAATGCTCTTTTCAAGTATGGGCGGAATTGCAGCGAGAGCGCATTTTTAGTTCTGTAAAAGCATCCCGAGGTGATTTGAGTCCTTCTAGAACCCCCACTGCGTGTTCCCCCACAGGTTCGTGCTGTCCACTCTCCACCTCGCTCACTTCACTTATTTTACATTTGAGGAAAACATCAGTGAAGATGTATATTTATTTATTAATTTGAAGTAGCCTATCAGTTTGAAGAGAATTACTTTTGGTCAAGTTGAGTACTTAAATTTATCGACCAAATAAGTTGTCTAGTTGACTACTTTTAATTATAGAGCTCACAGAGGTTTGCCTTGGCGAGTTTATATTACGGCTAATGCATGGGTTTACCTGTGTAATTTGCATTTATCGATTTCACAGCACCACATGATGCACTGTAAATGTACTCACGTTGGATACGTTACATAATCCCTTATCTCACACAAGAAGCAGAGTGAAATCGTGCTTGTTCGCATGATATATGCACCACCCTGGACATCTCAAGCGCTCTTGGACTGCGCGTAATGGGATAGGTAGACTGCTCGATGTCATACTTCTTTTGTCCACGTGATGTCGCTATTGGTCTGCTTATCAACAGATTAGACCGCTTCAGAAATAGCACGGCCATGCATAACATGTGCCCTACAAATGTGCGAAAGAGTTTGTTATAAAGGGCTGATTTAATAAAACTGAAAAATAATTCCGTGTCTAATAATTGATGTCGAACATTTTATTTGGTTTTAAATTTATACAGGAGGATACCAGAAATATCACATCAAACACTAGCTTATACATTATGTAAAAGCTAAAAATGGAAATATGTGTCTCTCGCCCGCGGTACACCCAGAGGAGTCCTGATGCTGTGTTGGCCAACATAAGCTTTCCCCCTGGGAGAGTTCCATGATGGCCAAGGACACATCCGAGCCCAACACCCCTCGTCCTCCACCCCATGGCGATGCCAGATGACTCTAGGCTTCAGGCTTGTCTCAGCGGACAGAAATCTGCGACTGGACAATCGTGCAGCGGGTCGGAAGCCTTTGCTTGCCGTGGCGTTCATTCGCGAACGGAGCTGACGGCGCTGACGGCGCTCCAGAATGTGAAGCGGAGAAGAAGTGATGCGCGTGGCTCGGTCAGCCGAGTGGAGAGAGCGCTGACGGAAGACACGCTGACTCATCCGTACGGACGGGAGGGCCTACCAAGTCAGTTAATGCCAAATTCAGTGTCTTAAAGAGGGGATGTTCTTCTCTGGTTCCAGGATGTGTGTGTGTGTGTGTGTGTGCTATATATAATGACCTAAATATGCTAAATATGTGACCTCTTTGTTTGCTGGTCCAGATGTTGACCAGATCGTTGATTGTCTTTTTTTAAATACATGGCAAGGACAGATTAGTCACCTGAGATGTTTTGGTTGGTGTGTACGACATTTTCAGCCATGTAACAGTCAAGTTGAAAACATATTTTCGAAAAAAGTTTCTAAACTTTTTCTTCAAAACTTTTTTTTCACATCTGGACCTGATAGGTGTCGTCACAATATGTGACCTCCCTGATACATGGCTGAAAATGTCTGACACACCAACCAAGCACCCCTAAAAATAGGCTAAAATCGCCCCTGATACTTGCAAAGATACAGGACCTTTGAACACACCTGTCTTTTCTAGTGTCATGGTGATGAGGGGGAGGGGCCAGCTGAGTTACCGCTGCACACGTGCAGATGTTGTCATATGCATTTCCCACAATCCTTCAGGGCAGACAAGGACAAATTGGACTTCTGGAAGCCAGGCCTGATGTGTGTGTACGATTTGTGTGTGTGATGTGTGTGTATGATGTGTGTGTATGATGTGTGTGTGTGATGTGTGTGTGTGATGTGTGTGTGTGTCCCTGCTAAAGTGACTCAGTGACACTTTTGCAAGCAAGTCGATTTGACACCGTGGCCAACTCCACTCCTCTCTCTCTCTCTCTCTCTCTCTCTCTCACACACACACACTCACTCTCCTTCGCTCTCTGACTCATCGTCACAGCAACACAGCCAGCCACTGGGCTTCGGTTTCCTCCCTGGCTCACATCACTGTCACTACGATCCGTATCAAAACCCCATCCTTCTGAGGCACTCCTCCCTGGCTCACATCACTGTCACTACGATCCGTATCAAAACCCCATCCTTCTGAGGCACTCCTCCGCCCATATCTTCCATCGACCCCTCGGTCTATTCCCCCCGCCGCCGCGTCCCTCCTGCCAACGTGCTCCTGTCCTGTGAGTTTGGCCGAGCGCTGGGCGGAGGTGTGGAGGTGTGGAGCCTGAGGGCTGTACGGTGGCTACGTCTGCTCCGACTGGACCTGACCACCTCAGAGGAACCCTCCCACACCTGGGTCTCCTGGTGTGTGTGTGTGAGAGAGAGAGATGGTGAGATTAAAAAAAGTGTGTGTGTGTGTGAGAGAGATAGTGTGGTGGGAAATTGATTATTGGGAAGGTGGCAACCGGAGAAGTGTACATGGGGTCAGAGATTTTGGGGCCTAAGATGGCGGACTGAGGCCTACGCAGTGAAGAATTACACTCAGTAACAGGATCACACCAGAACAGGGAGGATGTCTAGTGAGGAGTTGGTTTGGCAATCTTAGGATGGGGAAGGAATGTGTGTGGAACAAGTGTGGCCTGTTATAAGTGTGAACGTGCACAACAGGGGATTTGCTAGACAATCAACAGGATGGGCTCCTGCCTCGAAAGAGGAGGGTGGAACAATAGCTGTATATACTATACTCCCAAGGGATAAAAGTCACGCATCCGAAGTAACAGGTCCTACTTACCTAAGCCAGAATCAGGAGAGATGGAGGATATAGGAACGGGTTAAGCATGACGTGGATGGAGACTGAGAGTTGGAGTGAACTGGAGTTCACTGGGGGCTTTGGAGGAGAGAAATGTTGGTCAACACTTTCAAGAGCCAGGGGATGCGCACGCAGGTTTGGGGTGGATAGGAACTGGTTAAAGAACCTTCTAGAATTTTCTCTGATCCTCATATTTGTCTATATAATGAGATGTCCAAGGAAATGTAAGGGCTTTTTGAACCGTCTGTGTATGTCTGCTGCATCTGCCTCGCTGAATAAACCACCAAGTCATCTTGACTTTTGAAAGATATTCTGTCTCCCTCTATTTTGATAATCCTTCTGGAAGACGTCTAGTTCTTCAACAATAGTGAGAAAGAGGTGTGTGAGAAAGTGTGTGAGAAGGAGAGAGAGAATGTGTGTGTGAGAAAGTGTATGAGAAGGAGAGAGAGAGAAACATTGACAGCGAGGGCGGTAGTGGGCAATGGGTGGAAGAGATCAATGTGCGTGACAAGGAAAGGGTGCTTGTAAATGTGTTTATGAGAGGTGGGTAGACAGGAACACTGTGTTTGTGCGCGTGCGTGCGTGTGTGTGCTGTTCAGTTGGCAATCCCCCCCCCCCCCAGCTGTCGGCGGTGTTCTCTGTGTTACATGTCTGCTATGACGCTGAGAGGTCAGTCTGCAATCGGCACCCACTACATCAATATGAAATAATCCACATAGCCATTGGGACACACACACAGACACACACACACACACATCCCGCCCAATCCTCTTTCCTCAGTATATGTGTCACCAACAGTACTCACACATATTGCATAAGCAGGTCGCTGCCAACTGTATCAAGATATCCTAATGAGAGTCCTCTGGGAGAGAGGGAGGAGAGAGGGATGGAGGAAAGATGGAGGAAAAGATGGAGGAAAAGATGGAGGAAAAGATGGAGGAAAAGATGGAGGAAAAGATGGACAGAAATAAGCAGAAAGTCAGGGAAAGATGGAGACGTACAGTATATTGCAGATAGAATGATCAAGAGAGGGACGATGTGCAATAGAGACAGACAGACAGACAGACAGACAGACACACAGACCGATAGATAGAGAGGGGTTATAGAGTGAGATAACCGTACAAGACCAGACTACCAGGAGAAAAGGAGTGAGACATGATAGTCACAGCTCAGAGGCAGTAATCCCTCCTCTACCATCACCAAATTAATCTGTAGAAAGGGTCACAACAAGCCAACAAACAGCAAAGAAATATATTATAAAGAAGCAATAGGACATTTGCACGGCATGTAATCTGCCTACCGTTTCCACGGCAAGTTGTTAGTGCTCGCACGAAAGCACGCTACGCTAATAATCTCTAAAGCCCTTTCAGATTCCAGAGGTAACAATACAGAGAGACATTTGCTACTTTGAATTATGAAGAGCCCTTTAAGACAGCAGATAGATACAGGGAATAGAAGGTTCTAGATAGAACCGTGGTTAGAACAGTGGTTCTGTCCAAAGGGAACCTTCAGGATGTGCGCCACAGATGAAAACAGACAGCTCAGATATTCAAGTCGAGCAGAAAGACAACCTTCTCAGCCTTGATCACCAGCACTGAGACACACACACACACACACACACATTTAGACAGACACGTACACGTGCAGGCATACGCACATGCACACATGTATACATGTGCAGGCAGGTAGGCAGGCAGATACACACACACTGCAAGCATTTGCATTCTTCATCAAAGGGGTGTGTGTTGAGGAAGAGACAACGGTATCACATGCATATATCAGAGGCTGTAATGAGGGCAGGGTCGGGCAGGAGGAGGGTTTGGGGGGCAGGGCCGGGCAGGAGGAGGGTCGGGGGCAGAGCCGGGCAGGAGGAGGGTCGGGGCAGGGCCGGGCAGGAGGAGGGTCCGGGGGCAGGGCCGGGCAGGAGGAGGGTCGGGGGCAGAGCCGGGCAGGAGGAGGGTTGGGGGGCAGAGCCGGGCAGGAGGAGGGTTGGGGGGCAGGGCCGGGCAGGAGGAGGGTCGGGGGCAGGGCCGAGGCAGGAGGAGGGTTGGGGGCAGAGCCGGGCAGGAGGAGGGTTGGGGGGCAGAGACGGGCAGGAGGAGGGTCGGGGGCAGGGCCGGGGCAGGAGGACGGGTTGGGGGGCAGGGCCGGGGCAGGAGGAGGGTCGGGGGAAGGGCCGTGCAGGAGGAGGGTCGGGGGCAGGGCCGGGCAGGAGGAGGGTCGGGGGTTGTACGCATGCGGGGGGGGTGGGGGGAGCAGGGGGGGGGGTAGTCTCAGTAGGGGATCTGGATGGAGCTGCCCAACGGAGGGGAACAGACCCTATTCAGACCCGGTAATCCAATTCTGAAAGCTGTCTTTCAGGGGGGGGGGGGGGGGGGGGGCAGGGGGGGGGGCAGAGTGGAACAACCCAGACTCGGATGAGAGGGAGAGTCCTTTAACGTGAATGGGCCGATCAGATTACACGTTGACAACAAACAGCCCCCCCCCCTCCCCCCCTCCTTTCTCTCAGTCTCTCCGTCCTTTCGGCATGTCTTTTGACCAATCGGTGCCCTCGCTTTGTTGACGGTAGACAGCTTAAAACAACCCCTCGACACCACCCCCACCCTCACCACCCCCCTCTCTTCTGGTCGATAACTCAATAACAGCATGCTTTTATCAGGATCTACAGTTACATGCTCACAGGGGGGGCCCTACACATGTGGCGCAGGGGGGCGGGGCGGGGGGGGGGATTTGTAGAGATAGATGTTGTATAAATGAGAGAGGAAGAGAGTGAA
>CM042875.1:2094851-2109851 GCA_023658055.1 Thaleichthys pacificus | reverse complement strand
GAGAGCAAGGGAGAGGAGGGAGAGAGAGAGACAGAGACAGAGAGAGAGGGGTGAGATAGATAGAGAGAGCAAGGGAGAGCGAGCGTCAGGTTCTCTCCATCCTACATCCCCCGTTCTCCCACGCAGCGACCCTGCTCCCCGTGACAGAGAGAGAGAGAGAGAAGAGCGAGAGCGAGAGCGAGAGAGAGAGAGAGAGAGAGAGAGAGCGAGAGAGAGAGAGGAGATGCGAGAGAGAGAGAGAGAGAGAGAGAGAGGAGAGATGAGAGAGAGAGAGAGAGAGAGGAAGAGAGAGCGATAAAGGGAAGGCACCTCCGGTAATGCTCCAGCACTGTTCAGAGACTCATCGTCATGTTTAAACACTCGTCCAATCGGAGCCCGGCAAGCACACAGCCGTGGCATGGTGTTGCCACCGAAGCAGAAACAGGAAAAAGGGGAAAAACAATGAAGTGAAAAGCGTGCAACCTTGAAGGACCGAAAACACAAAGGCTCGGTTGTGGTCGGTGTTGCTTTTGTTTTTCGTGACAGATGGATCCAGGCATGTTCGTCAGCGGGCTGACGTGTTTGTGTCATTAGTGTCAGACTGGAGAGTCATGTCATGTGACAGGAAGACGAAGTCCCGACTCCCGTCCTGACTCCAGTCCTTCTCAATTCAATTTAGCTTTATTAGCATGACAGTCATTACAACCGTATTGCCAAAGCTCTTTCTCTCTCTCTCTCTCTCTCTCTCTCTCTCACCCTCTCTCTCTCTCTCTCTTTGTGTTCCAGCACATGTTGCTGTGTCCCTCTGTCACCTGAGTGACCTGTGTGGACACTTTGTGTGTGTGTGTGGACACTTTGTGTGTGTGTGAGAGAGTGAGTTTGTGGGTTTATACTGTACGTGTGGGCATGTGTGAGAATAAGTGTGTGTCTTTTGTGGGTTCATGTGTGTGTGTGTGTGCGTGCGTTGGAGTGTGTGAGAGAAAGAAAATGTGTGTGTTTAGGAGAGAGGGTGTATGTGGCACGATGGGAGCTCGGCCCTCTAACCAACTCCATTAGCAGCTCATTAGAGGTGTCCGGGGAGCAGTGGCTTGCCGTCTGTTTGTAGACAGCAAGCAGTCGTCGGCTAGGCAAGGAAGCCGGCCAACTGCCAGACAGACAACCAGGCAGACAGACCGATTACCAACAAGACAGACTCCCAAGCAGGGCAGCTAGTACGACGTGTTAACCCGACAGCTAATCTTTAGACTGACAAACTTTGACAACTGCCGCTCCTTAACGCGGCAGGAGAGACCCAAGGTCAGTGTGGCACCACACTGCAGTCACCAGGTGGAACAAGACAGACAGCGGACGTAGGGGTTCAGCGTCGGTTCCTTAGAAATGATCCAATGGCCTGTTAACAACAAAGGAAATCGACAAGATGCACCCGTTCAGCGTTTGAATCATTGAACTTTATTGTCGTCGTCGTCCCCCCCCTCCCATAGTACAAAGCTTTGGGATGCCTAGGTCTGATTGTCTCTAGCTGTATTACAGATCCCCTTCCAGTCAAAACATGGAAATAATAATGCCTTTCATCTCAGATATACAGCTCAATAAATAGACCATGAAAAAGAATGGCGTGGTTGAAGAAGATAGCGAGATGGAGGAACAGAGAAAGACGAATGTCACTTGAAAACACGTTGTCTCTGTTTTGTCACACATGTAGACACATTTTTCTTTCTTACAGAAAAACAAAGGCCCAGAAAAAGACCACAGAATCTGTACATTGACGGACGCAGTAAAAGAGCATGGTTCTTTTCTACAGTAAATAAACAGTTAATTCTACAATGTCCATGTCCATGTTTTCTTAGAAGAAAATCGGCCAATCGTGACAAGATAAGATCGGTTGAAGATAACATGAATAACGCTATTAGCGCGCGTTGTCTATACTGTAAAGTGTTAGCTAGAACTAAATGGATAGCGGCGGAAAACCGTGCTGCTTGTTATCACACTGAGACGCCAGTCGAGCTAGCGAACAACAAAAGGACACTTAAAAGATGGACAGATGTGGAAAACATGGAGGGTTTCAAAGGATTGACAGTCTCTTTTCCTCAGCATACTCGACTGTTGTTCCGCTGGTGAATTCGCATTCAAACTGTCGTCCTTGAAACTCAGTAGTTTTGTTCCAGCGTCTCGAAGCCTTTGAAGTATTCAAACAATTAACAGTAGCATTCTTCTAGCACTTTACACGGTCGTCGTATTTTACAGTACAAGTTACAGTAACACATGATCAGACTTCATTCTACCGTCATGTCTGGCATGGAATGCAATTCCTCCTTTTGCATGTGGGAAATTAAAATACAGAAGTAAAAAAAATACAGTAAGGGGGCATTAAGTAAACACATTTGACCCAGTCAGACATAAGTGCAGTAGTATCCTTATGTTGCCATGCCAACAGTATGGCTCTCTTTAACCTCTCTCATGCCCACACACATACACACACACACACACACACTCTGCTCAACCCCCTGAGCCGAGCACCATTCAGTTCCTAGGAGAAAACACGCATTTCAACGCATAAAACAAACCGCGTTTTAGTCACAACCACGTACAACATGAGTGACAGACTTCAGTGTATAGGCCATAGACATATATATATGTCTATGGTATAGGCTCTCCTGTCACAGTCCTCCTCTTTCCTTCTCCACCCTGTGGTTTTACAACACCTAAACGGCTTGGTGGCGCCTCACGTTGCCCTGGTGAATACGTGCTTGTGTGTAACACACGGCGGAGGGTTCCGGGATCTCAGGAGACCAGGTGATTGAGTATTGACGCGCTAGTACCGGCTCCTCGTGAGGGGTCAGGTGACCTGTTCGGTCTCTGTCAGTTGGGCTGTGGCTCTGTCAGATTGACCGTGATGAGATTCGTGCCTTCAAGCCATGGATGCCCTGGAGTACCTTTATTGCAATAGCGTCCCAGTCACCACACACACACACACACACCACAGACTCAAGCACACACACACACGCACATACAGACAAAACCACACACTCTCTTTTTCTCTCTCTCTCTCTCTCACTCTCACGCACCCACATACACCAGACGCACACACACACATACACACACTCACCCACACAAACACACACAGGGATCCAGAAAAAAAAACACACTCACTCTCTCTCACACATGAACACACAAGTTTTCCATTGTGTTCCACATGTGTCCCCAACAACGTATTCTGTCCACATTGTTTCTGCCCGAATAGATTTCCATCAGAAAAACATTGTGTAGCTCCAGAGCAAGCATGGCCCAGCTGCAGTGTTAGTTTGGACAAAGTGAAGCGGGGAGGACTAGAGGAGGAGAAGCAGGGCTCTTCAGGACCTCCAGGGTGGGTAAGACTTGGGTGTAGCCCCCACAGAGGAGGTCACTGTCAGGCAGGCAAGAGGAGAGCGGAGACACCAGGCTGGAAGTCTGGAGGTCTGAGGGGGGGGGGGGGGTGTTCAGGCAGGCTCGATGGACACAGGGAGAGGAGAGTGACCCTCAGTGTCGCCGCGACCCTCTGAGAGCCTTCAAGAAGCATTAGCGAGAAAGGACCGGAAAGAGGGAGGGTGGGTGACAAAGAATGAGAGTAAGAAAGAGAGAGAGAGAGAGAACCAGGTCAATCTTGTGGAGCTCTCAACAGTCATTTCCTCCCTAAAAACTTTGCTGTACAGCAGTCGCATATAAATAAACAAAAACGTAATTGTTCAGCCTGCGGCCCTGTCTTCCCTCCCTATTGGCTGAACTAATTCAGAGGAAGGAGGGTCCAATCTCAGCCCAAGTCTCTGGTGCTTCCCTCCTACCCTCCCCCCTCCTTCCAGAACAACCATCCCCAGCTAGTCATGGCTGTCTCTCCGTCCAGAGTCCGTTCCCCTGCCTACCTGCTGGTTCCTTGGCAGGGTGGAGAGATGGCCCAGATGGGCCTGGGTGGGTCTGGGCGGGCCGGGGCGGGTATCCACGTCGGTACCGCAGCGCCTGAGAGCGTTGCAGCACACGCGTGTACTGCACCTCGGGCATGATGAGCCTGAGACACACCTCGCTAGCCGCCTCGCCGGCCCCACCGCCGCCGCCGCCGCCGCTCCCGGCTAACGTTCACGGGGAGGTCGTAGCCCACGATGTCCACCTTGGAGCTGGGTTGCCACGGACGCAGGTCTTTGTTTTTGATCTGGACGGCGGTGCGTCTGCTGCGGGAGGCCCGCCCCCGAAGCAGCTCCGGATCAGCCGCTCCTGCGCCCGCCGCAGGAGCCGCACCTCCCTCGCCACGCACGCCGGCCCCAGCGCCGCCAGCTGCCGCCACAGCGAGGCGTTGAAGTGGTCGTAGAGGCGCGCGTCCAGGTGGTTCCAGGCGCGGATTTTGGCGGGGAGGCCGTTGGCGACGCTGTGCTTGGAGGCCGGCGTGCGCATGTTGAGCTTGAGGTAGAGCACGTCCTCCAGGTCCCAGGACAGCAGGTGGCGGAGGAGGACCAGCGACTCCTCGAAGTGCTCGGCGATCATCACCAGCGAGAAGACGCGCTCCACCTCCGCCACGAACGCCCGGGCGTACACCTCGTCCGTGGGCGGCCGGTCCTTGTCCCCGCCCAGGTCGAAGGTCAGGGTGTTCCGGGCGAACATGGAGTCGTTCTCGTCCCGGGCGGTAGTACCTCCACGGTTCCTCCAGGAAAGCCTCCAGAGAGCCGTTGGGAACCCGTTTGAAGCTCTGACAGTACTGGTTGAAGTAGCTGAACAGGGACTCGAACATGGAGCTGGGCTCCCTCAGTATGGTCACGTAGACGGTGTTGTTGGGCATCAGGCGCCGTAGCTCGGCCCGGTTGAAGCGCATGTGGTTGGTGATGATGTTGGGCGTGAGGTTGCGCAGGTGGACGAAGTGGGCGCTGAAGGCGCGCGGGTAGCAGAACTGGTGGCCGCACGCCAGCACGGGCAGGCCCACGGCGAGCTTGTTGCGCTCGGCGAAGCGGAAGAGCAGGTTCTGCATGGTGCTGCTGGCCGTCTTGTGGGTCTTCAGGAACAGGATGTTGGTGTGTTTGGGTTTGAGGCCCGAGGAGGAGGAGGAGGAGGAGTGCGAGCGCAGGGCGGGGCAGCCCAGGTGGAAGGCCTCCATCGTCCTGGGGGAGGGACGGAGGTTAATGGAGAGCGAGAGGAAAGGAAGGAGAGGGAGAAAGGGGGAGAGAGAGGGAGAGGGAGGGGGGAGAGGGAGGGAGAGGGAGGGAGGGGGAGAGGGAGGGAGAAAGGGAGAGAGGGAGAGACATGGTTGGATGACACCAGAAAAAAAGATGGGAGGAGAGAGGGCCAAGAGGGACAAACAGAAAAGTTAGGAAAGGTTATAAGGTGAAAAGAACACAATTCTGGCCTGTCAAGGATCTCAGCCTTGAGCCTAATTGGTCCCTTGACAACTTTCCTACCCCGTTTCCTCATTTTGTATCATACCATTTTAATGAACCTACTCTACATATATTCAAATTGGCCCGGAGGACTGCGTGTGTGTGCGTGCGAGCAAGTGCACGCCTGCATTCAAGTGCATGCTTGCCCATGTATGAGTGTGTGTGTTTGTTTGAGTGGGTGTGTGTAAGTGTGAGTTTGTTAGAGTGTGTGTGTCTCACCAGCTGAGACGGCCCCCATGGTGAAGCAGGAAGCTGACTGTGCTGATTGCCACGACGACTAGGAATATCTTCTTCTGAGACATCTCTGTGTACCTCACTGGAGCTGTAGAAGAGCAGGGAGGGAAGGATGGACGAGGAGAGACAGAGAGAGAGTTAGCAGAGAGAGAGAGAGAGAGAGAGTTAGCAGAGAGAGAGAGTTAGCAGAGAGAGAGAGAGAGAGAGAGAGTTAGCAGAGAGAGAGAGAGAGAGAGTTAGCAGAGAGAGAGAGAGAGAGAGAGAGAGAGAGAGAGAGAGAGAGAGAGAGAGAGAGAGAGAGAGAATTAGCAGAGAGAGAGAGAGAGAGAGAGAGAGAGTTAGCAGAGAGAGAGAGAGAGAGAGAGAGAGAGGAGAGAGAGAGAGAGAGAGAGAGAGAGAGAGAGAGAGAGAGAGCGAGAGAGAGAGAGAGAGAGAGAGAGAGAGAGAGAGAGAGAGAAAGAGAGAGAGAGTTAGCAGAGAGAGAGAGAGAGAGAGAGAGAGAGAGAGAGAGAGAGAGAGAGAGAGAGAGAGAGAGTTAGCAGAGAGAGAGAGAGAGAGAGAGAGAGAGAGAGAGGAGAGAGAGAGAGAGAGAGAGAGAGACACGATTAACAATTTATCACAAACTATGCATTTTAGCCCTTAATAGTGATTGGAAGTGCATACCCACACACACACAAAGAGTGAATGTGTGACTGTGACGAAGTGGGTGAGAACACGCCTGTACGCATCACTTGTCACGTCAGGGTGAGTTCTGCTAAATGACTAAATGAATACAAAATAACACCTCACCACTTGGTTCAACCAGTGATGTTATCCATGACAACTCAACCATAAAATCAGGAAGTGCTGGGCGGCCCCCTTCCAGAATGATGTCCTGAATGGTTGATCTAAACAAAGGAACATGAGTATGCAAAAATAAAAACAAACATTTGCTCAGTATGGATCCTGCAACATAAATCTAAGGTGACAAGTGGTGACCGACAACATCCTCCACACCAGGATACATCATTTCTGCTTGAACTCCACTCCACGGACAACACCCTCCACACCAGGACACGTCATCTCTGCCTGCTCTGCATTTCGTGGGTAAAGAGATTAATTGTGAGCCTTTTTCAAAAGGGACATTTACAATACACGGTGTGACTAGCCTCAGGATAAATCAGACCTAAGTTCTTTTTCCATGTCAAACTGGGTGTTCCTAAATGTGAGGAAAGGATCTACATGTGTTACGTTTAGAACACAAAACAACGGTTTCAACCAATCCAGGGAGCCACACAGGTTTACCGCACACATTTACCAATATGCTCAAAACACAGCTTATGTCAAAATCAAGCCCAAGAAAAGTGGTCTGCCACAAGTGAGATGTTTCGTGTCTAATTGAGCTATCTGCATTAGCTGAGTGCATGGCTAGCAAACGGTATTTAAGACCAGATGTACTCCGGTGGAAATCAAGTCACAGAAACAGTAACTGCAAATCATTTTGGTCTCGTCAACAGATCCTTCTGGCAAAGCTGGCGGGCTAGTAATCTGAAGGTTGCCAGTTCGATTCCCCGGCCGTGCCAAATGACATTGTGTCCTTGGGCAAGGCACTTCACCCTACTTGCCTCGGGGGGAATGTCCCTGTACTTACTGTAAGTCGCTCTGGATAAGAGCGTCTGCTAAATGACTAAATGTAAATGTAAATGTAAAGAATATTAGGGCTTCTTATTATGCAACTCTATACAAGGAAGTAGAAAGAAAAAGTGAACACAATTAGGACCCTACATTGTATTACCGTGAAAGTACCAAGTCCATCAAGTCAGTGACCAAATACAAGTTCAAGAAATAATACAAGCATTTATCGCAGATCTGCAAGGTTCAAAGTTGAATATCTCAGAGGATTCGAACAACGAATACAGAATGACGAGCAGTTGATATCGCCATGACGGCCCTGGTGTGAACCCAAAGCGTTGTACACAGGCCGACGGTACGACAAGCGTCCTGAATGGAGACGCGACACGGCGAAGGTGAAAGAGCGCCCACGCAGCTTAGCGTACGTCACCGACACCTCGCCAGCTGAACAGAAGCATCCTGGGAAACATTCCAAGCCGGTTACCGCACACCGTCTCTCCTCAATTGCATCACAATGAGAACCTCTGGAGGTGATTACACTATCCCATTCCTTCGAAGCACATGAAACAGGTAGGAGTTCCAGGATCCAATTACCCGTAGTAACGGTGTTTCGTACCTACTGTACCATAAGAAGCATTCCGGGGTTTTCGAGACAAAGGAACAGATGGGGGCTCTGTGCCGCAGTGGATTGGTGTGCTACCCGCACACATCACCGAACACTCGCATAGAAGATCGAGAAGATATTCTTACAGGACACTGACCGGACTGTCGCTAGGAAGATAGTTTGTGAGTGTGTGTCTGTGTGTGTGTGTCTGTGTGTGTGTGTGTGTGGTGTGCGTGTGTGTGAGTGTGTGTGTGTGTGTGCGTGTCCGGCCACATGGGTGCACGTGCGTGTGTGTTCCGGAGGTTGAGTGAGGAACGAGCGGGAACGGAGTGATGGATGGATGGATGATGATGGATGGATGATGGATGGAGGTGGGGAGGGAGGGAGGGAGGCAGTGGTGGATCAGGTGTCGGGGGAGTTAATAAGAAAGGGATTTAAGTGGCTCTGAGTCGGCCAGGCCCAGACCCAGGCCGCAAAAGAAAGGAGCTTTAATTAAAGAGGGCTGATTGGGTTACCCAACGATCGGCACAGATATGACAGCATGGATGCAGGAAACATGAGCTGCGGGTCTGGCAACTGGGCCAGGATTTACTGGGAGGGATCTGTGTGTGTGTGTGTGTGTCTGTGTGTGTGTGTGTGTGTAAGTGTGTGCGCGTGTGTAAGTGTGTGCGTGCATGTGCAGGGCAAGGGAAGGGAGAGTGTGTCATTATGTCACTTGTCAGCATCTTATTGGTTTTATGAACCTGCGTGTGTGTGTGTGTGTGATTTGATCAGTCTAGACTGACTACTGCACATCTCTCTGTATCAACCCTGTCTGTATGACCTCAGCGTGGTGTGTGTGTGTGTGTGATGGCTACAGCAGTCGGGAGAACTTACAGCCAGACTGTGTGTGTGTGTGTGTCCAACAGAAGTGATTCATGAGAAACATCTAATGAAGTTCTAATGATGTTGTGAGGCTCCACACGGCTCCCCAGGAGATCCGATAATATGGTGTGTGTGTGTGTGTATATGTATGTGTGTGTACTTGTGTGTGTGTGTATATGTATGTGTGTGTATTTGTGCATGTGTGTGTATGTGAGTGTGCGGGGGGATGCTTTTGGTTGATTATGTTTTCATCTCTCCTGACATTTGACCCCCGTGATCGTTTAGTCCCATAGTCCCATGATGGATCCCCATGAAGTCATTATAAGAGCACCTTGCCCCCCCCCCCCCCAGCTCCCCCCAGCCCCAGCTTCTGCCATATGGTTTCTGAGAAATTGTAGTTTAAGTTCATACCAAATATACGTCACAGCTGTAAAGATAAAAGAGTAAACAACAATAATAATAATGTGTGTGTTGTGTTGTGTTGTGTGTGTGTGTGTGTCCTTCCCTTTTCCTGACTGTTACGAAATCTGACTGGCCTAGGGCACAGATGCCTTTGGTAGGGGGGTCAATCTCCCCTCCTCCCCCTCCCTTCCCCAACACTCACTCACACACACACACACACACACACTCGAGACCCGTTCAGATAACCCCTCTTACACGCCAGGCTCCAGCTGTTGTGCTTGGTGCAGCCTGGAACATTACGGACCCTCCGGCATTCAGGCCTAGGGCGACCGTCGCCCCCGGCAACCGAAGCCAGAGGACAAACTGTCACTGACATTCCGGAACAGCCTTCCGACACTCTCTCTGTCCTTCACAGACTCCCGTTTCAAGACTATTTACGTATAGGAGGTCATAAGGGTTTTAGTGTACACACACACATGCAGGTATGTATGACTCACACACACACACACATGCAGGTGTGTATGACTCACACACACACACACACACATGCAGGTGTGTATGACTCACACACACACACACATGCAGGTGTGTATGACTCACACACACACACACATACAGGTGTGTATGACTCACACACACACACACGTACAGGTGTGTATGACTCACACACACACACACGTACAGGTGTGTATGACTCACACACACACACACATGCAGGTGTGTATGACTCACACACACACACACATACAGGTGTGTATGACTCACACACACACACACGTACAGGTGTGTATGACTCACACACACACACACACATGCAGGTGTGTATGACTCACGCACACACACACACACAGAATTCAGCTGAAAGCCTATAAAGTTAAAGCCTACTGGTTACTTCAACAGCCGCATAGATGACCCTTCTGAACAAAAACTGGAAGTGAGCAGAAGAAGATGACAGCCACCATCTTGTTGCCCTTCCTCTTCAAACCAGAACCCATGTTTCTCGGCAACTAACCAATCAAAAGATTTGTCTGAGGGTCACCTCTCATTCTTGAAGAAAAAGCAATTTAGGCTTCCAATCTGATGCATGGGTTAGACTCCGCAGATAGCAGGGTAAGATATTGAATTTGAAGAGAGATGAACCGAGCAATCAAAACACGTGTCATTCTTAGACTCTTCAGTGCGTCACAAACCAGAAGAAGCTCGACGTTCTATTCACTGGGGTTCAAAGTAATTTTGTGGAATTTTCCAGAAATTCTCTTTTTCTTGTTCTTCTCGTGTCTGTGCCCATTGCTGGAGTCTGACTCATTATCTTGAAAATCCACCCGTCCCCCCCACCCCACTCCCCCCTACCTCCCAAATCAGTCTTGCGATACGCGGCTTGAAATTGTTTGTTATGCTGGCTCTCAGTGCTTTCCTTTGTCTCCTCTGAACCCACTGTGATCTTGACTGTGATTCATTTAAATAATAGACATTCATGTTAATATAGCACTAGGTTTTACATTGTCCTCTATGCCTGCCCGCCTGCCTACCTGTTTATGTCTGTCTGTCTGCCTGCCTGCCTGTCTACCTGTCTACCTGTCTACCTGTCTGCCTGTCTGCCTGACTTACAGCCAGTGAGTGGACTGGTGATCAGGGACCTGAGGGTCCATTTCTCAGACTCATTACTAGTCTAACTGCAGCATGTCTATGAACCCTGCAATACAGCACAACTACTCCAAATGACCCTCAAGGGAGCCATTAGGCGAAGACAGTGACAGAGAGACAGAGGGAGAGAGAGAGACAGATGGAGAGAGAGACAGAGAGGGAGAAAGAGAGAGGGAGATGGAGAGAGGGAGAGACAGATGGAGAGAGAGAGAGACAGAGGGAGAGAAAGCGGTCCCCAGCAGCCCTCACCTACCTCTCTCCTCTTTCATTCGCTCTCTCTCCTTCCCTCTCTCTCTCCCTTTGGCTCTCTCCTCTTCTCTCTCTCTTGGTTATATCTTATCTAATTTTCCATCATATTGATGTCTGTTTGTTGTAAATACAAACTATTCCTGTAAGTAACTGTTTAGTACTATCTCATGGCGATGGATAATGATTAATAATGTTCCAAAGCAAATACTTAAATAATGTAGCCTATCTGGTGATTTCAGTTGTTCTAATCTTATTACGCACTGCCTAAATAGTTTTTGTGGGCTGTGCGCTACACAGTTATCAAAAAAATAATAACAATGTCAAAGCACTCTCAAAGTTTTTGTAGGCGTTGTGGTTGTGTTTCGGAGAGAAAACACCCGTAGGTCTTATCTGTGGGGTTTCGCCAGAGACCTTAAAGTGAACTTCCAAGTCAGCTGTTTGTTCGGTTATTTAGCCTACGTAAGACACGTGCCCTCTGCCAAATTAATTGGACGCTCCGGGTCCTTCTAAGAAAAACACACAGTCTAATCGCCCTCTCATGTCAAGCCCGTGTGCGATCTACCGCGACGAGGGAGGCCACTAACGGCGGTTTCGGACCGTTATAAAACCGTATTATCGTTCTCTCTCTAACACCGCCCAGAACTCGTACTCCCTCACAGAAAAAACAACAGCACCAATTAACTGGCGCGTGAGGCCAAGGGCCTGAATCATTTGGAACGCAGCCTAGTTCGCCTGTCTGCTTTATTAGAGCAAATAGAGCACCTATATTCTGCCGCAGTGCTGCTTGCTGATACGAAAAAAAAGGAAGTGCACCAACGATGATACTTGTTTATTATTCTAAACACGCATCTCTTACAGTATATTTTCAGCATTATATATTAGAACCGGCCGAGCTTAGATTTTCTTTTTCACTTAGCGTCGAGAAATCAAAAGAACCCTGTTGCAATTAGAGATGGCTGATTTAGACACACGGACATGAAAGCGGTGACACAGCAAGCCTGCGTGTGTGTTCGTGTGGGGGTGTGTTCGTGTGGGGTGTGTGTGTGTGTGTGTGTGTGTGTGTGTGTCTCAGAGAGAAAGGTATGAAAGGAGCCTTTTATCATTGAACCATGAGAAGGTAGGCTATGTACCATCCCATTAACGTCTGTTTAACAGTGGTCTGTGACGGCAGGTGATGTTAGAACTATACACTCCGCACCTGCATACCGGATGACTTGTCAAAAACGGAGCCTTTTTAATCAGACCACGTGGTCAATGGGGAACTCTGTTTTAGTCTGTTCTACTTAAGATGATTGAAGCTAACCTCAAAACAGTGTCCCAACAGTGATTATCCCAAAATGGTTTAAATGGTAGGCTACAGTATCTGTATAATGGATTCACTTTGCAGCTTTACTTTTATCGAAAGCAACAGACAGACTACCAGAGGGGAGGGGGGTATTTGAACCTGCAACCTCTTGTTCTACAGTCAGATACCACCAAGCCTACTGGTCACATCTAAGCCATATCAGACAGTTGTTGTCCTGGTCAGAAGTCAAACAGTACAAAAACCACAAAGTGCTGAGTTAGCTACTTTGTATCCTCCTGCCCAATAACACTTCTGAAAACAACAAGCCGGATCAACAGCCAGCATCCTCGAAGACATCCGTACGAATGCCCTGGACGACCAGAGATCCTGTGCCATTTGAGGAAACTCCATTCTAGTCTAAACACAGCTAATTGGACAGGCTGCCTCTTAATTAGTGTCACAGAACACTGATCTCATTCGCCAAATCAATAGGCGGGCCCTTGTTCATATCGTGTCACGCCTGGGGGAGATGATTGGACGTTTAGAAAAGCAGGAAAACGATCAGATTGGAGTCTGTGACTTGTGGTGCTCACCGATGATCAGGTTGAGACCAGTAGGAAGCTGATCAGGATCCAGCAGATGAAAGGATCCCAGTTTACATGTAGTCATTTAGCAGACGCTCTTATTCAGAGCGACTTTCAAGGACACAACATCATTTTGCGCGGCCGGGTATCAAACCGGCAACCTTCTGATTAAAAGCCCGATTCCCTAACCGCTCAGCCACCTGATATCCCCCAGGTAAAAGACAGGGATCGTCTCTCTAATCAAATCACGAGGGACCACTGAGATGGGCTCAGAGAGACTACCTGTCCGACCGTACGAAGACGTCCCATTCAGACGGGTTTTAAAATGACAATGGACGCGCACAAGATCGGATCGGGCGAGAGATCGGATTCCCGCCTCATTTCAATGTGAAAGCTCTTGTCGTTAATATCTCATTCAGTGTCTCCTTCGGCCCCCGTCTGGCCCCCCTCTGGCCCCCCTCTGGCCCCTCAGCGTACCTCGCGTCCTTGTCTGGGTCCTCTCCCTCAAGGGCCATGTGGAAGAACCAACTCAATACAGGCCGCAGAGGTCACAGGGTGAAAGCTCAAAGGTCACATGGGTGACCCCCCCCCCCCTCCGGGCCAGTAAAAAGGCGCTGCTTGTGTGAATGTCTGGTTGCCAGGGCTACAGGATGTGTGCCGCGTTGGCACCGCCCCAGGACTTTCCAGTCTGGGAGAGACAGCCCGAGTGACAAAGCGTTGTGTAACAGTAAATGTGCTGTTCTCACAAGATCTGCTCATTCTAAAAATGAGCAGATCTTGGCAGATGGCATGGCGCCTCTGTTGTTGGAAACAGGGAGGGAGGGAGGGAGGGAGGGAGTGAGGGAGGGATGGAGGGATGGACAGACGGGAAGAGAATAGGGGAGGGTGGGACCGAGGAAAGAGAGAGATGGGTAGAGAGGGATAGTGAAAAGGAGGAATGAGGACCAGGAAAGGGAGGGATGGAGAGCAATGAACACGGAGAGAACGGGCACTCAAAAGAAGAGAAGAGGAGGAGGGAAGGAGGCGAGGGACGAGAAGAATGGAGGCAGGAGGCTGGAGGCTGGGTTTCCCCAGCAGGGCAGGGGGCAGCAAGAACGGCGGGATCTGGTCGCCGTGGCGAGAAGCTGTGTAAGACTGTAATCAGATTTCACACACCACTCGAGCGCAGTAGGGATGGAGGGGGGTCGGGGGGAGGGGGGGGGGGGGGAGTCAAATGGAAAGAAGAGAGGAGCAAAGAGGGGATGCGAGGAGGCAGGAGAGGAGGGAGGGAGATAGAAAATGCTGTGAGAATGTGGTCGTAACCCCCCCCCCCCCTCCCCCCCCCCCTGCTTGAGCCCTTCAGCCCCACACACACACACACACACACACACACACACACACACACGTTAATGAATGTCCCAGAGCAGACAGCTCCAGGGAGGGAAGAGAGTGGCCCAGGCAGCCCTACACTCCCCTGTAGGCAGAGCTTTCAAAACAGGGTGAGGGGGGTGATGGGCTCCAGGGGGAAGCTGGATATGGGGCTGGGGGCTGGGGCTGGGGCTGGGGGGGCGGGGGGCTGGGGAGCTGGGGCTGGGGGGGGCTGGGGCTAGGGGGGGGACTGGGGCTGGGGGGGGGGGGGGTGTGGGCTAGAAGACACGAGCGTCAAAACGAGGGAGCGGAATAATACTAATAAAATAAATATCAAAGGCACTACACGAGAGAATAAGGAAACGTGCCGAGCAACAAAGAGTGGAGAATCTAACTCGCCGAAGCTCTACAAGGGAGATTACATAATGATTGGGGTAAGGTGAGAGAGCACCGGTACGCGCTTGTAAGTGTGTGTGACCGCCGCACACCAAGAGGGACCGATCCCGGAACTGAAGTAGTGGATGCAGGACGCGAGCAATACAGAAAGCTGGCTAGCTCGAGCCGCAGACCACCTTGAACATCGACAGACTGGCGGCTCGGCGCTAAAACCCACTTGTAGTGTGGTCGTTTGCCGCGGCGCGCGCAGGAACCCCAGCGCGCCCGTCCCCCCCGCGCGGGTTACTATAGCCAGGACAGGAGCGCTGTGCCGATTGGACCCAGATCTTCCCCCGTATCTTTTTTTCTGTGTACAGCGCGCGCCCCGGTAGTGATACGTCGTTCGTTGGGCTTTTGCGGCTGTCTGAC
>CM042875.1:2030733-2094751 GCA_023658055.1 Thaleichthys pacificus | reverse complement strand
TGCCTCAGGTGGATCCTCACACCCCGCAGACCACGTCCAGGCACCTGCTGCAGGGCGGCCGGCAGAGGCCTGTGTTTGCACCTGTCTCTCATATGCGTTTGGATCCACGTTTTTGCTCCTTTTTCATCCTCCTTCCGTCCATTCGATTTGTTCATATTCGGTTTTAGGTTGAATGTGTGATTTGGAAGCACATGTTTGAGTCTCTCTCTCTCTCTCTCATTGTGTTTTGTACAGTTGTGGAGAACACTATAATCCCCATGGGAGACAACATGGCGGTCCACAGGACTCTGAGAGGGTACAGTTTCATTCTCGGTCCTTTGATATCCATAGTCCTCAATGCAACTGTCTGAAGGCATTCTCTGACTTCCTAGAAATGATTTTTTTTGTAGCTTTCTGTGGTTGGTTAGGGTTTGGGTAAATCCCAAAGGTGACGTGTGTGTGTGTGGTAATTTCTCCAGCATGTAGGCGATCTGGGGAATGTTTTGGCTGGGCCCGATGGCAGAGCATCATTCAGACTGGAGGACTCACAGCTGAAGGTAACACACACACACACACAGACACACACACACAGGCACACACACACACACAGGCACACACAGACACCCGCACCCCTGCTTGAACAGACTGTGCCACTGGCTCATCTTCCCTCCTTCTGTCCAGGTCTGGGATGTGATTGGTCGGTCCCTCGTGGTGGACGCCGGGGAGGACGACCTGGGCAGGGGAGGCCACACCCTCTCCAGACTGACGGGGAACTCGGGCGAGAGGTGAGGCCGGGGGTTGGTGCTCGAGACGGGAGTCAGGGTGGAGATGTCTCCTTTGATCTTCTGGTACTTTTAACTGCAGTGTACAAGTTATTGACTGTGGCTGATTTGTAAGTTTTCTCTCTCTTGAAGAAGAAGAATCCAGGTTTCAAAAGGATTTCCTCAAAAAGTAGTTAATCAATAATCCATTAATCAATAATCCACAACCCTCTCTCTCTCTCTCTCTCTCTCTCTCTCTCTGTATCTGTCTCTCTCTGTATCTCTCTCTGTATCTGTCTCTGTGTCTCTCTCTCTGTATCTCTCTCTCTCTCTCTCTCTCTCTCTCTCTGTATCTCTCCCTGTATCTCTCTCTCTGTATCTCTCTCTCTCACTGTATCTCTCCCTGTATCTCTCTCTCTCTCTGTATCTCTCCCTGTATCTCTCTCTCTCTGTGTCTCTTTCTCCCCTCTCTCCCTCCTGTGTCTCTGTGCTCGTTTGCTTCAGGCTGGCCTGTGGCATCATCGCTCGCTCCGCCGGCCTGTTCCAGAACTCTAAGCAGATCTGCGCGTGTGACGGCGTGACCCTGTGGGAGGAGAGGGACCGGCCCATCGCCGGGACGGGGAGGAGCAAGACCTCAGAGACCCCTCCTGCTGCCCACCTGTAGCCCCCACTGGAGAGAGGGAGGGAGGGAGGAGGGGAGCAAGACCTCAGAGACCCCTCCTGCTGCCCACCTGTAGCCCCCACTGGAGAGAGAGAGGGAGGGAGGGAGGAGGGGAGCAAGACCTCAGAGACCCCTCCTGCTGCCCACCTGTAGCCCCCACTGGAGAGAGGGAGGGAGGAGGGGAACAAGAGAGGTGTAGACAGAGAGAGGTTGAGAGAGGTGTAGAGTGTGAAAGAGAGAGAGAGAAGTGTGTAGAGGTTGATAGAGAGGTGTTGACAGAGAGAGAAAGAGAGAGGTGGAGAGAGAGAAAGATAGGTTTAGAGACAGGCAGAGAGAGAGGGGGGAGAGAGGGGGAGAGGGGGAGAGAGAGAAGGGAGAGAAAGGGAGGTCTGCTGTGTCCTTCCTGCTGCTAATGTCAGTGAAGCTGATTGTGTGTGAAGTGTAGTAGTGGTGGGGGGTCTCCAGGCTGATTACCTGCACCAGCCCTCTTCTTGTTCTGTCCATGAGGGGGAGGGAAGAGCCTGGACCAGAGGACTCCCAACCCCTGAGGGGAGAGTCCACTAGGGGGAAGGTGGGGTGGCTGTTTGTGTGTGTGTATACCAGACACACACAGAGAGAGAGAGAGAGAGAGCAGGTGAGGGAGACCACCAGTGTATGTTTCTGTTCAGCTGTCATTTACTACCGTCCATATGGAAGTCCAGTTGCTAGGGTACCATATGACATGCCAGCCTACATTCTAAAAGTACAGCTGATTATTTCAGAACAGTCATTTCCACATTTTGAATAATTTAACCTCTTATTGTTCAAGAAAACATGCCTTATTGTTATATTTTATTACGTAAAGAGATTGATATTGACAAAAACATTTGATGTGGTGAGATGACCAAATAAAATGTTTCTTCAGCTTTTAGAAAATACAAACATTTCTCTGTGATAGTGTCTTGTGGTTATTTGCCTCAAATATTTGACTTTTTATAGTCCCTTAGTTGTAAAACTTGTTGTTCCAGTTGAAAACTGTTCTTCGTTAAATTGTCGTATTCCATTATAAACGGATCACATATTCTATAGTGAAGAATCAGCATTCTCTGCGTGTGGTAGTCCAAACTCTTACGGCTTCTCATTGGTGTTGAATGCCCGTCATTCTTCAGAGCGGAAGCAGGCGCTACCATTTTGAAGCACAGCTACGCCTAGGTAAGATGGGAGATATTTGTCCCTTTCTTCTTTTATATCTCCTATTTTAACAATGAAAACTATGGTGAGCAAATTTGTGTTTTGGTAGATGTGTTCGCTGATAATCAAATGTTTAACAATTCAGACGTTTTGTCGTAGCGACGTACGACATGGGGAATCTCGTCGTGGCTCCATTAAATGAGTCGCGATGTTGCAATGTATCCATTGTGCGGAATAAATGTATTGACTGTAGTCTTAAGCACTGTAACCGGAGTTTTCAATCGAACTATTTGCCACAAATTGATGCCGCGCACTATATTGAATGGTATAATTGTTTATTTATCTCTTGAAGAAACAATGAACGCTTTTTGTATATATTTTTTGCTTTTGGGAGAACAGTGGATCACATTTCGGTCGCAAAGCAGACAAAAAAAACAATCGTTATGTCTAACACGCTGTTGAGTAAACAGCCAGTATTGGTCGATTATTCCGCATATATGTAGACCAATCGTTCAAAGTTTTGGTCGGATATATATTTTTAAATTGCTGCATCTTTTGTGACGTCCCCGAAGAGTTTAAGCAAACGTGTTTACTAAGCCTCGTGCTGCGTCATCAGAAAACGCTGCTTTTCCTGGTGCCTTGGTTTGAACCCGGTTTTCCAAAGCAACAGGACCCATCATTGAAGCCTGACAGATGGACAGCACATATTCTATGTATAGCATTTACAGGATTCTATGCATGTTGAGCTATCTATTATAGCTCGACACGGAAAATAGACCCTCATTCTTGGGTGTCGTGTTCCTGTTCGCCCTTTGATTTAGTGCTCCAATTCAGGTCAGCAACAAGATGAGAAAGTGCCGCTGAACATGTAGAGAATTGTTGCCTTTGGCCCGTCTAACGAGGCAAACTAGTTATAGCTTTATTGCAAAACCTCTCTTAAGTGAAACCATAGCAGGTTACGACTTGCTGATTACTGTCAGTAAGAAACGTCCTGTATGTTGTTTCTTAGTTTTGTTCCAACCTTTCATCAAGCCATTAAGACGTTTGTTGAAATACATAAAACATGGACAGGTGTGAGGAACATGACGACAGTAACTGTAACCTGTCCTGAATGTTGTCACATCTTCACCAGAGTGTGGATTGGGGAAGCGTCCTAGTCCGAGATTAGCCTCTAAACCTTACAGGATCTACACGATGTCACTTCTCAATGTTTAGTTAGATACTACTTTTGAGCTGTAACATCTCAAAAGCCTCTCCCATATCTTCCTCTCTCCTTATCCTCTCTTGTCTCCCTTATCCACTCTCCCCACCCCCTCCTTCCCTCCCGTAGCCCCAGCGCCATGGACAAGAGCAACACGGTAAAGCTCTTTGTGGGGAACCTGGCGTTGGACACTACCCAGGAAGAGCTGTCGGCCATCTTTGAAGCGTACGGCCAAGTGGTGAGCTGCAGCGTGCTGCGCCAGTTCGCCTTCGTTCACCTGCAGGGCGAGGGCGCCGCCGAGCGCGCCATCCGCGAACTCAACGGACGCGAGTTCCGCGGGCGAAACCTAGTGGTGGAGGAGTCCCGGGGACGACCCCTCCACTCCACCAAGGTGTTTGTGGGGAACCTGAGTGGCATGTGCACAACCGAGGACCTCCAGGAACTGTTTCAGACCTTCGGGAAAGTGCTGGAGTGTGACAAGGTCAAAGGTGAGCCCCGAAACTTTCAAACCTTTTTTGTGTGTTTGTTTGTCGTAAAGAGCAGAGCTGTATGTTACGGAGGAGTATATAATCAACTCCCCCCTTAGACTTAAAGAATGTGTTTACCGAGCTAAATAGAAGGAACTTTGAACCTAAATGCATGTTTACACAGCTGAAAAGACACGTGTGTGTTTAGCTGTGTAAACTCTTGTGTTTGTGAGGGGGGAAAAGAGAGCGAGAGCGCGAGTGTGTAGACTCGATAGTATCTGTCTATACACAGCGCGTCAGTGTTAGATGTGCTAGACTGGTTATATAGAACAGTAGCTGTGCGTGTGTGTGTGTGTGTGTGTGCGGCATGCCTCGTGGTTCTAACTGCTGTCCCTGCGCTCAATGACAGCCAGGCTCTCGTCTTCCGCAGGCTACGCCTTCGTGCACATGGAGAACAAGGAAGAGGCTCTCCAGGCCATCGAGGCCCTGCACGGCACCTCCTTCAAGGGACGCCCGCTCTCCGTGGAGCTCTCCAAGGTGCAGCCCTCCAAGCAGACGCCCACGGGGAAGATCCCCTGCGTGAGCTGCGGCAAGCAGGGCCACTACGCCGGGGAGTGCCCCGTGGGGAAGCCGTCCCTGGAGCAGTACCAGAGCCAGGCGGCCGTGCTGGCGGCGGCGGCGGCCGCGGCGGCGGGCCTCCCCCTCCAGGTGCAGCAGAGCGTGCACAACTCGGTGTACAACACGTCGACCTTCGACCCCACCTACGCCGCGCTGACGGGCCTCAGCGGCGGCTCGCGCAACGACGGCTCCTCCGTCAACCAGGCCGTGTACGGCGCCCTGGCCACGCAGGTGTACGGCCAGTCCGTGGCCAATCAGCTGTACGGGACGGTGGCCGCGGCCAATCAGGCGGCGGCGTTGAGCCAGGGCGCCTCCCAGGTGTACGGCTCCATGACCCCGAGCATCTACGGCCAGATGACCTCGCCCGCTGCGGCGGCGGCCGCCGCCTACTCCACGCAGGTCTACGCCCCCGCCATGGCCAACCACCCGGTCTACCTGACCGCCTCCGGCATGGAGATGCAGGCCGCCGTGAACCCCGCCTACACCATGGCACCCGCCATCTACGGAGCCGCCTCGCCGGCCTACGGACACATGGGGGCCATGGGGGCCATGGGCGCCACCGCCGACCCCACGGCGCTGTTCGAGGCGGCCAGGGCGCACTACTTCGCTCAGGGCCAGCAGGTTCTGGCCGAGCAGCAGACGGTCGCCGCGGCGGCGGCGGCCAAGTCCGGGGAGCGCGACCGGAGCCCCCTGAGGAGGTCTGCGCCGCTCCTGCCCGACCCCGTTATGAAGCCCTTCATGTACCAGAGGGCCAAGAGGAGGCCCCTGCTGCCCACGCCCGCCGGGAGGGCCGCCTGAGGAGGCCGCTGAGGCCGCCGAGGACCCCATGGCCAGGTACCACCGCTGCCCCCTGCTGGAGACCTCTGTCTCCTCTAGCCTCTCTGACTCGCTCTCTCTCTGACTCGCTCTCTCTCTGACTCGCTCTCTCTCTGACTCGCTCTCTCTCTGACTCGCTCTCTCTCTGACTCGCTCTCTCTCTGACTCGCTCTCTCTCTGACTCGCTCTCTCTCTGACTCGCTCTCTCTCTGACTCGCTCTCTCTCTGACTCGCTCTCTTTTCCGACTCACTCTCTGTCTCTCCCTCTCTCTTTTAGACTCTCCAATTCACTCTCTGACTCTCTCTCTCCCTTTCCAACTCACTCTTTCTCCCTCTCTCTTTCGGACTCTCTGACTCTCTCTCTCAGGCTATCTCTCTGACTCTTACACACCAATTGTCTCGTTCTCCATCTTACTGATTGCTACTTTGCAGTTTGCTGTAATGAACATTCCTGGGTGCAGTAGATCCCCTGAACTGAAGTTCCTGGTAACCTCCCACACTGTGCCCTCCCTCCCCGTATTTATACTTGCCTTTCCTCCCCTACTCTTTCTCTCCCCCTCTCCTCCCCCATCTCTCTCTCCTCCCCATGCCTCTGGCCCCTTCATCCCTCTCCCTCCTCCCCTCCTCCCCCCCCCCCCGCTCTCCATCTCCTCCTGCTTCCTCTTTCTCCTCCCTCCCTCTCCCTCTCCTCCCCCCCTTCCATCTCCCTCTCTCCTCCCAGGTACTACGCCGAGTACTACCAGCAGTACCAACAGTACCAGCAGTACCAGCAGTACCAGCAGCTCCAGCAGCTGCAGCAGCTGCAGCAGTACCCCCAGTTCCAGTACGCCTACCCTCCCCCCAGCTCGGTGGCCGCCCTCTCCGGCATGCAGGGCCAGCAGGTGGCCACGCTGGACGCCCTCAGGCCAGTGGTGCCGGCCGCGGCCGTAGCCGCCGCCATGGCGACGCCCCGAGTGTATGAGCCGCCGTTGCCGCCGCCGCGCAAGGAGGCCGTCCTCCGCCGCCCCGAACTCTCCCTTCACACGCCCGAGCCCCCCTTCCGATAGTCACCTCCTCTTGTCTGACCCTCCCTCTCCCCCTACCCCCCCCCCCCCGTGACCCGCCACCCTCCTCCCTCCCCTCTTCGGCGGCTGTGTGTGTGTGTGGTTTTCACCATGTGTGTGTGTTTGGATTGGGGTGGGTTTTGATACCAAGGCTTGGTTAACATACAGCGAGGACGTGAGCCCCTCAACCATGGTCCTAGTGATACCCACTGTCTAGGGAGGGGAGGCTGGGGAGGCTGGGGAGGGGAGGCTGGCTGGGCTGGGAGGCTGGGGAGGGGAGGCTGGGCAGGGGAGGCTGGGCTGGGGAGGCAGGGCAGGGGAGGCTGGGGAGGCTGGGGAGGGGAGGCTGGGCAGGGGAGGCTGGGCAGGGGAGGGGAGGCTGGGCTGGGGAGGCTGGGCTGGGGAGGCAGGGCAGGGCAGGGGAGGCTGGGCAGGGGAGGGGAGGCTGGGCTGGGGAGGGGAGGCTGGGCAGGGGAGGCTGGGCAGGGCAGGGGAGGCTGGGCTGGGGAGGCTGGGCTGGGGAGGCTGGGCTGGGGAGGCTGGGCAGGGGAGGGGAGGCTGGGCTGGGGAGGCTGGGCTGGGGAGGCTGGGCTGGGGAGGCTGGGCTGGGGAGGCTGGGCAGGGGAGGGGAGGCTGGGCTGGGGAGGCTGGGCAGGGGAGGCTGGGCAGGGGAGGGGAGGCTGGGCAGGGGAGGCTGGGCAGGGGAGGGGAGGCTGGCTGGGGAGGCTGGGCTGGGGAGGCTGGGCAGGGGAGGCTGGGCAGGGGAGGCTGGGCAGGGGAGGGGAGGCTGGGCTGGGGAGGGGAGGCTGGGCTGGGGAGGCTGGGCTGGGGAGGGGAGGCTGGGCTGGGGAGGCTGGGCAGAGGAGGGGAGGCTGGGCTGGGGAGGGGCTTCTATTCTTGGCGATGGGCATTTCTTTACACCTGGTGCTTTTTGCTTTGTATGGTGGCAGTCCGGTCAGTCACACTAGTGCCAGTACAAGTCTGACCCAGGTTCTGACTTTCTCAATGCCTTTTTATCTCGACAGACCAGCTATGGTTTAAGGCCAAAAAATAGCAGGTTGACTGACGGACTTAAGCCTCGTTTTCAAAAAAAAAAAGAAAAAAAAATGTTCCCGTCTTAAGTGACCCAAGGCAGCTTGGATATTTTTGTTTGCCTTATTTTTTTATATGACTTTATTTAGATGTTGATCATGGAAAAGGATAACATGAGAAGGAGATGATGATGATGTATTTCCTGCACAGAGGTGTCTCCATAGGCCAGGGTTGGTGGCTCTGAACGTCTTGTATGCGTTAGGGTGTGTGTGAGGACGAGAGAATGATGTTGGCTTTTAAGTTGTGACTGTCATGCCCGCACACACACACATACACACACACACAGGCTAGCTACGGCTCACAACCTTGGGAGTTTTGAAAGCACACAGGCACATGACAATGTATTATTGTATGGTATTTTCTATCCTGCCCTCCTTCATCCCTCTGTCTGTCTCCGCACTATAACTTGACCACTGAAAGGCACTGCTGTTTCTCTCTCTCTCTCTCTATTCCACACCTAGCTACCTCTGACGTTGAGATAGACAGTTGGAGACAAAGAGGCGGCCATTTTGTCTGCATTGTGAACCGTCGAGGTACCCGTGTCGGTAGCCTAGGAAAGGGAATGCCACATTTTAGTGACAGTTGATTGATATCTACCTACCTTATAGTCTTACTATTGTACAAAGAGGCCTTTATACAACTTGTTTGCTGTTTTTAGTTTTTTTTTTTTTTTTGTCTGTAGGACCATGACCAGCACCCTAAACCCCGCCTTATCTGTTGACTTGCGGGATGAGTCATGGAAGTGGTCAAGTCCACTTCATACTTTCACTCGTTTTAATCGTAACTTGATTTTTTTTTCTGGGAATTGTGACAGTTCGATGAGATTTTTCGTTGTGCCTAAGCTTTGAGTGAAGTGCATTAACTGGAGGGACCTCCATTTTTGTTAAGTGCTTTTTATTATTTTTTTATTACTGTGATTCAGTATTTGAATGGGATGTTTTACTGGGAGAGGACAGCTAGCTAACGACGTTAGCCTCGACTCTGGAGAGGTGAAGCGGTGTCTTTCAGTACTTCTGCCCTGACTGTCCTCGCACTCTTCCCCACACCTCCCTCGCTCCCTTCTTCCTCTCCTCCTATTCTCCTTCTGTGGTTTTAGTGATGTAGTGAGTTTTGCATCCCATATTATACTCTCTGTGTCTTATATACACACACACACACATACACACACATACACACACACAGTTGCATCAATTGTAGGTTTGCGAAATGTCCTGTTTGTTTGCCATGTCTTGAGACCGTGTTTTTTAGATTCTGATTTCTTTGCCTTTTTTAAAGAAAAGAAAAAACATACCGGCATGCTTTAAAAATATGTACGTATATAAATATATATACCCACCATGAAAATAAAGAATGTTTATGACTACTGTGGTGAAGACAAACTTGAGGGCCTTTTGGAGCTTTTTCCTCCCCCCCACTTCTTCCTGTTTTGACCTCACTTCCTGTTTCTCCCCTGTCACATGATCACCAGAGCCATTTGATTGACAGCCGGGGGGAAGAAAGGTGTAAAGCCCCACCCCCCCTCCCTCTGCCCCCCTCCCCCGCCTTGGTGGACGGGGTAAGTCTGGTGATCTGCCGGCGCTCCCTCTCTCTCTCCAGCCTCTCAGAAGCAGCTTCACACACACACACACACGTGCTAATACTAGTTGGGAACGACACGCATTTGGCTAATTCCATCCTGATTTTGGCGCCACACATCAGGCTGCAGGTGCTAGTGCGAGGGATTCCCCACACACACACACACACACTCACGCACACCTGCGGAGAGCTGGGGAGAGGCACACAGATAGAATGGCTGCTGCGTGTTCTGATCTGTGTGGCGGCTTCGGGTCGGGGTCCAGAGTCTTGGGGGTGGGGGGGGGTCGTGTGTGTGTGTGTGTCTGGTCCGGTTCTTCCCCAACACCAGCACCACCCTGTGTGTCCACTCTCCCTTTAGACCTGCATGTGTCTGTTCTTCGCCCACCGCCCGCGGCCAGTCCCCTGGCTGCCTGACTAACTGTCTGAACTGAATTAGGTTCCCGGCCCCGGCTGGACACGACGCCCCAGTGAGAGGGGGGGGGAAGACATAAAGCGTCGCGCGGCGGAACTCTCTCGCTTTCGGGTCTCTCTCCACCAAGGTAATGAACAAGCGCCCCCCCCCCCTCCGCCCCCCTCCGTCCCAACACTGACTGTGCCTTGACCAAACACACCCCTCTCCTCCCCCTCCCTCGTCGCCCTCCTCCTTCCTCTTCCTCCTCTGCCACCCCCCCACCCCCTCACCGCCCAGCTGCGTAGCCCCCCAGGCCTGGCTGGTGGAGCGCCGGGCTCCACTCCCTCTCTGCAGACAGCCCGCCACTTCCTGTCCCGCCTCGCCAGCACGACAGACTCCGCCCCCGGCCACCCTGTTCCCCCCCCCCCTCCCCTACTCCAACTATGCTGTTGTGAGAGAGTGAGTGTGTGACCAATCCCCTCCCCCGCTAGACAACTGCGCCGTTCTCGCCGCCCACGCCCCGCCCTCCCCACGCCCCGCCCACCCCTCCCCACGCCCCGCCCCCTTGCGCCTTTCTCCGCCGTACACAACGCTTGCCGCCGCCATCGCCGCCGCCATCTTGGATTCTGGTGCTGGCACCCGGCTACGACCTCTGCCCCTCCCCTTCCACCTCACATCCCCTGTGACCATAGTAGCCTACGGTAGAGTGACAGTGAATGGACTATGTGTGGTGCCGTGGTGGTCACTGAACAAGGAACCCCCCCCCAACTTAGGAACATGCTGCAGGTCTGGGGGTTGCTATGACTGGATGGTGGTGGGTGGGAGGTAGGGGGGGGGGGGGCACACACTTCTATCACCCTCTCCTCTCTTGCCCTCCCTGGGCTCCATGTAGTCTAGTCTGAACGCTGACCTCGTTCTGGAGGGTAACATTGGTATGGGTGTGTGCTTAACCGAGCTGGGTCTCTGACTCCTTCTGTGGCCGGTCAAAAACGTCCTATAAGACAAAAGGGGGGCTGGACGTCATCTACCTGGAGACGGCCCCAGCGGCCGTCCCAGGGTAGGACTCCTATAGGACGCTTTTGATGGGACCCCTGCGCCGACGACCAATCCAATCTTCAGTGAACGTCGACGCTCCCCTTTTGACTCCTCCCCCTCCCCCGCCCGCCCCCCCCCACCCGGCTTGACTTGTCGGATTGTGTGTGTGTGTGTGTGTACATCTGTGACGTGTCCTTCTGCTGTAAACATGGCTTAACTCGCACACGCACACACTTATGACTGAGTTGTCCGACATGTGTCCTGAACAGCTGAGAGGAGGAGCCTCTTGTAAAGGGGGCGGAGTCTCGACAGGCGGGCGCAGTATGTCCGTTCCGCTTCAGTCTGCCTCTCCACTGAAGCACAAGGAGGGATGAAGGGATAGATGGATGGATGGAAGGTGAGTTGCTATCGTAAGGACTCCAGTCCATCCCTGTGTCCAGAGCCCAGTCATCCTGATCCAGGGAGGATTCGAACTAGCAGGCTAGTGGCCCCCTGTGGTGGTGGTGTCGGTGGCGGCCTAGGCCAGGGGTGCCTGGAGACCTCAGAGAGGGGTAGGGGTTGGGGGGTGTTCGTACTGGGGTGTGTGCACCCTATGGGATTCTCCACCACACTAAACCTGCATTTGTGCCTGGTGACTGCAGGGTTAAAAGGCTTTTAGCAGCTGGTTTGACACCAATATCCCAATTTAATGTCCATCGAATCTTAATTTCAAGACAAAACATTGTTTATACTTTAAATGTGGAAATGTGTGGGTTGATATGTGGAATCTCCCTGGTCAGGATTGGGTTAGTGGGTTCCTCCCAACCCGGGCTGCACCAGTCTGTACCCCTGTACTGTATGATGGATGTGGGGGGAAACGCCAGCCTTGCATTCCCACACATCGCTGCTCGCTTTCTCAACCAACCATGCTGCTGCAGCCTCACACTAGCCCCTCCCCCCACCCCTCTCCCACAAACCCCTGTCTGTTTCCTGGCTGCACAGGACAACCAAAGATGCTACATTCCCTTATCCAACCATCTGGGTTTCCACGGATCTTTCCAAAAAGATCCATGCCTGGTACAGGAAGTAGGTAGTGTTTTTCAGCGAGGAATCTCTGGAAACTTCTTCTTTTTTTTTGTATGTGTTTAGCAGATCTGTGGTGATTGGATGTGTCCATGTGTCAAGGTGTCTCCCATCTGCACTGTGTTAGCTGTCCTACATCCAGGTAAACCAGATCTGATAACTGGAGCGAAAGAGGGCTTTGGAGGTTGTTTTGGTGCCCTGCTTCTCTCACTTGCCCCCTCCAAACCCTTTCTGCCCCCTAGGGTTGGTTGAGGGTAGTTTCCCAGAAACCGCCACCAAGTATTTTTGTCGGTTACTTTAAATATGAATCGGTGTTGCCCACGTCACCAAATTAACTTGAGATATTCATGTCAGAAGTGTTTATTTTTTATTTTTTTAACGTTTAATTAAACAAGTGAATTCGTTTTTCCTTAATTAGGTAAGTGGAACACATCATGTGTGGTTACATGGTGAAAAGCCAGGTCACTTCATTAGACGCTGCATCTTAAAGCTGCTAAGGAGAAACCCCCCCCCCCCCCCCCCCCTCATACAAGGGCTACTAAATGTCAAGGGTTAAGCTTTGTATACCATTCATCTTATACTTGCTTGACGTTCCTCGGTGAAAGGGTTCTCCTTGTGGAGGAACCATGCAGAGAGATCAGATGAACTCAACATCCCAAGGACCTTAATTTCTCCCGACTTCGAGGGTCTTTTAGCGAGAATGGAGTTTATCTTTTTTTTTTTTATTGAAGTATGAAGTCGTTTGGGTGCATACATCTCTTTTTTGTTGAAAAGAGCCTGAAATGAGCATGCTGTGCGTCAATTAAATGAGTTCAAGTTCCTAGATTTTACTGTACAATCAGCATGGTAGTCATATGAATAAATTGGATTTTGAAAATGTCAACGTCTTTCTCTCCTTATTCTTATATAACATGTATACTTCTTATAAAAATAAAAAAAATTCATGCTACAATCTGTCTTGACTAGGAAAATAGATGTCTTTAAATTACCTTCAGTCATCTGTTTTCATTAGAAACATCAGTGCAGGTTAGGATAATTTAAGATATGACTAGTTCAGGGGAACAAGTGTCCCCGTGCTCGTGGCTCACCACGCAGACGGTCACTAACAGCAACAGGTGCGCTCCAGAAACCATAAAACTCTCGTGCCTCTGAGATAGGCGTGATTGACATGCCCTCTCTCCACTTACAAATCGTCATACCCTCTGTGGCCCTGCCTTGGGCCGAGTGCCCTGCCCCCCTCGCGCCTTTATAGGGTTAGAACCTGATACCCACGCGTCCAGGTTCCCATACTTATTGGGGTGCGGTCACGTGTGTCACTTTTGACCACGAAAGGAGCACCGGCTAACAGGGTCTTCTGGTAGTGGGAGCAGCACCTCCGTACAGGCACCTCGAATCCGTGGAGTTTCTCCCCTCTCTCATTTCTCCTGATACCCTCGGACCGCGAGTCCTGTATTCCCCAGGAGGGTTTCCGTACGCACGGCCCAATCCCGTTATCTACCGCAGACTAAAGTGCTGAAAGGCCCCCCCGTTTCTTTCTATAACCCGAGGGGACGCAGAGAAACCCTGACAGAGGAGTCATGATGCAAGTCGAGACCCAAGTTCAATACAACAGCTCGTACATGGAAGAGGACCATGTTTACATGACGCAGGAGGATGACTGGGACAGAGACCTGCTGCTGGACCCCGCGTGGGAGAAGCAGCAGAGGAAGGTAGGTTCAACTCGGTGAACCGCGAGGCTCCTGGGGCCGCTAGTGCGCTGCATTCGGGTGCACAACTTGGAACGAGTTGCAGGCTAGTGTTGTTGTTTTTTTCTGTGGTTGTGGCTTGCGTATCGGTATGTTTGGATGACGAGCTAACGGACAGAATGAGATGGATGTCACTTTTCCCATTGTTTTTAAGTAGGATACGTATGTCAACTGTTGAAGCGCAAATATGGTGGAAGAAGAGTTTTTTTGGCCAATAAGGAGGTTTAAAAGGAGATGGCAACGGTCGCACCTGGCCTTTCGAGTCAGGGAGCTGTGTGAGCAGTTAGATATTTCGGTCGTGGAACTTTCTCAGTGTTGTCTTTCAGTTACCCCCGACAGCCTCACGAAGACTGTGTCTAAATATACCTTCAGCTTCATCCCCGACTCACATTAAAAGGGAGCCATAAAAAAACGATGGACTTGTGCGCTTTTACGCACGCTCTCCTCGCACTCTTATCATTACAAACATCCCACCTATTTAACTCCCACATCAAAATACACGTGGTAGTAACTCCGAAACTGTTTATTATCGCTGCGGAAGTTCCCAGTGGACTTACTCGGTGGTATAAAAGTCCCGCCCGTTGTCTTGATCAGCTGGCCTCGCCACGGGGACGAGTGTGACAGGTGCGTTTTTAATGAGCTGTCAAGCCTAAAAGTCAACGGGCCGAGGTTGACGTCTGCGCGACCTAAACTTGGACAACCACAATGCCACAATAGTGAAGCACAGCATATGACCACATGCCCAGGCAATGGATGCACGTTTGTCACTTCTCAGGGTTCACTTTATGACGTGTTGCTCTCATTGGTCACTGTGATAAAGTACAGATTAATTTGACCACCAACTGCACCTGACAACACTGAACATCCATGTAGTACATGTTATCCACGAAACTGAAATATTTGACTGCAATCCTTATACAATCTACAAAATTCCTCTTGTTTATTTGAGAATAGATGACAAGCCTGATATTGCAGCCTTGACTTATGGTGACATCCACATGCAGTACATCTAAACATTTCCCTTCACTAATGCTGTTCTGCTGGATTTAAGAACAGCATGTAGGGGCCAACAGGGATTGATTGCGTTGAATCTGCATAGATCTGCATAAAAGAGTCCCTCAAGCAGTGACACTAAGGCTCTCTGTCTGACAAGCATGAGAGAACTCAACAGATGTCCAGAAAGAGAGGGAGAGGGAAATGGCAGGGCTTGTAGATGTACACCCCGGGTTAGTTTCACAGACCCACAAATAAACACGCACCTAAAAATACTCCTGAACTCTTTCTGTTACTTCTCCAATCCCTTCCCCCCCTTCCCCCCTTCCCCCCCTTCCCCCCTTCCCCCTCCCTCCCATCTTCCCTAATGATCAAACCTCCTCTTGGCCTCTCTCTCTCTCTCTCCTCTCAGACATCCCTCATCACACCTTCTCTATTTCTCGACAAGTTGTTGAGATAGCACAATGTAACTTGTCCTCCTGTCCACCAGTCTAAATGCAGTTGTGTAACGGGGGATAAGTGTGTGAGTGTGTGTGTGTGAGGGGGGGGTCCACAGAGGGCTGTGTCGTTCCAACCTTCCCGACCTCTCCAGGGAGGTAGGTCACTTCTCCTGGCACTCCTCGTGGTCCGACAGGAAACCAGCCCAAGAAGCTGATATCACCTCATATATATATATATATAGACGTAGCATCATTTTGCGGTGAAACTGAAAGAAGAGACCCCTGAAAGAGACCCTCTCCACCTGTTCTCTCCTCATCCGTGAAATTTCAATGGAAAAATAAAGAGCTAGCAATCTCTGACGAATGCAATTAAGTGTTTGTCAACATGGCGCTAGATCGGTCACAGATATAGAAAGGGTAGACACACAGGCTTCTTTTGGATGATTTTTCTCAAGCAATGGCTGCTCTTTTGGGGCCTTCCGGCATTATGGGGTGTGGGGTTGGATGGGGGAGTGATGGGGAGAGATTTCCTGCTGTGACACCATGCTGTCTCTGCCCTCAGAGGGGGTCTTGTCGGTCTTCTCTAGGGGAAGAAGGTTTATTGGTTCAGTCTGACGGTTTAGCTATTGTATGTTTTATTGAATGTGTAGTATGTACTGGGAGTGAAAGTGTCATGTTGCTGTGCAAGTTTCTTTTTTTGAAGCTGCTGGAGATGGGAACATAAGGTTTTCCATGGAGAGCAAGGAGGAATTTGAGAAAAATCAAGGTGCTGTGAAGTATTTTTGGCTTCATGCAAAAATGGAGGATCCTAGTCAAATGAATCAGTCGTTTCTGAAAGTTACATTGTGTAAGATACAAGAATCCACAAATTATCCCAGAGCATCTTGTCGTAATGATTACTTAAGAGTAGGCCTTACATATGTTCAATTAAGGTGCAATTAAACTTCCAAAAACCCGTCACTTCATACGCTATACAGGCCAATTTGTACAGTTTGCAGGCATTTTACAGTTGATAATTAATATATTCTGGATATTTCTAGATCATAATGTCCCACAAAGCAAGTATGTAGGTCAGTGAGGGAATTGTAACTATTTGTAGCTGGCCAGGTAAGTGCACACACAGAGTGAATCACACATTTCATTTTCAAATGCTAAGTAGCTAACTGAACGACTGTCTGGAAATGGTGGACCTACACTGGTGCTGGAGACTATAAATACCCATTACATACACGAACAGGCTGACGTCTGTTAGCTAGCGTTAGCCTGCTAGCTCTCGTCTGTTAGCTAGCGTTAGCCTGCTAGCTCTCGCGCTAGCCTTCTGGCTCACACTAGGGAAAGTGAATAGGAATGTACTGTATGGAGCCCATACACAGGGGAATGGTCATCCCTCGATCAGATTAGGGCAACGTATGCAAGTGTTAGCATTAACACGTTCTCCCTCATAACTGTACATTATAAACAGTGGTGTACGTATTAATTATGTTACGTGAAATGTATAACTGTAAAAGTATTTTTAGCACAGGCCAAGGTAATCAGTTCTCTTTAGTTGTAGATGTAGAGAATGTTTTGGACTTCAGCAAAATACCTCTTGATTGTTATGGGGCTGTTGTTGTGATTTGCCTTCGGCTTGCTAAATGTCAATAAAATCAGTTAGGACTTTGGGTCAAAATTTGGTTAAAGAATTTGGGCTACGGTTTTATACTGTTGTGTTCTAATCTGATGAGAGCCAGTCTACATGGTTGGAGGATGAACTAACAGGGATGTTATGTTTTATGAAGCTCCATAGCTGTATCTAATCTGCTATAATCTTAATCATGACCCCTACTGTGGAACTTCACGACTCGAAGCTTTGTTTCCTGGAAGTGCCGTCACAGATATAGGGAATGGGATTAGGAATGACTACTCCCATAATCCCAAAAATCCCTCCTCTTACTTTCCATGTTTTAATCTCATGTTTCTATTACTCTTGATTTGGGGAGATTACATTTTTAGGAAACTATGTTTGTGATTTGTGTCAGTTGCTTTAGGAATTTGTAAAGAAAGAAAAATAGACAAATGGTTTTGAGTAATCCACCTGTAAATGTAATCTAGCATGGGATTTGTCAACCAAAAATGTCCCCATTCACCTTACTATCAACCCTGTGTTAAGACAGTGACCGAACCATGCCAGGTGACACAGATTTTCATCACTTTCTGGTGGGCTGAACTTGGAATCCCCATCCCTTATTTGAGCCCGGAAAAAATGTTCGCCCTAGGAACTCTGCTGTCAATAATGTGGATTTACTAACGACATTGATAATGTAGATTCTGCCATATTGCTTTGACCTGTCGTCACCCTTTCAAATCAGTGAAGGAGAGGTAAGGAGAGGAGGGGAGATAAAAAGGGGGTGCACCGTTGACCTAGCTAATCCCTAGACGTAACTGGCGGACATCTTAGATTTGCACCCACTCAGTGTAGGTCATGTAAAGCCCGTGGCAGGAACACTGTCACCCCACATGCACCTGACCTCTGACCCCAGCAGAGCTTCTCGAACCTCCACGCAGCTCTCACTGACTCTACAGTTACTCTCTTAGATGTAGTCAAGTGTTTGTCCTTTGTCTTTATCCTGATGGATGTGTTATGAAACAAATGTTACGTTTTCATCAAGGAGGACAGATGATGGGGTCACTGTCAAACGTTGGAATCGATCCGAACTGGAAAACAACCATTAACCCTGACAGTTGTCCATTAAAAAATAAAAAGATCGTTTTGAGATTTGATGATGATGATGATAAGGTACATGTAGTGTAAAGAGACCAAAATAATTTGATTGACGAGTACACAATATACTGTATGTCATAAATATGGAAAGAGAGAGAGAGAGAGCGAGAGAGAACGGAGAAGCAGTAAGGAGAGAGGTGAGAGAGCCAGTAGATCAGATGGCAGTTGCTATTCCAGAACCTGTGCCCATGTAGGGAGGGTTCTATAAACTGCTTTACTGAAGCCGGGGGAGACCTGGGGGGGGGCAGAGGAAAGGCTAGGTGTGTGTATGTGGGAGTGAGAATGCATAAGTGTGTGTACATTTATGTGTGAGAATGTTTGTGTGTATGTGAATGGGTGTGTGTGTGATTGAATGATTGTGTGGCTACGCGCCCCATGCATTGTAATTTTATTTTATGTGTGACGGGGTTAATGTATTACATAGGCCATCCCGAAGATTTGTTGTTGGTTAATCTTGTGTGACGAGGGGGTTATGAGGAGAGATTAGCCAGGTGTTTGAAGGTGTCTCGTAATGGGAAAAAGATACACCTGACACTCTAAGTGTTAGAATCCAGAGGGCAGAAATTCTAAACCATGATTGATGGGTTGAGGAGCTGGTCGGCCATCTTGGATTCAGGTCCCCGGGGTTGTAGCCTAAACTATCTTCCCTAAGAAGCAAACAAATAAACAAACTGAATCATTATTTCTGAGGTGCAATTGAATCTGCCATCATGACAAAGATGGATTACAAATTTCCCTAAAGATGAAATAGATCCTGGAACGGTACTGTACCCAGCTAGCTACACAGCTAGCTAGCTAGCTACACAGCTAGCTAGCAGTTTTATGATGCTGGCAGAAGGAGAGGTTTGTGGTGTCTTGTTTAGTCCTTGGAACAGCTCAATATGGTGGGGGGGGGCTCATAAACACCAACATCAAGGTCAATGCTATATGTTTCAGTATTTGGGGAACCTAAGAAGATAGGACAGGATATTTTAATCCGATAAACTATAACTTGTTCATGATTTCTTGTATGGAGAAACCGCTGTCATTCCTTCGATGCTGATCTGTTTGTCATCTTTGGTTTGGGGGGGTCTTTTTTAAACTTTATTTATTTGGAGAGAGACCATCAGAGAGAGAGACAGAGAGAGAGACAGAGAGAGACAGAGAGAGAGACAGACAGAGAGAGAGAGAGACAGAGAGAGAGAGAGACAGGAAAGCAGGATAAAGGGAGGGAAGGACATGCAGGACCAATGGATGTCAAAGTCCAATCAGAGCCCTTCTTATTGACACGCCATCATGAATGCCACCACTATCTAGGTCCACTAAAACTATATAGGAAGGTAAAAGGTATAACCTTAGCCTCTGTGGCCCGCGCTCTACCCAGGTAGCTAAAGTGATGCCTCCAACGATCAGGAATTTTGATTGGCATAGTTTTAATGGACCTAGAGAGTGGCGACATTCACGACGACATGTCAATAAGAAGAGCTCTGATTGGACGTTGATGGTTGTGGCCCATGGCCTTGAATTGGGAGCTACACTGTTTAATGTAGCCATTACCCAGCTGACCTGGGAACAGTTATCTGTTCCCGGAAATATACCTCCTTAACGCCTAGATAGTCATTGACCCTGAGCACACAGGTCTCGGACCAGCCTGAACCCATTCTACCTGCCTCTCAACGAAGGACACTCCTGGTGAAACCAGACCCCCACCCTCACCCCCCACCTTACCCCCGCCTCCTGGACCAGGCGGACAGTCGTAAATCCTTCCAGCCTCTTTAACCAATTTATCCCCCCATCATCAATCATCAGGACTCAGTGGAGGAAAGGAGGGGAGGGGGGGGGGGGTTGTGGGGGCCGAGGACCACTTTAATGAGTCCCAAGGGAGCATACCGTTGCCACTGACCCTCACACACACACACACACACACACACACACACACACACAAACGCACACTCACCCCACACTGTCAACTGCATCCAAACTTTCCTATACACACACACACACACACACAATCAATAAAATCCGACATTTGAAGGCTGTACCCGTACCTCACTGTCACGTGGATCAGAGGGCACACACCGATCATGAACACCCACCTCACGGCTGATCAGGGCGGGCGGGAGGGGGGCGGGGGAGAGGAGCGGCATGGAACAGAACACTGGGAACAGGAACATAATAACCCACGATGGAACAGAACGCGATCCGGTTATTACCCGTCACTACTCAGTCGTTGATGACACATGGCCATGGCCCATCATTCGAATGAGAATGTTCCTGTTCATCATCTTCATGTTAGTCAACAACATCCCAGTTCCAGGACACGGGTCGTGACTTTGTTGTCGTGCCTACACCGTCACGTGCCCCCGTGTCCATGCAGCATGCGAGCGGCCCAGAGAGACGGATCAAAGCACTTCTCCTCATCTATTTGATCTGCATCTACAATAGGCGCGTTGTGCCAAGGGAGGGCATGTTCGGGCAGATGACGGGAAGGTTTGTTCTGGATGATGAGGTCTCTCCAGATGTGCCACCTGCAGGTATGCCAACACAGCCCTCATGCCCACGGCATGCCTGGCTGGCAGCTGGCAGCTGGCAGGGAGTTGGTTAGAAAACAGGTGTGTGTGTGTCTGTGTGCCCTGGCAAGAGAGATGTGTTCCTGGTCTCCTATTTATAGATGCAGCCTGGATGCTGAGTTATCCGGCTCTCTCCGTCTTAACGGCCCGCTGTTCACCGTGGTCTCTCCACCATGAGGGAAGATTCCGGAATCATCAATAGACTCGCTCCCTATGAAAGATTCAGGTTCAGCTTTGAAAACAGGGAAATAAAAGGTTTGAGCGTTTTAAAAATTGGAATTCTGAATTCAGTTTCAGGCTGGCTTGTCCTCCTTTTTAGATTGGTCAGAACAGACAGGAAATGACATAATTCGGTTCTCTTGCTCACTGGTTTTGCAAGTTATTGTAGAAACAAAGCCACCTCAGACACAGTAAACTGGTCTTACTGCACTCTGCCCCTCTACATTTTTACGGTTTATGTTTTTATGTTATGCTCTACAGTACAGTAAGGCAGCAGAAAGCATATCTTAAACAGATGAGAAATCTATTTCAGAAGGCTATTTAGATATGATACCATCTTACGTAACGGCGGTTATGAGGAAGTGGAACTGTAGGAATTGTGAGGTAGGAATCTGCAGTAGGGTGGGGCTGTAGCTCTTATGTCATCTTCCAAATGTGTCCTCTCTCTCTCTCTCTCTGTGTCTCTCCTCTCTCTCTCTCTCTCTCTCTCTCTCTCTCTCCCTCTCTGTGTCTCTCTCTCTCTCTCTCTCCCTCTCTCTCTCTCCATCTCTCTCTCTCCCTCCCAGTTCTGTAGCACCCAAGTTCATGGCTTTAGATCTGCGTGGGGGACATTCAACACCCCCTCCCCCCCCCCTGGGGGGAAAGCAGGAGGAGGAGGAGGGGGGAAGCAGCTCTTGCGACTGTCACACCTGTTGTGTGTTGTATCCCTCTCCGTCCCAGACTACCCCCCACACTCCCCCCACCCCCCCTCTCTGCGTTCGCTCCTCCGGCTTGCCAAACCCGGGGGGGGGAGAAGAGGCCTACCGTTGTTTTGCACTAGACAAGGATCTCAATTAGCCGGATCGCAACACTGTAATTACATCACCGGCGAGTAGTTCCTGCAGTCATGCTCTGTGTCCGGAGGTAGAAAGCCCTCCTTTGTCCGACCGCTCATTCGATAGGGTTGAAATCTCCAACCGCCTGTAGTTGAAAGAAAACAACCGCGTTCGGTTGTGCTTTGTCGTTTCCCGCTCTTGAACAAGCGTGCGTTTGTTTACAGCCGTTTCCAACATCTCCACCAAGACAGCAAACACTATTAGGTTTCTCTCCCCCCCCCCCCCCCCCCCCCAAAAAATAAAATAAAATCCCCATAAACCACATATACCTGTAACTGTGTGACCGTGAGGTAAACAGCACACAGATATCTGACCTGATGTTGTTGTTGTTGTTGACGTGTGTGAGATAGAGATGTGTGGCCGGCTGGCTCACTAGTGGTGTGAAGAACTTTGTTGTCAGTTGTAATCTGTCAGTGATGGACGGGATCTATGGCACAACAGTGTGATAGCAGTTGTTCACATATTCAACCTTGTATGTTGTTCCGCTACAGTTGGTAAGTACATATGGTATGGGAGTTAAGTGGAAGAAGGGTGTATCGAATTTAGTAGCACTGTGTGTGTGTGTGTGTTTGTTAGTGTCAAGCAGCTCTGGATCGTGTGACTGGGGGAACTGTTGCCTTTTCACCGTGTGAACTGTGTGAGTGTGTGTGAGTGTGTGTGTGTGGAGGATGAGGGCTTGGCGTTCCTCATCCCCTCCAACAATTATAACCAGACAGGTGGGCTGCTGTGTCAGTCCGCGCTCCAGACAGACAGGACTATTAATATGCACCTTCTGTTTCTATGTACTGGATTCATTAAGAGTGTGTGCTTGTGTACGTGTGTGTGTGTTACAAGGCCAGTAAGACTAGTGTGTAAGTGTTGCTAGACGTTACCCACCTTGAGTCATTCCCTTCCCAAAACCTTCATTTGAAGTGTGTGTGTATCCAGTGTAAGTGGTGTGACTTTCTAAACACAGGGGAGGTGTGTGTGTGTGTGTGTGTGTGTCTAGTGCGTGACTAAAAAGAGCAGGTGTTGCAGCTAGCTAGAGAGCAGGTGTGTGTATAATGACCTCCTGATGACACACATTGTTACCAGATTGTCCTCATAGCTCTGTTGTGGCCACACACCTGTGCAGACATAAACAGCATGTTGGACTATTCAAGATGACAAGATGGCCGCCAGGTTAGCTCCAACACAAGAGTGATGGGATAGAACACACCACAACACAATACTTAACTACAACTGAATAAGGTCAGACATGACAGAGTAGAAAATAATAAAATAGAATATAAATAATCTGAATACACAGTGACAGAATGAACTCACAGCTACCTGGCCCATAGTTCTGAGTGAATCTGAGGAGTCTAAAATTAAAATAGAAAACAAAGATTGTCCTCGCTTTAGGCTTATCTGTTGAAAATAGGAAACCCAGATATGAACGCCGAGGTATTCATCTGTGTAACAAAGAAGCTTATCCTAATGTTCCAGAATTTTCTAGATAATTCCTCATGGCACATTGTTTTAACCCACTAAACCAACACCGAACTGGCCCAAACCTAGAACAAGAGTTGTTGAAAGCAGCTCTAAGGAGCTGTAGCTGTCTTTCCCACTGAGTCCCACGTGGTTTGAAACTCCTCACCTTCTTCTCCGTGTGGAAGTCAAAGCTCGCACTGCTAACTGGACTCTCGACTGAGAGAATGAAGCGATATCGACTTGAGGTGTCAGCGCCGAATGGACCATGTTGCTGGTGGGCCAAGTCCAATCCTCTCATGCCCCTCACAAGCCTCTTAGGTTCTGTCTCCACGGTGGACGGTTGGAGGAACACCTGCAACAGGTTGGTGTTTAGCGGTCTACAGGACCCAGTGTCAGGGAGGAACTGATTTATCCTCTGGCACATCATAATATGGGGTCTGGAGTCAGGGACAAACATCCAGGTAATAGTTCAAACCTATAGACTAGACAAAGTCTATTTAACTGGGCTGGGCTGGGCTAGGACAAAGATTTACCAGGCTGGTTTAAGTTACGATTGATTGGGCTAGTCTTTTTCCGGGCCACAGACTAGTGCAACCTCACTAAGGATAGGCTTGGGTAGATTAGAGGGAGCTTCATGGCATCTTAAAGTAAGATTATCTGAGCTAGGCTTGTCTGTAGTGGGTTACGTGCTACTTCAATCCAGCCTGAACTGGGCTAGGCTAGGCTAGGCTAAAGAACTCCTGCAGCACAGTGTTGGAGTAACACTCATGCTAGGCTAATTGTCAGGTCAGACTGTTGACGTGTCGGTGCACAGGGCGTGATGAATTGGACATCACCACAGCAGCATGCCTGGGTCCAGACATGCAGGCAGGCTTGAAGGACAACAGGCAGTCAGGAAGACAGTTAGCCAAGCCGACAGGCTGGCAGAGCAGATTGTGTGTGTGTGTGTGTGGGGGGGGGGGGGGGGGGAGCAAACCCCTTGTGTCAGCACAGCTAACCTTGTCGTATCATTGTCAACATGGTAGGGTGAAGTCACCGAGGGCTGAGATGTGAGCTCAATGCTGCCACCCGGAGGCTGATGCTCTGAACTGCAGCGACTGTCCTGGTTGCATTAGCTCTTGCCTGATAAATACACGGGCTCAGGAGTTTTGCTGTGTGTGTGTGTATGTGTGTGTGTCAGCTGTGGTGAGGGTCAGCAGCACTGTGTTCCTCAGGGGAAGAGAGTTATGACAGACATATAGCAGGACCACCATGACCTCACTTAACGGAACGTCCAGCCTCAACCTTGGCCTCAGCCAGCTAACAATATCCCAGCCTTCAATCCCAGCCTCAGCCCCAGCCTCCAGCCCCAACCTCAACCCCAGCCTCAAGCCACGACCCCAGTCCCCAGCTTCAGTCTCAGCCCTGGCCTCCACCCCTAGCCCCAGCCCCTACCCCCAGCCCCAGCCCCTACCCCCAGCCCCTACCCCCAGCCCCTACCCCCAGCCCCTACCCCCAGCCCTGTCTCAACAGGTGCAGGGAGGGGGGGGGGGTGGCATAGCAGCAGAATAGTATCAGGGTGACTTCATACTAGTGGTAGTCCACAGACTAAACACTCACCCACTAACTGTTAGTTTGACTGATAAACAGGATATAGAAGAAACGGTAAGAATGGCGTTAAAAGGCTCATTACTAATTAAGGCCAAGGTTCACGGGATAGTGTATTTTATATGCTTAAACACAGCTAAAGGAAAATGAGTTGCGGTAGAAAACCCTGTCCTCATGCGTTGAATCAGGATCTCGTAGGGCATGACAGATGTACAGTAGAGGATAATGGAACCGGGCTGTACAGTGAGAACTGGGAGAATTGTAAACATGCTAGCTTTCAGGAACAGCAGGAACCTAAGGCAGGACCAGAGCTACCTCTGGACGGACGGACGGACCCTGTCATCGCCACCCCTGCTCCCTTTCTCCTCCGTTCAATCCATTCCTTCCGTCTCTTCCCTCTCCTCCTCCTCCTCCTCCTCCTCTTCGTCTTGGACCCTGACAGTCCTCCTCAGGAATGTTGCCTTCTCAGCTGTCCCTTGGTGTCCCATGGCTGTCCCAATTTAGCCTCCCTCCTTCCTCCCTCCCTCCATCTCTCCTCCCCTCCTCTCCTTCCTCCTCCTCTCGTTCCTAGCCCGCGGGCCTGGTTAGCGGTGTGGATCTCAGGCTGTGTTGGGCGCCTGTCTAAATTTGGTCATGCGTGGCCTTTGGGGTCTGTCCCCCCTCTGAATGGAGGGGGGGAGGGAGGGAGGGGGGCCACACCTGCTGGCCCGGGGGCTAGGACCCTGACGCGCTCTCCTTCTCTCCTTCCAGACCTCCACATCAAATTACACCCCGGACTGGGCATTCCTCCCACTCCTCGCACTCTTCCTCGGAAGACTCTCTCTCTCTCTCTCTCTCTCTCTCTCTCTCTATCTCTCTCTCTATCTCACTCTCTCTCTATCTCTCTCTCACTCTCTCTCTCTCTCCCACCCACATAGACAGAAGATCACACACATGCACAGTTTTAAAGCTCTCACTTCTGTTTCGCCCTCTGTTCTCACAGAAACAGGAACCTTCATTATTGATTCATACAATCTCTCCCTCTGTCCGTCTCCTCTCTTGATCGCCCTCTCTCCCACACAATATTCTCATGCAGTAATTCTTTTCCTCTGCCCTCCAGCGCCCACTCCAGACTAATACACATGTGCATCCCAACCCCTCATCATCTCTCTCTTTCTCTTCTCTCCATCCTCCCTCCATCCACCCACCCTACAGCTCTACTACACCAACCAACTAATACAGACCCATCACACCAGGGCCTGCAGTCTAGCTAGGGATCTGATAGCGTTTACAGACTGTTCTGTGTGTGTGTCAGTCACCTCTTCCAAGCCAGGTCTCAGCACTGGTAGAAGGAGGGCACTGATTGGATGAGACACTTGATGCTTCTCCAAGCACTCTTGAATCCTGGTGAGGGAAACAAACCAATTACAGTTGTCCCTTTTGACAGTGTGTGTGTGTGTGTATGACGGGCCCAACACAACGGTTTACTGGAGGGTTTGTTTAGGAGGCTGGGTGTACGTTGGGTTAGGTTCTGAGGTGTTTTGGTCGGCGTCTGATGTCTCTGTCTTCCTGTTCCCCGTCAGACCTTCACAGCCTGGTGTAACTCCCACCTGAGGAAAGCAGGAACACAGATCGAGAACATCGAGGAGGACTTCAGGAATGGCCTCAAACTCATGCTGCTGCTGGAGGTCATCTCAGGTGGGTCACACACACACACACTCAAAATACACACACACACAAATATACACACACACATACACTCAAGATACACCCACGCAGCGTCTAACACATCTCTGCACCCCCCAGGTGAGAGACTGCCCAAACCAGACAAAGGCAAGATGCGCTTCCACAAGATCGCCAACGTCAACAAAGCCCTGGACTTCATCTGCAGCAAAGGAGTGAAGCTGGTGTCCATCGGAGCTGAGGGTAATGTCTCGCTCTCTGGAGCGTCTCTGAATCTGGTGTAGAACATAACTCACGTGCTAAAGCTATCCTGGTGACATGGTGCTTTTTTTTTTTTGCAGTTGTACGTGTGGGTCTGGGCTCTGTGTTACCATGGTTTTAGATTTTCTGGTTTTGTAACTTTTCACAGAGATCGTCGACGGCAACGTGAAGATGACCCTGGGAATGATCTGGACCATCATCCTGCGTTTCGCCATCCAGGACATCTCCGTGGAAGGTGTGTGTGTGTGTGTGCACCTTTCAGAGTATGCACACGTCATAAACACGGCACATAAACACACTCTGTTCCCATAATGTTGTAAACACAGTGAGGGGACATTCACGTCACATGAGAAGAGGACCAACAGTTCCCCATAAACACTCAGGACCAATGAATTCAATTACTCACACTCACACAAAGCCCACCCATCAGTTCTATGTGAGTACACACTTTAGATGACAGTCCTAGTAAACATGGTAATATGTTAGGCTATCACGTCTCACACGCAAACACACACCTCAGTAAACATGTGTCACACATTCACTTGCAGGCGTGATAGCGTGATAATGTTGCATAGATGGGTTATTGGAGCATCTATAATTGTGGGATCACATATAGTTTATGTCATCTCACACCTTCCACTCCATCAATCCCTCCCTCCCTCCATCGCTCCATCCCTCCCTCTCTCTTTCTCCCTCTGACCTCCCTCTGCCTCCTACCCCTCCACTTACCCCCCCTTCCCATCCTCCTCCCATTCCCACATCACCCTCCCCCCTCTTCCTCTCCTCCTCTCCCTTCCTCTATTTGTCTCCTACCTCCTTCTCTTCCTTCCTTTCCTCCCTCCCTCCTCCTCTGCTCCCTCCCTCTCCTCTCTATTCCCACACCTCCCTCTCCTCCCTCCTTCTCCTCCTCTCCTCCCTCCTTCTCCTCCTCTCCTCCTCCCCTCCCTCCCCTCCTCCAGAGACCTCTGCTAAGGAGGGTCTGCTGCTGTGGTGTCAGAGGAAGACTGCCCCGTACAGGAACGTCAACGTGCAGAACTTCCACATCAGGTGAGTGCACAGCACCACCCTGTGGCTGGGATGGGGAACGACACCCTTCACATCTGAATGTGAAGGGTGTCCAAACGAACATGTAGGAGATGGATGGCTCCCTCTCAAACAGGGGGCTTTTGCTGTCGCTTGTTACTGTCTTCTTCAATAGCACAACTTTATCTTACTTGTTTTCCTCTGAAATTGTATTTAAAACTTTTTGTTCTGTCATTCTGCTCTTCCTGTCCTCTTTCTCCTTGTCTCTGCCGAATTGTCCTCCTCTCCTTTCCTGCTTCTCCTCCTCATCTTCTTCCTCCCCTCTCTCTTTCCTCCAACTCACCCCCCTTCCCTCCTTCTCCTCCCCCTCTCCTGTCTTCCTCTCCGTCCTCCTCCTCCTCTCCCTCCTCCTCCCCTCCTCTCCTCTCCTCCTCCTCTCCCTGCTCCTCTCCTCCTCCCCTTCTCTCCTGTCTTCCTCCTCCTACTCCTCCCTCCTCCTCCTCTCCTCCTCTCCCTCCTCCTCTCCTCTCCTCCTCCTCCCCTTCTCCTCTCCTGGGTGACTCAGTTGGAAGGATGGCCTGGCTCTATGTGCCCTCATCCACAGACACAGACCTGACCTCATTGATTACTCCAAACTGAGAAAGGTGCTTCACCCTTCTCCCCTTCACCCCTCCACCCTCACCCCTCCACCCTCACCCCTCCACCCTCACCCCTACCTTCTAACCCCTGTAGTTTCTCTGGCCCTGTTCCTTTCCACTTGTACTTGGGCTCAACTTAATTCCATTCATCAAACGTAATTTCACCTCGCTCCCAAAAATTCTTCATATTTTTCTTTTGACATTTTTATGACATAAAGATGAACCCTGTCTGGCGTTGTGTCTGTGTTAAAGGATGACCCCATCGGTAACCTGAACACCGCCTTCGAGGTGGCTGAGAAGTACCTGGACATCCCCAAGATGCTCGACGCTGAAGGTGAGACGTCCCGCCCCCACCGCCTCTCTCTGACCAATCGCCATCCACAGGAAGACGATCTGACCAATCACCATCCTGAACACCTCCGGGAAGAGGGTCCCTCTGACCAATCACCGCCCTCACTCCTTCAAAACACTGCACGGATGGCTCAGATGGTTTCCTTGCTTACCTTAGTGGTGATGACTCACTAAATGTGCGTGTGTGTGTGTGTGTGTGCGTGTGTGTGTGCCGCAGACATTGTGAACACCCCCAAGCCCGACGAGAAGGCCATCATGACCTACGTGTCCTGTTTCTACCACGCCTTCGCCGGCGCTGAGCAGGTAACCGTGACAACCCCGTCCCACGCGTCTGCTTTCATCCGTTTTTTTTCCCATCCGATCTCTCATCCATCCCTCTTTCCTCTCCCCAGGCGGAGACAGCGGCCAACCGCATCTGCAAGGTCCTGGCTGTCAACCAGGAGAACGAGAAGCTGATGGAGGAGTACGAGAAGCTGGCCAGCGAGGTGAGTCCAAGAACTAGGAGGCTGAGAACTCCAAAAGGAGAACGCAGAACGCGGAGGAACCAAGGATCTGGAACGCATTCTGGATCAGCCCACCGCAGCATCAAGAACAATCGTCGGCCAAGAGCTCTCAGTGTCGTACATTCACTGATTGGCTGTCGAACTCTTCCCCTCTTTTTTCCCAACCCCCCAATACCCTCGACCCCTTCACCCCCTGACCCCCTAGCTGTTGGAGTGGATCCGTCGCACCATCCCCTGGCTGGAGAACCGCGTGGCGGAGCAGACCATGCGCTCCATGCAGCAGAAGCTGGAGGACTTCCGGGACTACCGCCGCGTGCACAAGCCGCCACGCGTGCAGGAGAAGTGCCAGCTGGAGATCAACTTCAACACCCTGCAGACCAAGCTGAGGCTGAGCAACAGGCCCGCCTTCATGCCCTCCGAGGGCAAGATGGTGTCGGTGCGTAGCCGGGGGGGGGGGGGGATCCTCGGGGTGGGGCGTGGCGGGGGGAGGGGGGGGGTTGTTTTAGTCTGTTCTCTGAGACGGCTGGTTGCTCAGGGTGTTCGGTCCAGACGGTGCTGGTCTACAGTGCGGTACGGGTCCCGGCCACCTGGTCTGACCTCGGGGCGTCTCTCTCTCTCTCCCCCCCTGCAGGACATCGCCAACGCGTGGAAGGGTCTGGAGGGGGTGGAGAAGGGCTACGAGGAGTGGCTCCTCACCGAGATCCGCCGTCTGGAGAGACTGGACCACCTGGCCGAGAAGTTCAAGCAGAAGTGCTCCCTGCACGAGTCCTGGACCTCCGGTAGAGAGAGAGAGAGACGTAGAGAGAGAGGAGAGAGAGACATAGAGAGAGAGAGAGAGGGGGGAGGGAAGGGGAGGGGGGGTGAGGGAGAAGGAGAACCATGGGAGAGGTTGTCTGAGGCGATGAAAGTTGAGTGAAGGTGTTGGTGAAGATCACGAGATGTCATATGGAAGAGGATGTATTATCAGAGTATGGAAGATACCGTTGTGAATCATGGACCTGTGTGTGTGTGTGTGTGTGTGCGCGCGCCCCAGGTAAGGAGGAGCTGCTGTCTCAGAAGGACTACGAATCTGCCTCTCTGATGGAGATCAGAGCCCTGATGAGGAAACACGAGGCGTTCGAGAGCGACCTGGCCGCCCACCAGGACCGCGTGGAGCAGATCGCCGCCATCGCCCAGGAGCTCAAGTAAGAACCTTCCAGGTTCTCACCAGAACCAGCGGTTCCACCGGAACCCAAATCCTCACAGACCATCTCACTGGGTTCTAAAATAGGCGGTTGTACGCAGCCTAAATGTCTACTCGTGTGTGTGTGTGCCACAGTGAGCTGGACTACCATGATGCCTCCTCCGTCAACGCCCGCTGCCAGGGCATCTGTGACCAGTGGGACAACCTGGGAACCCTGACCCAGAAGAGGAGGGACTCTCTGGAGGTACACACACACCACACACACACACACACACAGGTGGGAGCAGGTTCTTGTTCCGGGGGCTCTACAGTGTTTGTGTTCTGTGTCCAGCGTGTGGAGAAACTGTGGGAGACCATCGACCAGCTGTACCTGGAGTTCGCCAAGAGGGCGGCGCCCTTCAACAACTGGATGGACGGAGCCATGGAGGACCTGCAGGACATGTTTATTGTCCACAGCATCGAGGAGATCCAGGTGTGGAGACACACACACACAGAATTACACACACACACACACACACAGAATTACACACACACACACACACACACACACACACACACACACACACAGTAATGGGTAGTAATAGTATAACCAACCATCTTTCATTCTGCCTTGTCTCTATTTAATCCCCTCATCTGTTCTCACACCTTTCCTGTTCTCCTCCTCCCTCCCCCCTCTGTCCCCCTCCTTCCCCCCCCCCCCCCCCCCCCCCCCCCTCCAGAGTCTGATCACAGCTCATGACCAGTTCAAGGCCACCCTGCCGGAGGCCGACAAGGAGCGCATGGCCACCATGGGCATCCAGAGCGAGATCCTGAAGATCGCCCAGACCTACGGCATCAAGCTGTCAGGGGTCAACCCCTACACCAACCTCTCCCCACAGGACATCAGCAACAAGTGGGATGCTGTGAGTCCACATATAACCCATACACAGCTATGGGAGTTGTAGTTTTTCCCTTTTTGTAGTTTGGATATGCCTATACACAGCTATGGGAGTTGTAGTTTTTCTCTTTTTGTAGTTTGGATACGCTTATACACAGCTATGGGAGTTGTAGTTTTCCCTTTTTGTAGTTTGGATACGCCTATACACAACTATGGGAGTTGTAGTTTTTCCCTTTTTGTAGTTTGGATACGCCTATACACAACTATGGGAGTTGTAGTTTTTCTCTTCTTGTAGTTTGGATACGCCTACACACAACTATGGAAGTTGTAGTTTGGATTTGTAGCACTACATTTGTTACCCCCAAATGTAGTGCTTGTTCACATCCGTCTCATTCGAAGCTTGTTGATGCCCCTCCGCTCTCTACCGCCCCCCGCAGGTGAAGCACCTCGTCCCCCTCAGAGACCAAATGCTGCAGGAGGAGGTGGCCAGACAGCAGGCCAACGAGAGGCTGAGGCGCCAGTTCGCCGCCCAGGCCAACATCATCGGACCCTGGATCCAAACCAAGATGGAGGTACGTGTCAGGGCCATACAGTGCAGTTACAGTCATCATCATCATCATCATCATCTGCAAACCGCACCACAGTATGGTGTCAGATGGCTAAGGGGGTCAGATGGCTGAGCGGTTTGGGAGTCGGGCTATTAATCAGATGGTTGTTGGTTCGATTCCCGGCCGTGACAAATGACGTTGTGTCCTTGGGCAAGGCACTTCACCCTACTTGCCTCGGGGAGAATGTCCCTGTACTTACTGTAAGTCGCTCTGGATAAGAGCGTCTGCTAAATGACTAAATGTAAATGGTGTAGAGCAGTTTGTTACTGTACAGTACAGTGTAGAACAGTTTATTTCTGCTCACTTTCCCTCATAATTCTCACGTCTCCCCTCCCTCCCTCCCTCCCCCCCCCCGCAGGAGATTGGCCACGTGTCTGTGGACATCGCCGGCTCCCTGGAGGAACAGATGAACAACCTGAAGCAGTACGAGCAGAACATTATCAACTACAAGTCCAACATCGACAAGCTGGAGGGAGACCACCAGCTCAGCCAGGAGTCCCTGATCTTCGACAACAAGCACACCAACTACACCATGGAGGTTAGACACACACACACACACTATGCACACACGCACACAAATACACACATGCATATTTTACCAACTGTATTGTACAATGTACATGCATGCCACAGCCAGCATGTGTGTTCTCTTTGTAGTTTTCGGTTTCTATATCTTTCTCCTCCCTCCCTCCCTCCCTCCCTCCCTCCCTCCCTCCCTCCCTCCCTCCCTCCCCTCCCTCCCTGGTTCCTCCGTGCAGCACATCCGTGTGGGCTGGGAGCAGCTGCTGACCACCATCGCCCGCACCATCAACGAGGTGGAGAACCAGATCCTGACCCGCGACGCCAAGGGTATCAGCCAGGAGCAGCTCAACGAGTTCAGGGCCTCCTTCAACCACTTCGACAGGGTGAGGCCTCGCTCTCTCACACACACACACACACACTTTCTTCATCAAATAACGGACAGTAAAGTAAACACACACCAACCTTTACATTCTCTTGTACCATGTTGAGAGGGTTACACACACACACACACACACACACTTACTTGAGGAAATGACTGTTGGTTGTTAGCGTTCATCCCGGCCTCTCTCTCCTGCAGAAGAGAAACGGCATGATGGATCCAGACGACTTCCGTGCCTGCCTCATCTCCATGGGTTACGATCTGGTCAGTACCAAACAGGAAGCGCCTCCAGCTTCCTAAGACCGCCCGTCCAATAAGCGGGACCTCCTATCTCTCCAGCCCCTCCAATCTTCTTCCTGTGTGTGGTCCAATAGGGCGAGGTTGAGTTTGCTCGCATCATGACCCTGGTGGACGCCAACAACACGGGCGTGGTCACCTTCCAGGCCTTCATCGACTTCATGACCCGCGAGACGGCCGAGACGGACACAGCAGAGCAGGTCATGGCCTCCTTCAAGATCCTGGCCTCCGACAAGGTGAGAGGAGACGGCCAAGTTTCCAACTGGAAAGTCGAACGTTCAAAACCGCTGAAATGTAGTTGGTTTTTTAAAACCGTTGATCGCCCGCCGCACTTACTGCGCGGACTGTTTCTAGGTCGCCGTGGAGAAACAGCCGATTAAGGCGGTTAAGATTGGTTGCCGACGGCGACAGCCACTACAAAGCGCTCATCTGTCGCTGGATGATTTGTGTGACATACAGTAACATTCTCTCTCTCTCTCTCTTCCCCCACCTCCCTTTTCCCCCTCCCTCACTCTCTCCCTCTCCCCCTCTCCCCCACACTTCTCTCCCTCCCCCCCTCTCCCCCTCCCCAGTCCTACATCACGGTGGACGAGCTCCGCAGGGAGCTGCCCGTGGAGCAGGCAGAGTACTGCATCAGCCGCATGACTCGCTACATCGGCAGCGACGGCCCCGCTGGCGCCCTCGACTACATCTCCTTCTCCAGCGCCCTCTACGGGGAGAGCGACTTATAAACACCCCCCTCCCCCCCCCCACCTCTGTCCTCCGTCCTCCTCCTCCCTCCTTCTCTCCTCCTCCTCTTCTTCATTCTCTCCTCCCTCCTTCGCGATGCTCCCCCCGTTTCTCCTGAACGATGTAGAAGTGCTCCTCTCTCCCCTCCTCCACCTGCTCTTCTTGCTTTTGAGAGAGGGAGTTAACGCTCTCTCTCTCTCTCTCTCTCTCTCTCTCGCTCTCTCTCTCTCTCTTCTTCTCCTCCTTCCTTGTCCCCCCCCCTCCAATTCTCAGATGACATATTTTTTTTGTAGAAGGGTGAAGAAATTATGAGATAAAAAAGATTGGTTGTTCGGTCGGTTGTGTATTCGTGCAGATTCATGCTGTGTGTTAATGTAGAGATGTCCGTGTCCTAGTTCCAGACCCTAGTCTCCTAATCCCTAGTGCCTAGCCCTAGAATCCTAACCCTAGAACCCTAGCTCCTAAGCCTTCCACCTAGCCCCTGATCCCAGAACCCTAGCTCAAACAAGACAGGCAACCCCCTCCCTATTCTAGAACCTTAGAACCCTAGAACCATGCGCCACTTTCCAGTCCTAGCTGGGGGTCTCCAGTATTGAAGAGGAGAAACACAGTAACAGAAAGCCAGTCTTACGGCGTCAAACAAACGTCAAAGTTCTGAAGGCACACACACACGGTGCCTGTGAACGCTAACAGGTAATGTTATGTTAACATTAGTCGTGTGTGACGGCCTCGTCGGGGCTCTCCTCGGAGTCCCCGGCGAGGGACGTCAAACGCAATGGGGAGTTTGGAACCCCGGGGTCAGCCGCAGTGAGGGAGAGAGAGAGAGAGAGAGAGAGCAGCGAGGCGAGGTACCCCTGTGACAGAAGATTCACGAAGATGCATAAAAGATGTCGACGTTGGTTCGTACGACTCGACAGACAGAGAGAGAGAAAGAAAGATACATAGAGAGATAAGAGAGCTACAGACCGGATTGGTACCGCTGTTAACTGATACTCTAGCCCCGCCCTGTTAGACATATAGGAGGGGTTTAGGTGTAGGAAATGACCTGATTGGTCGATAGTCATTTATGGCACAAAGAAGGACAATTGTTATTGGCTCGACTGCGACGACTCACACGCCTCTCTCTCATCTCTCTCTCTCCTCTGTTTCTCCACGATGATGAAGTCAGGCGGGACGATATTGGGGGTTGTGTGTGTGTGTGTGTGTGTGTGGGGAGAGAGAGAGAGATGTGGTGAGTAGTGTGTGTGAGAGAGAGAAAGGCACCAGGCAAGTTCAGGTGGTTTTATGGAATACTGAATAACGATCATTCGTTGCATGGTTTACCACACACACACACACACACACACACCAGCTGTGATCTGGCGAATTTATGACAGTGATAAACCCTGTGGATGAATTCTTCCCCCCCCCTCATCTCGTTCTCTCTCTCTCTCTAAACATCACTCTCTCCTCCTCCCTCCCTTGATCCCGTCACTGATCACTACCTGCACACGATTCATTTCAAAGCTGAAGCCAAACCTTGGAATAAAAAAGGACAATTATATTATCATAAGGTGCTTTTTGTGTTTGGTGTCTTTTATTTCGTTTTATAATACACAAATAACGTTCACGCAACCCTCACGCAACCCTCACGCAACGCACTCGTGACATTCAGAGGAGTCAAAATGGACAAACGCACAAGTCCGTTTACGAAAAGAACTACAGGAAGCAGACTCCACCCCCCCCCCCCTGACCTCTGACCCCAGGGTTAAGGTTCCATGGCGGCGGGGTGGTGGGCGGGGTCCCAGAGGAGGTGGGAGGGGAAGTCCAGCCCCCTCTCCAGGGCGTGGCGTCGCCAGCGCTCCTCGTCACCCTCGTGGGTGAGGTAGCGGCGCCCCATCCTGTGTTCAAACTCCCTCAGGTCACACCACAGCTGGAGGTCCTGGGGGAGGGGGGAGGGAGGGGCCGTGGTGACACGAGTATGCATGTGTGTGTGTGCGTGTCTGTACCTGTGTGTGTGTGTGTGTGTGTCACCTGCAACCAGGGGTGTCCCAGGGCCTTGCCCACACTGAACCTGCGCCTCACGGCCACCTTCAACAAGTTACTGATCAGATTCACCGCTGAGAGAGAGAATGAGGATGAGAGAGAGAGGATGAGAGAGAGAGAGAGAGAATGAGGATGAGAGAGAGAGAGAGAATGAGGATGAGAGAGAGAGAATGAGGATGAGAGAGAGGAATGTGGTTAGAAAGGATAAACAAGAGCATATAACCCCCCCCCATCCCCCCTCGCCGATATCTTCTCCCCATGACCCCCTCACACCCCTCCCCCCCCTCCCCCCCCCCCTCACCCTCCAGGGAGACGAAGGCCCAGGTCTGCCGGGGGTACATGAAGGCGGCGTTGGTGATCTGCTGGCTCACGTCCTCGTCCTCGTTGAAGGGGAAGGTTCCGCTCAGGCTGACGTACAGGATCACGCCCACCGACCACATGTCCAGCGAGCGGTTGTAGCCGTGGCTGCCGATCACCTCGGGCGCCAGGTACGCCGGTGTGCCCACCACCGAGCGCCGGAACGACTTCTCGCCGATGATGCGGGCGAAGCCGAAGTCGCACAGCTTCACCTAGAGGGGGGGAGGGGGTGTAGGTGAATGTAGGGAGATGGGGAGAGACAGAGAGAGAGAGACAGAGAGGAGAGACAAGGAGGAGGAGCGTGCACACACACACACACACACCCACCTGGGGGAAGGGGTCCGAGGAGGCCAGGAGAACGTTCTCAGGCTTCAGGTCACAGTGAGCGATGTGCTTGAAGTGGAGATACCTCAGAGCCTCCAGGATCTACACACACACACACACACACACACAGCAAGCACACAGACATACAGACACACACACAACACACACACATGCACACACACACAACAGGCACACACAGATAACCCGTGACACCACACAGGAAGTACCTCAGTAAAGGTTATCTGATCTTATCACCCAATTGCTTTTTTGTCAAAACAAAATCAAATAAAACTTTATCGACAGTCTCTAAGTCGCTGTGTGACCTGTAAGAAATGAACACTTTCTCGACAGTCTCTTGAGTACCTGTGTGACCAGGAAGCGGGTGGTGCGTTCTGGCAGGCGGCCCTTCTCATTGGACATAATCATCTCCAGCATGTCTCCATGGAGCTTCTCCATGACGACAAAGACGTGTTGCAGGGTCTCGAACATGCCCTCCAACAGAACCACGCCCAGGTGGGACAGGTTCTGGACACACACACACACACACACATTGTGCTGTCCATATCACACACATTTCAGACATGCGGATGTGGGCGGAGCGGCGGGTTTCCATGGTTACCTGTAAGATGGCCACCTCGTTCCGGAGCTGTCTCTCCTGCTTGGTGGGGAAGCGGGTCTTGTCGATCACCTTGATGGCCACCGGCCGGCCTGTCTGTCTGTGGGTACCTTGACACACACACACACACTGACAACCTGACCTCACTGCAGGAGTGGTGTTGTGTGTTGTGTGTTTGTTGATGTGTGTTTCCTGTACTTTTCTACTTTTGATTGAAGATCCGTATATGTATATATGGTTATTGTTTTGCACCTTCCGGCCACAGTAAATCCTGTGTTTGTGTAAACCTACATGGCGAATGAAACCTGATTCTGATACTGATTGAGTATGGTTTGTGTGTGTGTGTGTGTGAGTGTGTGTGTGTGTGTGTGTACCTCCATACACCACTCCAAACTGTCCTGACCCCAGCACCTCGTCCGTGCTGATCTGATACACGGTGCTGACATCCTGAAAACACACACACACACGTCCCCCACAAGGTCGATATTTTCTTAGTCTTCCATCCCCCACAGAGGTTATAAACACACAAAACTGTCTACACTCAAAACTGTCTACACTCAATACTGTCTACACTCAAAACTGTCTACACTCAATACTGTCTACACTCAATACTGTCTACACTCAATACTGTCTACACTCAATACTGTCTACACACAATACTGTCTACACTCAATACTGTCTACACTCAATACTGTCTACACTCAATACTGTCTACACTCAATACTGTCTACACTCAATACTGTCTACACTCAATACTGTCTACACTCACACAAACATCCACCCCATCCTCCACCTACCGCGGTGTCCTCGGGCTGTGCTGAGGTCGCCCCCGGTCGCCCGCCGCCCGCGTGCCCCGCGCCGCTCTGGACGGGCATCAGGGCCTGGCGCACCGCTGTCTCCCAGGCCCCGCCCTCTCTGCCCGCCCACACGCAGTACACCAGCGACGCCGTCACCAGCTCGAAGGAGTGGGCGCCGACGCCCGGCAACGAGGGAAGGGAGAGGTGGGCGGGGCCACGGACATGGAGGATCTCTGAGAGGGGGAGCTCCTGGAGGGGGGGAGGAGGGAGGAGGAGGAGGAGGGAGGGAGGGAGGGAGGGAGGGAGGGAGGGAGGGAGGGAGGGAGGGAGGGAGGGAGGGAGGGAGGGATGAGAGGAGGAGAAGAGCCAGAACAAAAGAAGAAGACACGGAGGGAGGATGCTGGTGTTGTCCTGTTGTCTTGACCGCTAGAGGTCGGGTACTGATGCCTCCATGTTGACTTTATTGAGCTGGGTTATGTTACGAGCTCCAGAGGTGTATATGTTTTGGGAGACGATTAAACAGGGATTGTGTGAAATACCTTGTAGTACTTAGTACTGCAGACTGGGGGAAATACCTTGTAGTACTTAGTACTGCAGACTGGGGGAAATACCTTGTAGTACTTAGTACTGCAGACTGGGGGAAATACCTTGTAGTACTTAGTACTGCAGACTGGGGGAAATACCTTGTAGTACTTAGTACTGCAGACTGGGGGAAATACCTTGTAGTACTTAGTACTGCAGACTGGGGGAAATACCTTGTAGTACTTAGTACTGCAGACTGGGGGAAATACCTTGTAGTACTTAGTACTGCAGACTGGGGGAAATACCTTGTAGTACTTAGTACTGCAGACTGGGGGAAATACCTTGTAGTACTTAGTACTGCAGTCACTCTGATAGAGTGTGAAGCTCCTCCTGCCCAGAGTCCAGTAATGACGTTTCCTCTGGGACAAACACGCGCGTTAGTGTGTGTGTGTGCACCTGTGTGTGTGTGTGTGTGCACCTGTGTGTGTGTGTGTGTGTGTGCAGTATGCGTTTATCTGTGTGTGTGTGTGCAACTGTGTGTGTGTGTGTGCAGTATGCGTTTATCTGTGTGTGTGTGTGCAACTGTGTGTGTGTGTGTGTGTGTGCAGTATGCGTTTATCTGTGTGTGTGTGTGCACTGTGTGTGTGTGTGTGTGTGTGTGTGCAGTATGCGTTTATCTGTGTGTGTGTGTGTGCACCTGTGTGTGCGTGTGTGTGTGTGCAGTATGCGTTTATCTGTGTGTGTGTGTGCACCTGTGTGTGTGTGTGTGCACCTGTGTGTGTGTGTGTGTGTGTGTGTGTGTGTGTGTTCTCACCAGCGTGTCAGTGTTGGTGTGGTGCAGGAGCCAGCCCTTCTTCAGCACCACGCTGCCTCTCCTCTTGCTGTGGCGTACCGACTGCACCACTCTCATCAGAGGGATGTAGGTGTTGTTGCTGAAACAGGGACTGAAACTCTGGCTGAGAGGCGGAGAGAGAGAGAGAGACACAGAGAGAGTCCGATACCTTGTTGTATCCATGACAACCACTTGGTCGTATTCTCGTATCCGACTGAAAAATCTCAAGTCGGTCGCAACGGGTATCCCGCGTTGTTGCTGAGGTTTGTCCTCACCTGAGGGGCGGCTGGAGGCCCACTTCCTTGTTCTCAACCAATGAGCTCTCAGAGGATGTGATGTCGTCATCGAGTGACATGGGAATTAAGTCGGATTCCTCGTCATCTGTGTCATCTTGACAGTTGGATTTGGACAATGAACCTGGACGGACACAAACTTAAAAGATAAACATGACCCCAACAAAACTGACCCAACAATCGCTTTATTCTCGAATTCACAGTCTGTGTATCCTTAGTCGAAAATTCCTGAAACATTTTAGCATAGTGCTGCAACATGACATGACAAGGCTTGATAGCAGCCTCCATTCTGATTGGATCAGTAATATTCCCTCACCCTCCCCATTGGCTCCTGGCATCCTCTCCCCAGGGCAGTCTCTAGGCACCAGAGCTTCACAGCGACGGTGACAGTTCAACTTACAGTCTGGAGAGAGGGAGGAGGAGAGAAGGGGGGAGGAGAGAGACAGGAGGAGAGAGGGGAGAGAGAGAGAGAGAGAGAGAGAGAGAGAGAGAGAGAGAGAGAGAGAGAGAGAGAGAGAGAGAGAGAGAGAGAGGGTCATATTTCAGGTGGGGTCGTATTTGAGGTCGGGTCATAATTATTACAAATATCAGACACACACACACACACACAAAGACACACACTCACCGGAGCACTGCAGGCCCTGGCGGAAGAGGCCTTTGAGCAGGCCGTGACAGTACAGGCACACGGTGGGTCTGGAGTAGCTGTGGATGTGAAAGGTGTGGGGCACCCGGGCCCCCTCCCCCATGCCCAGCCACACGGGGGGCTCAGACACCCAGGACGGGGGCCTGGACCTGGGCTTGGACATACTGATCTGGAGGGAGAGGAGAGAGACACAGAGAAACAGAGAGAGAGAGAGAGAGAGAGAGAGGAGAGAGAGAGAGAGAGAGAGAGAGAGAGAGACAGAGAGAGACAGAGAAACAGAGAGAGAGAGAGAGAGAGAGAGAGAGAGAGAGAGAGAGGAGAGAGAGAGGGGAGAGAGAGAGAGAGAGAGAGAACGAGAGAGAGAGAGAGAGAGAGAGAGAGGGAGAGAGAGGGGGGGAGAGAGATAGAGAGACAGAGAGAATGAGAGACAGAGAGAGATAGAGAGATAGAGACAGAGAGAAACAGAGAAAGAGAGAGTGAAACAGAAAGATACATAAACAGAGAGAGAGAGAGAGAGAGAGAAGTAAGCTCAAATCTAAACCCCAACAGTCTGAGCAGAGAGAACGATGACACTAGAGACGACATGTTCTCTCTCTGGCTGCTGTAGCGTCAGGGTGGCTCACCTCCTCCAGACTGCCCCCTGCCTGCGTGGAGAGGGAGTGCGCACGCGGCCTCCTGGGGGGGAACAGAGACAGGCTGGCGCCCACCTGACGACGGACTGATCGGCTGCAGTTGCTAGGCAGCCGTTGCACACAGCGCTTGTGGAAGTCCAGTCCACAGCCTGGGATGAAGGAGGGTGGGGGGGGGGGGAGAGAGAGGGAGAGAGAGAGAGAGAGAGAGAGAGAGAGAGAGAGAGGGAGAGAGAGAGAGAGAGGGAGAGAGAGAGAGAGAGAGGGAGAGAGAAATAGAGACAGGAGTGAAACTGAGAAGGGCAGACAGAACTATCGATCTGCGAGGCAAAAATATACAAATGAAACATCCACCTCAGATATACACCACGAGCCGGGCAGCTCCGGAGGGTTCTAGAACAGGACGACGGAACCCTCGGCCGTTCCTCCTGACTTCCTCACCTTCACATTTTAACCCCTGGCGCACCAGACCCCACAGCATCTCTCCACAGTGGTGACAGAATGTGGGCGTGCGGTACGACTGGACTACCAGGGAGTGTGGTCGGGCCTTCATCTCGGTGATGGTTGCCGAGCCTGGTTCGGGGTCAGGAAGAGAGAAAACTGACAGTTAGGTTCCACAGTCCTAGCATCACAACCGTGATTAATGCAGAAACATCCTAGTTGAGAACTACAGCTTGTATTTTAAAACTACAACCATGATTAGTTCTGTTCAACCCTAGTCTAGAACTACAGTTATGGCGATCGATTCCCAGGTTGGGGTTTACCTGAGAGGATGATCTCGATGAGGTCGCCGTCCTGCAATGCATCCTGGTCCGTCAGTCTGTGGAGGAGCTGCTCTGAGCCGGCCTGGTGTCTGAAGAGGAGAATCTTCTCCCCCGACCCTACCACACTGCAGTCTGGGGCCTGCACACACACACACACACACACACACGCATGTGCACAGACGTATGCACACACAGACGTGCACACGTGTACACACACACGTTCACACACACACACACGCACACACACATACATGGATGCACAGATGCATGCACACACACACACAAAAGAGCATGATACATTTCTAGAGCTGTGAGTTCGCCAGTAGTTGAAGAACTGTGGGCGATCATGTCAGACAAGGTGGAACACTCATTATATCTGCAGATTCATTGGAAACAGTGTGTGTGTGTGTGTGGCGTAGGAGACTACTCTGACGTGTTGGAGCTCACTAGTTTAAGGGCTTATGGCCGATGGCTGGGGCAATACGGGAGGGAATGCAGTTTATGCTTCTGACTATGCTTGGAACAGACAGTCACGCATACACACACACACACACACGCAGATTGAGAGCAATGAAGATGAACTGCTGCCCAGAAACCCCAAAGATCAAAAGAAATACGACTGGTGTAAGCTAGGCAGGCAGGGTGTGTCTGTCTGTGTGTGTATGTGTGTGTGTGTTGGTGGGGGGGATAAGCTGTGGTTGGAAATTTGTCTGTCGATGCTGCTAGACCACAAGAGCAGCGTTTCTGTAACAGGGTCAACTCACACTCGGGGGCGGGGGAAGGGAGAAACACACACACACACACACACACACACACTACTGGGATGTGTTGGTGGGGGGGATAAGCTGTGGTTGGAAATTTGTCTGTCGATGCTGCTAGACCACAAGAGCAGCGTTTCTGTAACAGGGTCAACTCACACTCGGGGGCGGGGGAAGGGAGAAACACACACACACACACACACATAGGGTTAACACCCTAACATACCTCAGGTACATCATAACCGTGTTATCAAAATAGACTGGCATACAGTAGCATACAGACAGACCTCAGGTCTGTAGTGTTGAGGGCATGAAGGTAGAATATGTCAGCTATTGTTCAGCTCACACAAGATACAAGTGCTTCAGCGTCTAAACAAAGACTCAGGAAATGGGTTATATATATATGTGTACTTATTTTGAAATGGGACTGTGTGTTTGGTTTGATCAGGATGTTCAATGCTAGACACACCTGGGAGATGACCTCAGAGGATTGGGTCACTGTGCCGGTTTAAGATGTTGTGCTACAAGCTTAAGTCCAAATGAACCAACTTAAGTTGTCGCCGTGCAAGCCGCCGTCCTAACGTTAGACCCACTGGGTCCAGGAGGGGATCGTACCTCAGGTGGCTGGGAGTCAGGTGGCTGAGCGGTGAGGGAAGCGGGCTAGTAATCTGAAGGTTGCCAGTTCGATTCCCGGCCGTGCAAACTGACGTTGTGTCCTTGGGCAAGGCACTTCACCCTACTTGCCTCGGGGGGAATGTCCCTGTACTTACTGTAAGTCGCTCTGGATAAGAGCGTCTGCTAAATGACTAAATGTAATGTAAATGTACCTTGCGTTCAATGATGTCTAAAGCCAGCCTTTTGGCCTGGTGGTAGCTGGGCTGTTCCACAGGGACTCGAACCACCTCCCTGAAGAGGCCCAGCTGGAACTGAAGCAGGGCGCTGCGCCCGGACCAGGAGGAAGAGGAGGAGGAGCAGGAGGAAGAGGAGGCCACGGATATCAAGCAGGCAGAGCCTACATAGACAGTTACATGGTTCACAGCGGTTAGGACATCTGTATATATCATTCATATATAATTAATACACATGCAGAAAGAGCAACATTTCAGTTGAGCGAACGATAGCATCGAGCGTTCAAACACAACGTACAGAGCACTTCACTAGAGTTCCCAGTAGTTTGACCCGAGATAAGAGCCAGGACAAATCAGTCTGGCGGACGAGGAAAACCATCTTACTTGATATCTCAGAGTCTGTGTGGTCCATGTTCCACCTGGCTGGCTGAGGGTCCACACCAGCACCACCCTGTCCTGTCTTCAGCCTGATGTCCCCGACACCAGACTCGTCTTCCCAGACCAGAAGACCCGACCCCGGCAGTGCCTCTTCTCCCCAGCCGGCCCGGTCTGCTGTCGTCAGGAACTGCAGGAACAGGTGAAGGAGCTTCCCTCAAGTGGTTTTGTCGTTTCTCAAAGACGACCTCCCTCCTTCCCCTTCGACGTTACTTTCACGGCTGGGGACGGGCGGACATGTTGCGTTCCTCTGCGTGCAGACGAGGCGTCGATCGCTCGCTCGCTCGCTCGCTGCTCGCGGGGTTTTTGTGCTTCCTCCGCCGTGTCGAGGCTGCTCGCATGACGAGCGCCGGCCGAGCACACACAGGAAGTTGTTGAGGAACCTCTCTCACGGCTCACACCCTTCAACACCGTGCCAAAATACACACACACACAATGAAGACGGTGCATACACACACTATCAAGACTAGAATAACACACCCACACACACACTCACCAGTCAACCAACATATTAAACGGCAAAACACACAGGATCTGTTTGAAAAGTGTGTTTCTTTATTGAAGCTTTCAATAAAATATACATGTTGAGGTTGGCCCCTTCAGGGTAAGATCCAGCAGTGAACAGAATAACCCCCCCCCCCCCCCCCCACCCCCAGGTTCCTGTGAAGCCCTGACCTAAACTACATTCGACATTTCACACTGACAGACTGGCTGACTGATATAGTGAGAGACGTGGACTTCAACTCGGCTCCACTACACAAAGTGATGTACGGTGTGTGTGTGTGTGTGTGTGCAGAACATTCGTTGGTGCGTGATTGTGTCGACACAGCATGTTTTGAGATCTACAAACTACAACTAAAGCGTTCCAGTGACGTCTCTTCACACACATAGAAAGCTTAAGACTGTGTGTTTACGTGTGTTTGGGCTGTGATGAGGAAGGTCACAGTAGGTCACTAATTCTGTACATTATTTGCTGCGACAGCATCGTAAAGCGTTTCCCCCAGCACTTGCTTTTATGTACCATCCTTCATTTACTTTCAATCACATTATTCCCGTCCTTAAAAAGAAAAACGACCTAAATACCCAACTCTTTTCTGCACTTCACACACAATTTCCCATCCAGCGTTTCCTTTCTTTGTTTTGTAACGGTTAAATCGTCCCTCCCGCCCCCAAGCACTGTAGAAACTGATTTAAGGACTACAGACTCATTCACAAAAAACTACATGGGCCACACTCCATCTGTCCGGGCCCTAAGAAATACCCAATAGATGCTCTGGGAGACTGTAAGGAAACCTCCAACTGCCAATCTGTTGATTTTGCTCCACTGGTTGATGGATTGTTGATTAAATGTTTCCGAGACAGTTACCGGAGTGTCTAATGACATATTTACCAAGGGCCATTCCCCCCCCCCCCAAAATGTTTACATTCTGTGGCCAGTTCTCTTGGTAAAAGTCGTGGTCTAGGAGTTCAAATCTCCTGAGGAACCAAACCCAGAACACAGTGAACAGACACAGCACTGCTACCCCCCCCCCCTTCCCCCCCCCAGCATCGACATCAACATTCAAATCATCGTTCATTCCATATGCAAAGCTCCGCCCATCTTCACTTAAGGCTGGAGCTCATCGCAAACAAGAGTAAACATAACGTTTGGTGAGGACTGTCATTGGTTACATTTTCTAGAGAAGCACCAATCAGGTCCTTTCTGATCAACAGAAGTGGTTACCGGGGAGAAAGCTGTGTTTACGGTGGCCTCCTCTGACTGGGGAGATTAGCAAGACAGAGGTACCTTTTTGTTTGCACTTCCAGTATTTCTCCCCTGCGGACTTGAGATGAACTAAGTTCATCTCTCTTCCTTTCCTCTCTTTCCTTTCCTCTCTTCCCCTCTTCCTTTCCTCACTTTGTTTTTCACTGATTCAGTCACGATCCCATTAGGTCTTCCTAGGCTGTACCGTGTAAACAAAAGCAAAACCTCTGTGCACTATATACAAAGAAAGAAACGTCAAATAATTTAAACCTGTATATACATACAAAAACAATCTGAAGGCAAAAAAGGAAGGTAGAACTGGTTTCCTTAGTGTGTTTTCCAGTTTAAAGTTGTGACATACAGAGAAATTCATATCTATTTTCCAAAAAGATAGTCTGACTTCTATTCTACAGACGTTTTTTTCGTTCTTTTTCGTATTTCTTATTTTTCACTTGATTTCAAATCTAAATGACTCGTACCGTTCTAGCATTCCTAATAATAGTTCAATGGATTTGTTAACATCAGCACGTGTTCATGCTACTAAAACAGTAGGAGTGTGATGTTTGTCTACGTAGGAAACCAGTGTAGAGCTCAACTAGCCTACCTGGAGGTCGCCTGTCTGCACTAAGGTAGTAGATAGACGCAGGAAATAGATCTGACACCATGCGCTAGCTAGCTACGATGCGCTAGCTAGCTACGATGCGCTAGCTTATCACGATGTCACGCGCATTCCACAGTCTATGTAAGCAGCATGCTGTCACTTTAAATATTCTGGTTTTTGTTTTCTATGTACCGGTTCGATCGATGCCAGCAAACATTTACAGCAAAGCAGACATAATATCTTGGAATTTCTGTGCCAAAAAGAAATTTTGTGTTGTTTTTTTTTGTGTTTTTTTTTTTTTTTTTCATAGTGCCTTTTTGTGTTTCTTACAAAAAAAACAAAAAAAAATGTATTGAATGTTTGATCTTAAGTGTGACTTTGATTGGATCCTAGTCCCAGTGTTTAACCAATCAGGGAGCTGCGTCTTGTCAAGTCCACGTTACTGGCGCTGAGGCCTCTGCAGTCTGACAGGCCAGAGTTGGCCTCCTGGAGGGAGGGAGTCACAATAACAGAGAAAGAGAAAAATGAACGACTAGAAAAAAGTGTCTAAAGAGAAGCTTCCGGGCTGGCCGGGCCGTTTCACTACCTGTGTCGTCTCCTCGGCACTCTTGTTGAGGAAGTTGAGAGAGCTGGCTCTCTTCATCCTGAAGGACACACACACACACAACATTTTCAGGGATTAAAAGCAACAGCGACAAGCTATGAGATGCCATGTCTCTATATACACCACCCAACACACTCACACACTCTCACACACTCTCTCTTCCACTCTTCCACTCACCCCAACACACACTCTCAAACTCTCTCATACACTCTCTCTCACACTCTCTCCCCCCCCAACACCCCCTCTCTCAGGGGCCCTCACCCTGGGTTGCGGGGCTCCTGAGGGCCGCTGCCCTGCAGCTTCTTCACCAGCATCTCGCTGCTCCGCCTCAGAGCGTCACGGATCTTCCCGAACGAGCCGCTCCGACGCAGGGAGCCGTTCCCGTCCTGCCGACCCCACACACACACACACACACACACACACAACACACAGATGTTATCACTGCATTTACTAGGGCATTTTTGCTGCTACAACACCTCAGTAACCTACAACGCTAACCAACGCCGACCCCCCTTACCCCGTTCCACTCGGCCCCCTCCTCGCCCTCGCAGTCCCCCCTCGGCCCCCCCGGCCCGTTCAGCCCCTCCCGGCTCTGCCGTCGCTCGGCCCCCCCGGCCCCCCCGTCCTTCAGCAGCTCCACCACCTTGCTCTGGTTGATGGCATCAATACCCTGGAGCAGAGGAGAGGGGGGAGAGAGACATAGACAGAGACAGAGACAAGAGGCAAAGGGGACAAAAAAAAAACTGGGATGATGAACAGAGAAACAGTTTGGGGTCGTGACCCCGAGTTAAGACACAGTCAAAATCTTTCGACCGACCCTAACTGCGTCATCATTTTGGAGGCAGGGGGCGGGGCCGGGGGCGGGGCCGGGGGCGGGGCTAACCTGCTTGCGTGTCTTGGTGGCGCACTCCTCCAGCGTCTCTGCTGCCTCCAGTTTGCCCTGACGTCTGTACAGCGCCCCCAGGCTCTTCAGAGTGGTGTTGACTGTGGGGCTGAGAGCAGGGGGGGGGGAGGGAGGGAGGGGGGGGGGGGGGGGGGGAGTGAGGGGGGGGTCAGAGTTCACACCACCGACACTCTGTGTTTGCGTGTCGAATCAATGAGAGACGGGACAAGTACAAAACACCAACACACTCACCTGTCCACCTTGCAGGCCTTGTACCAGCTACCGTAGGACACGGCATCCTTACGCTTCCCCTGTGTGTGTGTGTGTGTGTGTGTGTGTGTGTGTGAATGTGTGAGAGAGAGAGAGAGAAAGAGAGAGAGGGAGAGGGAGGGGAGAAAAACAGTCATGAATGATGAGCCAATTAAAAGAGCTCATTCCTACATCCTGTTTCCTATCGATCCTGGCGAGTGCACCCATCCGTCTCTCCTAACGGGCTGCCCCTTCCCCCCCCCCCCCCCCCCCCCCTCCCCTCCCCCCCCAGCTGCCCCCCCCCTCCCCTCCCCCCCCCCCCCCCCCCCCCTCCCCCCCCTCCCCCCCAGCTGCCCCCGTCCCCTCCCCCCCCAGCTGCCCCCCCGTCCCCTTCCCCCCCAGCTGCCCCCCGTCCCCCCCGCTGCCCCCCTCCCTCCCCCCCAGCTGCCCCCCCGTCCCCTTCCCCCCCAGCTGCCCCCCCGTCCCCTCCCCCCCCAGCTGCCCCCCCTGTCCCCTCCCCCCCCAGCGACATGAGGGATGAACACAGGGCCCGAGGCTAGGGGGGAGGGGACGGGGGTCGATACCAAACGCACCTTGCTCTCCTCCCGCTCCTCTGCGTGCATCCAGATTGGCTTGTTGTCGTCTGGAAGACACAAAGACGAGGAGGACCAATGAAAAGGTTTGGTGAAGCAAGAGGTGGGTTCAGAGTTCAGGGGAGATAAGGAGGGGTTTGGAGAGCGCTGATGTTAGGTCAATTTGATCTCACAGGAAGAAACAGAGACAGTGTGTGTGTGTCTGTGTGTCTGTGTGTGTGTGTGTCTGTGTGAGTGTGTGTCTGTGTGTGTGTGTCTGTGTGTGTGTGTAAAGTGTCGTGTCACATAGCGTCCCCTTGTCACCCTGGCTCCGTGACAGTCACCTCCTCGGAGCACGTAAGCGTTTGATTGGCTTACGGACAGCGAGCTAAGCCCAGGGAGAGGTTAATCTGATCTCCTCACATTAGCCCGCTGACCTGAAGGCCATGACCTGTCCTCCCTGTCATGGACAATACCCCGAGTGAACTAGAGAAGGTGACTGGATGGAAAAGAGTCTGAGTGAGTGAGAAAGTGTGTGTGTGTGTGTGTGTGCGTGCGTGTGTGTGCTCGGCCACTCACTGTTGACAGATCCAAACTCCTTCTCGTGGGCTCTGGTCAGGATCTCCTTGTACAGGGCCTCGGCATCCTTGAACTTGCCCTGCTTCAGGTAGCACGTAGCCTGGGGAGGAGGTCAGGGGTCAGACAGGGGTCAGGATGACACTGTGGACCCCCCACAGTGAGGCCAGCTCCTACTGCAGAGGACTGGTCCCCATGGTCACCCTGGAGTGACATCCTATCATCCTAACCCAGGAGAACAGCTAGATGTGCTGACTCTGTAGAGTGTGACCTTGGCTGTCTTCCTTCCTGCCTCCCTCTCTTCTTTCACTTCACCTTCACTTGTCCCTTCTTGTCCTTACTCACTTCCACTTCCACACACACACACACACACCCACCCCAGTACCCCCTCACCAGGTTGTTCTTGGTCTTGGCCACGTTGGGGTCGTCCGGGCCCAGCTTGGACTCGTAGATCTCCAGGGCGCGGCGGTAGTAGTACTCCACCTCCTCGTACTTGCCCTGGTTCTGACACAGCAGGGCCAGGTTGTTCAGCTGCTTGGCCACGTCCGGGTGGTACTTACCCAGAACCTGACAGAGACAGAGAGAGACAGACAGAGAGACAGAGAGAGAGACAGAGAGAGAGACAGAGAGAGAGACAGAGAGACAGACAGAGAGACAGAGAGAGAGACAGAGAGAGAGACAGAGAGACAGAGAGACAGACAGAGAGACAGAGAGACAGAGAAAAAGAACAGAGGATATTTGAACATTTTTACATTTTATCCCAACCATAATCTTTGAATATTTCTAATAGAGAACTTAAGGGCTTCTCTTTGTGTCTGAAATCACAACCAACTCCCCCCCCCCCCCCCCATCCCGCACACAAACATAACCTCCCCACCTTCTCCCTGATCTCCAGGGCTCTCTTGCAGAGCGGCTCTGCCTCCTTGTACTTGGACCTCTTCCCGTACAGCACGGCCAGGTTGTTGAGGGTGGCGGCCACGGCGGGGTGGTCCTTGCCCAGGGTCTTCTCCCTGATGGCCAGCGCGTCGTTCAGCAGGTGGGCCGCCTCCTTGTACTTGTTCTGGTCCCTGGGGACGAGCATCCACACACACACACAGACAGTTCTAGTTATGATCCTGTATAAGGGGTTAGGATACTGTATGAACATGTCAATAAAATTCAGTTTACTCTTGACTGATGTCCACCTGCTTCTCCAATGCAGCCCTTCTTATCAGTAGACCAGTGCTAGTTTGACACACACACCCACACCCACACCCCCCCTCTCACCGGTAGACCAGGGCCAGGATGTTGAGCATGGTGGCCACGTCGGGGTGGTCGTGTCCGGAGGTCTTCTCCAGGTCCTCCAGGGCCTGCTTGCAGAGGGGCACGGCCACCTCGTAGCGGCCCTGGGAGGCGTACTGGATCACCAGGTTGTGGAGGGTCCTGAGGCGGGCCGGGATCTCGTAGCCCCCCTGCTGGGCCGCCACCTCGCCGCTGGGCTGGGCTGGAGGCCGGGGGGGGGGGATGGGGGGAGGATGGGGGGAGGGAGAGAGGGGAGGAGCAGACAGTTAGTGCTCTCGTCAGCTGCAGCGCCTTCACAAGGCGGCGTTTTCTTCTGACAGGAAGCAGGTTGTGGGTTCACAGTCATCAATTATTCACAGGCGCCGAACCCATTTACCCCACTTCTTAGAAGCTGGAATGCTTCAAAAGGCTAAATGCTACGGCCTGTCATTAGCTTTACACACACAGAACAGTGTACACACTAACACCCAGGTCTAACCCTAACCCCAGGTCTAACCCTCACCTAACCCCAGGTCTAACCCTAACTTACCTCCAGATCTAACCCAGCCCCAGGTCTAACCCTAGCCCCAGGTCTAACCCTAGCCCCAGGTCTAACCCTAGCCCCCAGCCCCAGGTCTAACCCTAGCCCCAGGTCTAACCCTAGCCCCAGGTCTAACCCTAACCTAACCCCAAGTCTAACCCTAACTTACCTCCAGATCTAACCCCAGCCCCAGGTCTAACCCTAGCCCCAGGTCTAACCCTAGCCCCCAGCCCCAGGTCTAACCCTAGCCCCAGGTCTAACCCTAGCCCCCAGCCCCAGGTCTAACCCTAGCCCCAGGTCTAACCCTAGCCCCAGGTCTAACCCAGCCCCAGGTCTAACCCCCGGAGGTCCTACCAGGTCCCTGGTCGTCGTCGTTGGGGAATAGGTCGTCCAGGCTGTCCTTGGACGTCTCCCCGGCCGCCTTCTCCTCGGAGGGCGACACGTCGTCGTCGAACTTCCTGATCTGGTTCATGAACTCCAGGTGCTTCTTCTCCTCCTCCAGCTGGGCCACGCTCTGCTCGCTGCGCTGCAGCTTGTGCTGCGTGCCCGCCAGCTCGTCACGCAGCCACTGGTTCTCCTGGCACAGGCGCCGCACCTGCGCCCGCAGCTTCTGCTTCTCCGACTCCACGGCGCTCAGGTGGCTGGAGAGGGCACGATCACCTGGGGGGGAGAGGAGGGGGGGAGGGAGGGGGGGAGGGAGGGGAGGAGGGGTGGGGGGAGAGGTGGAGGGGGGAGGAGGAGGGGGGGAGGAGGAGGGGGGGAGGGGAGGGGAGGAGGGGGTGGGAGGAGGGAGGTGGAGGGGAGGAGGGGGGAGGAGGGGGGAGGAGGGGGGGGAGGAAGGAGAGACAGAGGGATGGAGACGTGATGGGCCAGTAGAGACAGAGCCGTGTGGGAGAGGAGGACCGAGGCACAGGTGTACAGTGCCGTCACCCCCCCCCTCGCTACGTCACCGCCTCAGTGTCTGTGTGACCTGGATGAGGCCACCGCACAAAGACCTCGTCCTCAGGGGACAACCACATGGGCCGCTCCTCCTACTGTTCCGCTGCTCGTTTCCCGGGAGGAGAGGGGACGGGGGAGGGGGGAGGGGGAGCTTATGGGAATTCTGGGGATTTTTTTAGCAGTTCATCATCCTTGGGTGTGTTTCATCCACACACTCTCTTTTCCCCCTCCCCCCTCTCTCTCTCTCTCTGCTCTCTGACTCATCCCTTCTGCATCCCTGTCATCCCTAGTGTCATCCCTCTTTTCAGTCACACACACACACACACACACATTAGGCTGGATGAGGGACTGGAAGGTATGCGTGGGGGCTTGGAACACACAGGAGGTGTGTGTGTGCATGCGTGTGTGTGTGTGCGGGCTCTCGGCCCCTCCTACCTGGGCCTCCCCCAGTCCCAGTTCGATGGCCTCCATGCTCTTGCGGAGCAGGCCCGACTTCTCCTGGGCTGCGGGTGGCTGGGCGCAGTCCAGCAGGGAGGCCAGCAGCTGGGTGTGCTCCCCACGCAGCGTCTCCAGGCCCTGCATCACCGCCTTGGTGTTCAGGACGATCTCGTCCTGGCTCAGTCGCTCCAGGGCCTCTTCGCGTGGGTACACCATGGTGGACATAGCCCGCGCTCACGCACTCTGGGGACGGGGAGAGGGGGGCGAGGGAGAGGGGGTTAGTGAGACGCAGAGGGAGAGAGAGAGGGAGAAGAGAGAGAGTGTATGTGTCTGTATGAGAGGAACAAGTGTGTGTGTGAGTGTATATGTGTGTGTATGAGACAGAGAGCGAGAGACAGGATGTATGTGTGATAGAGAGAGGAGAGTAGAGAGAAAGAGGTGATCCTCAGGTCAAGCATTAAAATAGAAAATCCGGTGAGAAATGTTGGGATTTGACCAGATTAGAACACATCTGAGGTGAAACAGTGTCTGTCTTTTTCTCTCGAAAATGAGCAGCTGTCACCAACCAGCGGACCGATGTGGTGACGGTCACCCTCCTACTGGGTCCCAATTTAGCCCCTAATCTTTTGATCTTGGGAGGCAAGGGCATTCCACTCTCAATCCAATTCTACACTAGAGAGCGAGAGAGCGAGAGAGAGAGAGGCGAGAGAGAGAGAGAGAGAGAGAGAGAGAGCGAAAGAGAGCGAGAGAGAGCGAGGGAGAGAGAGGGAGAGAGAGAGCGAGAGAGAGAGCGAGCAAAAGAAATACAATATTGACTGAATAGAGTGTAAACAAAACCCTCCGGGTCTCATGGATGCTGGAGATAACCAGCACGCCCGTGTCCGTGCCTCCCCCCCTCCTCCCCCCCCCTCCTCCCGGGGACGCGCACCTGTTCTTTTTTTCCACACAGTCAGGAATCAACCCCCCCCCCCCCACCCCGCCCCACTCCATTGACTGCAATGCACCAATATGAGCAATCTAGTCATTTCTATCTGATTAACACATAACGCACATCTCTGTAATCGCGCTATAAATCGGTCATCAATTCATACAGCTGCCAAGACGTGTAAGCAAACACTGTTTAGAATAGGCCCCGGTGGCGCAAAGGATGAAAAGAAAGGTGATTACTGCCATGATCAATCAAGGTGACCGCTCATCGATAGCATTCTTTAAGACAGACGTTGCTTTGTGCACAGAACCTTGATTCTATGTATCCTAAAATCGTATCCATATAAAACGTTTTAATTCTTAACTACAGATCCACATAAAAATCTCCGACATGTTTGTAAACATTGCCGGTTGGCAAGCTAGCAGGCCCAGCCTGAAAAAATGCAGCAAGGGCTTTTCTGCAACGATGCAGCGCGCACACTTTGGATAACCAGGAGTTGAAATGGAGCTTTGATTGATCGAAACAATATTGCAGCTTTCTAGCTGGCCACATTGTTGAATGTCTGTGATACATTTCACGAGCTTGATACGGCCGCTACTCTGACAGCTCGTGAGATTTCGAATATAGGCTAGCGTGCGCGACAATATCCACATTTATCAATCCGTTCATGTCGTATCCCTTTACAGATTAGCAAGTTTAACGGATATAAACTGATATTACCTTCATCGACTCTGAGTCAATGTTCCCATTGACAAGCGCACTGCCCCTCACCTCCTCTTTGTTGAACAAAGCGCGATATGACCTACTGTTGTGATGCTGATCTACTTTCCATCACCCCAGATTGCCGTTGTGTTGGTTGACTGTCACGACAATGGCAGCGTCACGGCTCTAAATAACATCTAGGACACATCTAAAATACTTACGTAAGAAACCGAACTGGATAACTTCATAAAAGTGAAGGGAAAGTAGTTGTTTTAGGCTAACGTATGAATTCGTGTTTACCTTTTTGATCGCTCTCCTCGGTCGCTCCACCGGTGATATGCAGACTGATGCCAAGTTATTCGTGCTTTTCAGTTTCAGACTTGATAAAATGCCTGCACACAACGCCAGTGGTTTATCTCAATCCCGTTTTATAAGATCACTGCTTTCTCAAACAGTCCCATTCGCTAGCTAGCCAACACGCGCAAATTCAATGCAATACATTGCAACAAGAAACTAGCTAACGTAACATGGCTAGCAGATGGCTTGTAGCTCTGGTCACCAGTTCTTGTCTCGCTGCCTTGGTTAGAAAAACTTCTCAAAATACCGGAACCGCGTTTGCTTCTAGAGCCGATGCCTCCCTGTCCATCTCCACAAGTTCTGCCGCGGTGAAAGAAACCCAAGACTGCCGAAGTCTCACAGTTGGCAAACTGTGTTTGCAGGATGACAGCCTCGTCCCGAAAATGGCTGTTGTCCGAATTCTCCCAGAATCCACGGCCCCAGCCAGCCCGGAGGTGTGACATCACAACTACCCCCTCCTCTGCAATGGGGCACAGTGGAGCACTCAAAGAATGATAAAGCACTTTCTACATTCTATTTGTATATTTATCCTCCTCCTGATCATATTCTCGACTCCAAAATGGAAGTAATTTCGTTTTTCAAAAAAAAAGTGTACATAAACACACCACAACACATACAAATTAGGAGTATTTATTTTAAAAAACAAAAACAAAAGAATGAACATTTTCCACCCATCCCACATCAGTTCTTGATTGACAACGTAATCATGAAAAAGCATTACTACAAAACAAGTCAAATAAAAAAAAAGGACTAAAATAATACAGTACAAGACCTATTTTTATATGTACAAGCATTTTAGATTATCATTTTAAAGGCAAAAGGCAAAAAAGCTGAAGATTGCTGAGGAACAAATGGCATGTGCAAAAAACTCTCTCTATTCATACCAACAAACTTAGAATATTCCTCACCGACGTAGAATCCCGTTATATCAAGCGGCAACGCATGAATGCTTTGTTTTGTTTTGCTAATCTGATTCACTGCGTTCAACAAGCGGTAAGATCCTTTATGAATGATCGACTCAAGACGCTAAGCTTGTGGGATCCTAGCAACTCGCTCTTGCTTTCCGTTTGTTCTGACTGTAGAATGAATAAAAAATGTTTTGTGTGACGAAGTGAGGAGACACAGATGACTGTTGATCACTGAAAGGGTTATTGATTGATCATACAGTTCTCTGTCACTCACTTTATTGGTCAGAGACTTAACGTCCATTACAACATCGCACACGCACTCACAAGTGGACACGGGTACAGGTAAACACAAGGTAACAGGAAGTCCAATAGATTAATCAGAGGACACACCGATACAGCCAGGTAATCAAAGACAAAGTAGAGAAAACTAGATGAAAAGACAGAGTTAAAAGATGGAGGGAATCAAGACAAGAAAAAAAAACTAGACGAGACCATAAAGGTAAACTTTGGAAATAGTGATCGAAGGATGTTTTGGATTCGAAAAGGAATACTTTGGGTGGGGGGGGGGGGGGGATGGTATTGGATGGATGTTTAGTTTCTATTTTGCCACCAAATACATTACGAAACATCAAACATCTATATTCTACACCCCATTTTGAATTGTGGGTGATATCAATCATCAATCAATGTAACGTTTGACTTTTTTTGGCAGTGATTTTAGTTCCATCATTTGAAAGTCAGATCCCATACGGCGCGACAGCAACACAAAGAGAATCCGGCGTGCATACACTTTGATCTTTACACACCAAACTACACCAACGACGCTACAAAGCAACACACACCTCCAGAGAGTTTGGTACAGGCTGCACAGGCCAGCCCATGCGCTCTCGGTTACTAAACGGAGTCCAATTAAGTTTTGGAGGTGCAGCTTTTAAGGTAGGGGCAGGAGGGCTGCGTTCGAGCGGCGCCGACTTGGCCAGGTTTCTCTTTGTTACTTAAGAGGAGAGTTGCACAGAGTTCCCAAGCTCTTAGAGAGGCTGTAAGCCACCAGTGTGCATCCCTTGAGAACCTTCACTTGCTGTTCCAGAAGACAACAGAGTGTTCTAGAACAGTACAGCGGGGTTCTGAGAGACTCAATTTACTTCCTGTGTGGCTTTTCGAAAACATCCTCGTGCCTCAAACAGGGGAGAAGGAGAATTTTGTGGACTGTATTTGTTGAGGTCGGTATGAACCCCTTAGCATTACCATCCTGGGGACAATACCTAGAGGACAGGGACAGAGACAGTTGGACAGGAGTTTTCGACGTCACACTTTCAACACTGTAACATCTAATGGGCAGAAACCACCTTCTATTGAATTTCCAAAAGTCCATAATAACAACAACGACAGAAAGAAACATTTGTAAGCTTTTGTAATACTTAATATTTTCGTAATACTTCACTTTGCACAAGTGTAGGGAAAGGCAGGTGGCAGGTGTTACTTTGTAGGTGACACAAGTTCAAATGTCAAAGGTCAAGATTGGTACATTTCCACTTCAGAAAACAGAAGGACCCAAGTACTGTTTTGGATTTGTTCAAACACACGACCCGTTTGTTAACTCAAACTATTCACTATGACTAATTTTAATGCACTTTGTAGTTACATTCTTGAACCTGTGTTTAAATTCAAATTCTTTGGATGTGAAACTCAAATCTCAAGTCTCAACTTTCCTTTGAGAAAGAAAAGTACTGTGAGTTACAGAGGGAAGAACTACATGTTGTCTTGTGTCAAGCTACAAGGTAAACTTCTGGCTGCAGCCTAAACTCCTTTGTAATAGTAACTATTGACCATATTATCAATACACAAGCACACTGCCAACACACACACACACACAAATTAACCCCCCCCCCCCAAAAAAAACAAAAAAAAAAAAAACCAAATTCGGTTATTAGTAATCTTCACCATATTACATTTACACACTGAATTGTTTACACACGCACTTGTCACTGAACATTCACTAGGCACCCCACAACACCCTAGTCCCAAGCAGCCCAGAGTCACACTCTTAGGGTACGCTTGATTTATACAACCTAGCACAATGACACCGATGGAGCAGTCCCAGGAGCGTGGTCCTGTGCGTCAAATCAAATGCACCTCATTAAGATTTTGTATTTTTTTAACATATCTTTTTTTTTTAATATATAGTATTTGTGTGTTTGACCCAGGTCTGGACACAGTAAACCACCTATTGACTGAAGTGAAAGCTGCCTATCTGTTGCAGAACAAATAGAGGAGGGGGGGGGGGCGGGGGGGGGGGGAGCTGGCAAGCGGCATTGTGCTTTGAGGGAGGGGGGGGGGACACACGAGACACACGAGACACACAAGCTCATGGAAACTCCTGCCACCAGCACACTGGGATTCAAGATCCAAACAGACAACAGGAGCCCCTCCAGTTGACGACATGTGTTTTGTAGTGATTTGGAGTTTTTTGAAGAAAAAAAACAAAACTGGCTTAGACAAGGGAATCTTCATGCACGTTATACTTTGTAAGGTGCCTCTTGGATCCAGCAGGCGTCATCGTACGAGTGTGTGTGATGTGTGTGACTTTGTGGCACGTAGTGGTGTGTTGCACACAGCATGCAAGTCTGGATCAGGCCTCAGATAGCTAGGCCGTATGTGGTTGTTTGCAGGTTCTGGGTTTCAGGGCAAGACAGGGGATGACTGACCTAGCGAAGGGGGCTGAGAGGTTAAAGTTCAAAAGGTCAACGGCAGGTTAAAGGTTTAGGAGTTTGCACTCTGAAAGTTGCTCATGCATTATGCATCTCGTAGGTAAGGTACATTTTAAACGGCAGTTAATGGACTTGTGCTGTAAGCCCCCTCTTTCACACACACATATACACACACACACACAAAAGGGGGCGTAACAATGACTTAAAGTGACTAGCGCTCCAACCCCCGCATCCCCTTCCTGCCTCCTGAAAGACAAACAAGACGAATGTAGCAAAAAAATAACGAAATCAAATAAAACTGCCAACCCCTTACAATCCGACTACGATTGGTCGATGTTGGTTCCAGGTAGGGTGGGGGGGGGGCTGTGTGTGTGGGTAGAGGCAGGGCTGGGTGTGGAGAGGAGGAGTGGAGGGGGGGTCAGGAGTCATGACCCTAGGAAGAGGGCTTGCTGTAACCAAACAGTCCGACAGGGAGGTACTTGACATGGGTGGGCCACTGGGCAGCTAGCTGGAAGAACTTGACGTCGTTCCACTCGACTCCGTCTATCGACACTGCAGGGAAAACACACACACACACAATGAGGGACACGTACCAAAACACACAACATATCAATAGCGTAGACATTATTAATCAAATTCATCAATCACCTGACCAATCAACAGATCATTAACATAGTTACCAATGAATGTATTCAATATATCGTCTCCGATTCAGACAACACGAAAGTGATACTTGCTAAGCAGCTAGTGCTTCAAGGAAACCACCATGTAAGCTCGTGACAATAGAGACATTACATTTACATTTAGTCATTTAGCAGACGCTCTTATCCAGAGCGACTTACAGCAAGTACAGGGACATTCCCCTCGAGGCAAGTAGGGTGAAGTGCCTTGCCCAGGGACACAACGTCATTTTGCACGGCCGGGAATCGAACTGGCAACCTTCAGATTACTAGCCCGACTCCCTCACCGCTCAGCCATCTGACCCCATGAGTAGAGCTGCCTTGTCAGCCTGAAGAGGCTGACAAGGCAGGCTGACAGGCTGGCAGACTCCCTCTCTTCCCAGGTTACCTTTCAGGATGGTCTGCTGTTGCTTGGCCGAGCAGATGAGTCTGCTGATCCCCTCGATGACCTGGCTCTTGGAGTCCACGTCCTTCTCCTTGGGCTTCTTGCCCAGGAAGATGGTGGGAACTAGAGGGAGGAGAGGAAAGAGGAAATGAGGAGTATAGGGGATTGCAATACATTCATTTAACAACAGAATTCCCCACACAGGCTGTCAAAGACAACTACACAGTGAAGAAATGGTGTATAGATATATAAAAAAAAAACACCATGTCACTTCCTCTCACCCCTACTTCCTCTCCCTCCCCTCTCACCTTTCTTGTTCTTCTCCTTGGTGACGACGGTCATGGCCATGGTGTTGACCTGCGCCTGGGTCTCGTTGCTGCCCCCCCCTGGCAGCCGGCTGACCTGCAGCGAGCGGAAGGCGCTCTTCAGCGTGTTCTTGCAGCCCGTGTCGCGCCGATCGCCCTCCCTCCTCTTCTCCGCCAGCGAGGCCAGCCAGTAGTCCACCTGGAGCCCGATGGCGTCCACGCCGTGAGACATGCTGGGGCTCCTGTCAAGGGGACGGGAGGAGTCAGGGACAGGAAGGGGAGGGGTCAGTGACAGGAAGGGGAGGAGTCAGGGACAGGAAAGGGAGGATTCAAGGACAGGAAGGGGAGGGTTTAGGGACAGGAAGGGGAGGAGTCAGGGACATGATGGGGAGGAGTCAGTGACCGGAAGGGGAGGAGTCATGGACAGAAGGGGAGGGTTTAGGGACAGGAAGGGGAGTGGTCAGTGACAGGAAGGGGAGGAGACATGAACAGGAAGGGTTAAGGACAGGAAGGGGAGGAGTTAGGGACAGGAAGGGTTATGGACAGGAAGGGGAGGGGTTAGGCACAGGAAAGGCAGGGGTGTGTGTGTGTGTATATGTGTGTGTGTTTGTGTGTGTGTGACCCACCCCTGTACAGACAGCACGGTGCCCATGGATGGGGAGGAGGGGGGCGTGGCCGCCTCCTTGATCATGCCGGTAGGTGACCCGTGCGAGGGCGGGGACGTGGAGGGCACCGCCAGGCTCACCGCCACGCCCTCCTCCGAGTCGCCTAGGCAACGGCGAGGAGAGCAAGGTTAGTGCCATCATGGACTACATCACGTAATTACGTTTATTTAGGGACTGACAGGATGTGTGTTTATGGCTGTGTGGTGTGAGTGGTTTTGAGTGTGTCTACCAAACACACACCTGTAGAAGAAGGCCCAGATTCAATCAGGCCCACCTTGACCACCTAGGAGACATGACAACATGATGATTAACATCTCCTGTCATCCTACATGAACATGATTCTTCTACATGAACATGATTCTCCTACGTGAACATGAATCTCCTACATGAACATGATTCTCCTACATGAACATGATTCTCCTACGTGAACATGATTCTCCTACGTGAACATGAATCTTATAAGCCTGCATGTGGGGTCCAGGCCCCGTGGAAACACCTACCCCGATAAAGGGAATGAACTTCTGGTACGAAGTCCTCATCACGCCTGCAGAGAGAGAGAGAGAGAGAGGAGAGAGAGAGGGAGAAGGAGAAAATATACAAACGTAAGAGGGAGAAACAGGTCTGAGGGTTTGTGAATGTGCCAGAGAGAGAGAGCAGAGAGAGAGAGAGAGAGAGCGAGCATCATCTTTCTGCATGTGTGTGTGTGACCTCACATCCTGTGCTTGCAGGTGAGCATGGCCTCTGCGATGGCAGCTGGTGAGTGACGGTGGCTCCGCTGATGTACTGGGAGATCCTGCCTGCCACGTCCAGCATGTCTGCAGCACACACACACACACACACAGACACACACACACACACACACACACACAGAGACACACACACACACACACACACACACAAAGACAGGAGCGTAGGGGTCAGGCCATGCGTGTGTGTGTCGGTGTGTGTAGGGAGGTCTCTAAGGTGTATCAGCTGTGTGTGTAACTGGTGTGTGCGTGTTACCTGTCTGCGGGGGTTCAGAGCGACTGAACACGTCTCTCCATGCCATGTCCAGGAAAGCTGAGCTGTAGCGGTTGTCGAGTGCACCCAGGTGCTTAGCAACAGGGTGGGAACCTATGAGAGGTGGAGAAACAGAGAGAGAGACGAAGTGAGAGAGAAACAGACAAAAAGTGACAACAACAACAGTCCATCTCCCGTCGCCGTGGGGACCGTTGCCGCGGGGGGTGTCCGCTGCTCACCCAGGGGCACCACCAGGAACCTCATGTGGTTGACCCAATCAGAGGTCTTGTTGGCCAGCTGGGTGACGAAGAACTGGAGGATGGAGCCCAGGTAGCTCTGACTGCCCACGGCCGCCACCTTCACAGGCCTGGGCATGGAGGAGTTACAGTTACAGCTGGAGGGAGAGGGAGGGAGGGAGGGAGGGGAGAGAGGGAGAGGGGGAGAGAGGAGAGAGGGAGAGGGAGGAGAGAGGGAGGGAGGGAGGGAGGGGAGAGGGAGGGAGGGAGGAGAGAGGGAGAGGGGAGAGAGGGAGAGGGGGAGGGAGGGAGGAGAGAGGGGAGAGAGGGAGGGAGGGAGGGAGAGGGGGAGGAGAGAGGGAGGGAAGAGGGAGGGAGAGAGGGAGGGAGGAGAGAGGGAGAGGGAGGGAGAGGAGAGAGGGAGAGGGGAGAGAGGGAGGGAGGGGAGAGGGGGAGGAGAGAGGGGAGGAGAGAGGGAGAGGGGGAGGGAGGGAGGGAGAGGAGAGAGGGAGGGGAAAAGAGAAGGAGGGGGGGAAGGAAAAAGGGAAAAAAGAGAGAAATGATTAAAGCAGATAGGTGGAGAGAAGGAGAGAGAGGAGACAAGGAGAGAATATGGGAGTGGAAGGCAACGAAGGGAAAAGAAAGAAAATGACAGAGTCATCAAAACCAGTCAGGTAAATATTTAATAGACAAGTGTGCTCCGGAGTCGTGAGGGTGGACGTGTGTGAGGATGTGAAAACACACTCACAACTTCTGGATGCGTGTCAGGACAGCCGACAGCACGGCCTGGATCTCTGCCCCGGAGCACGTGCACACCACGGGGTGTCTCTGCAGCAAGAGCTGCTCCACCACATACTGACACACACACACACACACACAGTTGGTTCGATGCTTTGAGCCATGTATCACAAATACATCTCTTAGACTAGACTAAACACACACACACTCTCTCTCTCTCTTACCTGGCCTTGCCAGTCAGTCCCATTGACCAGGATGAGACTCTCTGGTAGAGCAGCATCAGACAGCAGGATCTGGTTCAACTGGTCGTACACCGCCTTCCTCAGGACCTACACACACATACACAGATCCGCACACACATAGACCCACCCACATGCGTACACACACATACACACACACACAGATCCGCACACACATAGACCCACCCACATGCGTACACACACATACATACACACACAGATCCGCACACACATAGACCCACCCACATGCGTACACACACATACATACATGCACCCACAACAACAAAGTTCATCTGAGATGACTCATCACTGTATGTATAATTTATTCTTGAGCTCGTAGAGCCCAGATACTCAGGCTACATTAGTGTTCTCTATTTAGAGAAGAGAAGGAGTGGGAGGATGAGAAGAGAGAGAGGGAGAGAGAGGGAGAGGGAGAGAGAGAGAGAGAGAGCGAGCGAGCGAGAGGATGAGGAAGGGGGGGTCGACAGGGGGTTTCCTGTCCTCGTTTCCTCAGGCAGGTTTGGGATGGATGACATAGGACAGCTGTAAGGTCATCCGCAGTGTGAATTGACGTTGTATCCTTGGGACACAAGGCACTTCACCCTACTTGCCTCGGGGGGGAATGTCCCTGTACGCTCTGGATAAGAGCGTCTGCTAAGTGACTAAATGTAAAGGTGATGGAATGTTACCTGAGTGCTGTGACCCAGCTCAGGAGACCTCTCGCTGTCAGAGCTGTTGGTCCTCTCGCTCAGGGGTTTGGACAGCTGACGCTCCTTCATAGGGGTGCTGCTGCGCTTCTGCCTGGGGGTGTGGGCCCCGTCCAGCCTGGGGAACACACACACACACACACACACACACACAGGGAACACCACCCACACACAGTGAGCTGTCATACCGTATGCCCGTTCAAACGACATTTTTCTGAAATTAAGCTAGATGACAAATAATGCTGGAATAGAATGTGTGTTACATGTGTGTGTGTGTGTGTTACCCGTGTGTGTGTTACCCGTGTGTGTGTTACCCGTGTGTGTGTGACGTGTGTGTTACCTGGGGGAGGGCATGGTCTGCCCCTCACTCTTGCTGCTCTTCATGGGCGTACGGGGTTTCTCCGCTGCAGACACCGTGATGCAGGGGGCCACCTCTGCAAACAGCTCCTGGTCGTTTAGCTCCTGCACACACACACACACACACACACACCAGCTTGGATGAATGGGGGGGGGGGGGAGGCTTGGCTTTGCTCTCTCTCTCTGTCTGTCTCTTTCTTTCTTTGTCTCTCTCTCTCTCTCTCTCTCTCACCAGTGTGTCTGTCTCCGAGACGGTCTCCTCCAGGGTTCGACTGCGTGAGTGTTTCATCTTCTCTATAGGATACTGCTCCCCTGCTGGAGAGAGGCGGGAGAAACAGTCACTACACCCACACACACACACAGATACGCACTTTACCCTCTAACACAGCTTGTCACACTTGTTAATTCTAGCTCTCATCATTCTCTTTCCCTCCCCCTCGCCCTCCCTCCCTCCCTCTCCTTCTCCCTCCCTCCCTCCCTCTCCTCTCCTCTCTCTCCCTCCTCTCCCTCCCTCTCCCTCCCTCCCCTTCTCCCTCCCTCCCTCGCCCTCCTCTCCCTCCCTCCCTCTCCTCTCCCTCCCTCGCCCCTCCCTCTCTCCCCTCCCTCCCTACCGGGCTGAAGGTGTCTCGTCCCAGGCTGCCTTTGCTGTTAAGGCTGCCGATCTCTGTCTGGGAGCTGGACTGAGACATCCCCTCAAAGAATGGTCTGGAAGGAGAGAGAGAGAGAAGGGAGAGGGAGGGAGAGCGAGGGAGAGACAGAGAGACAGAGAGCGGGAGGGAGAGAGTGGGAGGGAGGGAGAGAGCAGGAGACAGAGACAGAGAGAAAAGGGAGAAGAATGCAGTTAGTAGTGATCCTGTCAGATATGAAGTGAGAATGATCCGTGTCTTACAGTGACGAGGTGAAGGAGGGCGCAGTGCTCGCTCTCTACCAGCAGAGGGGGCTCTCCTCAGGCAGCAGCTCACCTCCCTGACCACCCTCTCCGGTCACAAACGTGTGTGTGTAGGATCGTGTGTGTGTGTAGGATCATGTGTGTGTGTGTGTGTGCCTCCTACCTGAGCTTGGGCTTGGGCGTGCTCAGGATGCTGTCGTTCTCCTCCATCTCCGGGCCGCTGTCGCTGGGGTTGTACATCTCCAGGCTGTCGTACAGCTCGTCCAGGTCCTCCTCCACCTCCTGGATCTGCTCCCTGGAGACGTGCTCCAGCCCGAAGCCCACCTGCACACACACACACACGCAAAAGGATATCAGCATGCAAACACGCACACACACCCGGAAAGACACACACACACGTACACATACAAAAGGACATAAGCATGCACACACATACACAC
>CM042875.1:1768233-2025733 GCA_023658055.1 Thaleichthys pacificus | reverse complement strand
TGTGGAGGTCATGTGATGGTGTGGAGGTCATGTGATGGTTGTGGAGGTCATGTGATGGGTTGTGGAGGTCATGTGATGGTCATGTGATGGTCATGTGATGGTCTGGAGGTCATGTGGATGTCATGTGATGGGTTTTTGGAGGTCATGTGGATGGCCATGTGATGGTGTGGAGGTCATGTGATGGTCATGTGATGGTCTGGAGGTCATGTGGATGTCATGTGATGTTTGGAGGTCATGTGGAGGTCATGTGATGGTGTGGAGGTCATGTGATGGTCATGTGATGGTGTGGAGGTCATGTGATGGTCTGTGAGGTCATGTGACGGTGTGGAGGTCATGTGATGGTCATGTGATGGTGTGGAGGTCATGTGAATGGTCATGTGACGGTGTGGAGGTCATGTGATGGGTCATGTGACGGTGTTTGTACCTCAGCCATGTTGATGAGGCCCAGGGCCAGGGTCTTGTACCCCAGGATGGTGCGGTTCTTTGTAGCGCTTCCGACGCTGCAGCATGATCTGGAGCTTGTTGGCATCTCTCTTCAAGAAGTGAGGGTACTGCACGCACACACACACGCACACACACGCACGCACACACACACACACACACGCACACACGCACACAAAGTTGAAAATCGACCTTCTAAATGAGTAACGCAAAGAGAACCACTGACCTTCATTCCCTTTCCTTGGATACTTACTCCGATCTAATTGGACCGTTACATAACTACTTCCTGCTCGTCAACCTATCGGTGACCTCCTAGTGCAGCAGCTGGTATTTGGATAACCCCTATACAGCCAACCTTAATGGAGCTCAGCGTCTACAAAAGGGCTTCGAACCAAGACCCATTAGAAATCCACAGGCGTGAAATGAAGCATACTCGTGGCTAATAGCCTATTAAGTACCCAGGTTTCAGCCTGGCATGGTCACATGCCCGGCCCTGTCCTAGCATCGCACATGGAATGCTACTCACAGATCGTGGTAGGATGAGGCCATACTTTATCAATCCCCAAGGGTTAAACTGGTTTGTGGACGACAGCTGTGTGTGTGTGTGTGTGTGTGCGTGCATGTGTGTGTGTGTGTGGGTTGACCTGCAGGGAGAAGGTAAGCTGTAGGTCTGTCTCTGTGAGGCCTGCAGAGGACAGCAGGATCTCATTGGAGCGCAGGATTCGCTTAGAACCCTGAGAGAGAGATAGAAAGGGAGAGAGAGAGGGAGAGAGAGATAGAGAGGGAGAGAAAGCGCGCGCGAGAGAGAGAAGACAGACAGACAGACAGAGAGAGAGAGAGAGAGAGAGAGAGAGAGAGAGAGAGAGGGGTAAGAGAAAGAAAGGGGATGGAGTGCAGGACAGAAGGAGACGGAGAGGGAGAGATAAGAAGGAAGAGGAGATGAAGAGATTGTTAGGAGGAGATTATCGTTGACGTGTCACGGCCATCTCCCGCCGTGTCAAAACAATGAGGCGTCATCAACCTCCTATGAAGCGGAAGGATGGGAGCGAGGGGAGGGAGGGAGAGGAGGGGGAGTGCAGGCGGAAGGGAGGACAGAAGTACATTGTTGAAGAAATTGCTTGTCAAGAGACCTTTCACCGAAAACGATGTACAGGAACAGAACATGGAGGAGAGAAGAGGAAGGATGAGGAGGACAGACACACAGGCAGACAGACAGGCAGGCAGGCAGGCAGACACACAGACAGGCAGGCAGACACACAGACAGGCAGGCAGGCAGGCAGACACACAGACAGGCAGGCAGGCAGGCAGACACACAGACAGGCAGGCAGAGACAGAGACAGGCAGACAGACAGACAGACAGACAGACAGGAGGGAAACACGAAGAAGGAATGGGACAGACGAAAGGCAGAGAAGCAGTTGGAGATGGACGAGGTCTATAGCGAGAGAAGACAGTACCTGCAGTTTGACAGCTATGACCACAGACGTCAGATCTTTATCCAGCTCCTTCAGCATGATCAGCTTCTTGAGGGTCAAGTTAAAGAGCCTGCAGGAAGAAGAAAGAGAGAGAAAAAACGATTTGAAAACCAAGTGATGTCAAGTAACGACAACATTGAATCGGAGTCAGAGAGAATCCACACAAGCCTCCATTCAACACCCCCTCATCCTGCAGGACACAGGGTCAGAGTCCTCAATTATTCATCCTCTGGACCTTCAGAGAGACATTCAGCTAAAATAGGCTGGCTAGAGAGGGAAGGGAGGGTGAAAAGGGAGCGAGAGAGAGAGAGAGAGACACAGAGAGAGAGAGCGAGAGGGAGAGAGACACAGAGAGACAGAGAGAGAGCGAGAGGAGAGAGAGAAAGAAGCAGGCAGGCAAAAAAAATGTGGGAGACAAGAAAGAAAAGCAAGAAAATAGAAAGAGAGAGAGAGAACCATAAAGAGAGAGAAATAGAAAGAGTGAGAGAGTCCGACGGCAGCCCTGACCATCCTCCCAGAGGAGACTCCCAAGTCGCGTACTCCACCAGCACTCAGCTTCCTGGACCCAGCTGAACTAATGGCCGTCAGTCAGGACAGGACAGTAATGACCGCCGTAAACTAGCCGCTAGGACAGGCCTCCGGCCAATGCCTGGGCCGCATTCCAACTCTGCCCCCCCCTCCCCCCCCACGCCGTCCTCCTTACACTTCACCCCCCCACCGTCCCAGACACTTAGCGAGCTTCTGAAACAGCATTTATCCACGGATTAGCCTGGCTGTTGTAGATCTTGACCTCATGGCTTCCATCTAGTGAGTCGGTCCGGATGGGGGTTGTGGGGCGGGGGGGGGGGGGGGTAGAGGAGATAAAAGAGAGGTTAGGAGAGAGAGAGTGGGTATTGGAATGGAGGTAGACCACAGCCGAGGAGGCGCCCGTGGCGGCCCGAGGAATACTCCGGAAGAGGGGCGTAAATCTAGAAAGTAGCGGCGCGCTCGTGAGCGTTTCCGATGACGCCGGGGCCATACCGTGAACCACGACGAGCAGAAAGAACCCGTTTTAGTGGCGGCGGGGGTTGTAAAAACATCAGTGAGATAATAACCACTGATTCATCTCAGCGCTCAGTCGTATGAACTCACAAAGCAGAGAACACACCCTTTTCAACTGGATTAGCTCCAGAACAGGAGGGCTTGGGATGGAGGTTGTCATCTCAACTAGCGTGTCTATTAGCTAACATTAGGGTAGTGGAGAGAAGAGTGAGGGGAAACTAATCTGGTTTGAAAAGGAGTAATCAAGTTTGAAGGTCTGGCACTGTCTAATCTGGGCTGGCCGGGTCTAACCTGCTCTGGTCTGGTCTTGTGTAATACGACCTGCTGTGGTCTAATATTTACATTTACATTTAGCAGACGCTCTTATCCAGAGCGACTTACAGTAAGTACAGGGACATTCCCTCCGAGGCAAGTAGGGTGACGTGCCTTGCCCAAGGACACAACTTCATTTTGTACAGCCGGGAATCGAACCGGCAACCTTCTGATTAATATCCCGATTCCCTAACGTTTCCCGCTTGGCCATCTGACCCCCCTAATATAGCCTGGTCTGGTCTGGCCTGGTCCTCATGCAGCAGGGCTTTGAAGGCGTATCCTGCAGTGAGAGTGTGTGTGTCAGTGTGTGTGTGTGTCAGTGTGTATACGTCAGAGTGTGTGTCTGTGAGGCAGAGCAACGGCCTATTGTTCTGTACACATCGTCCATCTCTGTCACCATCTGCAGGTGGTGCTCCCCTCCCTCCCTCCCTCCATCCCTCCATCTTTACCATCTCTACCCTCTCTCTCTCTCTGTCTCTCTCTCCCTCCCTCCCTCCCTCCCTCCCGTCTCCTCTCCCGAATCCCTCCCAGAACGCCAAGGTCAGGCTGGCCTCGTACACACACACACACATTTGTTATCGAGTGGCAGGTTGGCACTAAGTAGGCCACACCGTGTGTGTGTGTGTGTGTGTGTCAGATGACTGTGTGTGTGTATGAAAATAGACTTAGTCACCACCAATCAGCACACACATCACCTCTCATCCCCGAGCTTAATAACACACTGTGCTGTGATTGGCTGCTGGGCTTGTTTGCGGGGCTTGTTAGTCTGTTTGTTTGCGTACGGACATAAAAAAGAGAGAGCTAGTGAGACTTTTATTTGGCAAACTAAAGCACACACACACCCCCTTCTCAACAAAGCACAAAGCACTGTACGCATCATCACCTGTTTAGTATTCTCCAGCATAAGTCTCCTGTCTGGGTACATGGAAATGATCCTCAGGAGAGAGAGAGCTGGGCTTGGCTACCATACAACACAGCAACCATTATTTGTGAGTGTTGGATGCCCGAAGCCCAGAGGGTTTATGGGTGTTGGGAGTTCCTGTGTCTTTAAGAGGCAGGTGTGTGTTCCCCTGGCAACAGTGTCGTGGGACTGTGCGGGATCTTGCTGTGTCACACAGAGAGCCATGTCCAACATGCACACATGAACGCGCACACACACACACACTCTTTTTCCACCTGACCTTCAACAGTCCTACACACCCTCCTCTCAGTCCAAATCCTGATTTTTCTTCTCTACCTCTCCCTCTCTCTCTCCCTCCCTCCCTCTCCCTCCCTCCCTCCCTCCCTCCCTCCCTCCCTCCCTCCCTCCCTCCCTCCCTCCCTCCCTCCCTCCCTCCCTCCCTCCCTCCCTCCCTCCCTCCCTCCCTCTCCCCCTCTCTCTCTCTCTCCCAGGTAATGGTGATCAATGCCATGGCTGTGCCCTGACAGGGAGACTGAGTGGGAGTCTTCCTGTAACACCTTCCCTCTCTCCTGTGTCTCATTATCATTCCATTACAGGGATTAGCCCACATCCAAGTCTTACACAACCACCTTTTCACACACACAACTTTTATTAGACTGGAAGCAGGGGACAGATCTCCTGCAGGACTCACCCCCACACACACACACACACACAGAGAGAGCGTGCCCGTGGAGCCGGGCTAGCCAGCCTTATTGATGGTCTGTCCACAGCCACTTGCAGCCCTCTGATCCTGTCTGGGGCAGACCAATCACAGAGCAGCGCTCGTCGCTGCCCCCTTCGCTGCCCCCTTCCCTGCCCCCTTCGCTGCCCCCTTCCCTGCCCCCTGCCCCCTTCCCTGCCCTCTTCCCTGCCCAAATCCTTCTCACATGCTTGGACACACACCTAATAAGGCTCGTCCAATTACAGAAAACACTGTAGCGCACCCACTGAGAGCAGGATCTTTGCTCTGTTGCCCACCCAACAATAGGCTGTGATGATGACGTCATGATCCAGGGCTGTATTAATACACCACCTGTAATCACTTCTTGAAGCATCTACGTTTTTCAACAATTCTTTGCCGTTACAAATCATTCCATCCGCCCCCCCTCCTGTCGCTAGCTTGATTCTGCACCTTTCTTTAGGCCAACTGACAAGTCTTTAAATAGATCAGAGAAGGGCCAGAGAGAGGGAGAGAGGGAGAGAGACAGAAAGAGAGACCGGGAAAGGCAGAGAGAAAGAGCCTATAAAGATGTCAATGTGTCCTGAAGTGTTCTTTGTCTTCACGAGTTTCTGGACGACAGACAATCCAGGACTCTTCTGTAAAAACCCAACGTAACGTGTGTGTGTGTGTGTGTTACCTGTGTGCTGTGGTGTGTGTGTGTGTGTGTTACCTGTGTGCTGTGGTGTGTGTGTGTGTGTTACCTGTGTGCTGAGCCTTTCTCTGTGGGTGTGTGTGTGTGTTAACAGTGTGCTGTGGTGTGTGTGTATCATCTGTGTGTGTGTGTGTGTGTTAACAGTGTGCTGTGGTGTGTGTGTATCCTCTGTGTGTGTGTGTGTGTGTGTGTGTTAACTGAAGGGTAAAGGCGACGGACAGGGCACTCCATGTGAGCTGGCAGCGCCCGTACCAGGGGAGTGACATCACCAAACGCAGCCTCAAAGCCCGGGGAAGTGTGTGTGTGTGTGTGTGTGTGCGTGTGTGTGTGTTGTAACTGAGGAAGGAGCAGAGTGAGTCACAAAGCTCTTTAAATCTGCTATCTGTCTCATTTCTCTGTCTTCTGACTGGCTGAGGTCTGCCAGGCTTAGCCAATGGGCTGCAAGCAGGTTTGGGGCTCAAGGGGGGAGTGGGGAATAAAGTCAAAGACAAGCGGTTGACTGGGATGCCAATCCAGGCAGAGAGGAGAGTGATTGTGCATTTATTGTCCATGTTCATGTGTGTATGTGTGTGTGTGTGTGTGTGTAGCCCCAGGGATTCAGCAATATCCTCCTGTAACACAGAGCTCCCTCCATGCCAGCTCTCCTGTAACACAGAGCTCCCTCCATGCCAGCTCTCCTGTAACACAGAGCTCCCTCCATGCCAGCTCTCCTGTAACACAGAGCTCCCTCCATGCCAGCTCTCCTGTAACACAGAGCTCCCTCCATGCCAGCTCTCCTGTAACACAGAGCTCCCTCCATGCCAGCTCTCCTGTAACACAGAGCTCCCTCCATGCCAGCTCTCCTGTAACACAGAGCTCCCTCCATGCCAGCTCTCCTGTAACACAGAGCTCCCTCCATGCCAGCTCTCCTGTAACACAGAGCTCCGCTGCCAGCTTAGTGCCAGGACAACAAAGATCCTTCATATTCGTACCTTTTATCCAGAACTGCTGCGAGGCGGCATTAAGGGACAACAATCCAGCCTTGAACAGGCTGCGTGAAAGCGGCTTGTGTGTGTGTGTGTGTGTATAGGTTGTGCTAACCTGTTGACTGTGATTAGACTGCATCCCACAAAAGCAGAGAGCCAGACAGACTAATCAAAGCGACCATTGTCAACACACACACGTCCAGACAGTCTAGCAGAAAGACAGGCAGAGCCGGCAGACTGGGATCTCATCCATGTTGGTTCAACACCTGCGTTGCCAAAGACGGCACACACACACACACACACTCACTCACAATGACATAACTGCTAATGAAGACTGATAACATATGCCGTGTCTCTCCACAGACTGCTAGAAGATGAATGAAGACACACACACACACACACACATTCCTTACACTCCACATGGTTGCAAGTTAATACAAAACACACACCCATAACAATTTATCTAAAGCATGACCACACACACACACACGTGACAATCTAGATAGGGAAGCAAGCTGGACCAGTCTCACACAGGGCTGATTGCAGGATGGGATAATCAGTATGCATGGCTGCTTGACTGAACCCAGACAGAGACAGACAGAGAGAGAGACAGAGAGAGACAGACAGACAAGAAAGAGATAAAGAAAGAGAGGGAGAGCGAGAGAAGGGACAGAGAGAGAGAGAGCCATTGGACACTAATCTAGCTGCTTTTGATACAGTCTGTATCGATCAAAGCTGATTCTCATTAGCTGGTACAGGGAAGCACTCAATACTGTCTGTCTGTCTGTCTAATACCCATCTACCTGCTTTACACCACAGTCAGTGTGTAGTATAGTAAGGACTAGTTTTCTCGCTGCGCTAACTGTGTGTTTTCATATCTAACTAAAGCTAGCCAGTGAAATGAGTGAGGTTTTCTGTAATGTTCTGAGGTTCTAGAAGGTTCCTCCAGGGGAGATTAGGTACTAAATGAAGTGGAGTCTGTCAGCCTGTCTCCCTCTCCTGTCTTCATGGTGTGTGTACGTGACAGACTTCATTTACACTGTGGCTCTGTTAGGGGTGTGTGTGTGTGTGTGTGTGTGTGTGTGTGCCTAATCTCTGAATGTCTTCTATGGATTTCTTTGTCTCCTAGCTTTCCCAATTTCTTTTTATTTTTCATCTCCCTCGGCAACGAGCTAGAGACCACTGACTGCCAACAAAAAGGACCATCTCTCTCTCTCTCTCTCTCTCTCTCTCGCCTCCTTTACTTTCCCTCTCTCATCCCTCCCTCCCTCCCTCCACATCTCATCTCTCTGCTTTTTCATCTCTCCACTCACGTTCCCCAATTCCCTCCTCCGCGATCCGTCTCGTTTTAAAACCTCCTCCTCTTCCCTCTCTCATTTCCCTCCCCCTTTCTCTCCTCCTCCCCCTTTCTCTCCTCCTCCCCCTCTCCCTCAATGCGTGTCTGCTCTGCTCTTTCTCCCACTCTCTCCCTCTCTCTCCCTCCCTCCCTCCCCTCCTCCCCTCCTCCCCTCCTCCCCCCTCCCTCCCTCCCCCCCTCCCTCCCCCCCGCTCCCCTCCCTCCCTCCCTCTCTCCCTCTCAGTCTGTGATGCTGTGTCAGGGTTCTCTGAACTCTGTCATTCCACCTCTCCTCTCTCTTTCCCGTCCCACTCGCGCCACTCTCTCTGCCCGTTTGCCATGCAGTGTTGGGCCTCTCTCGCCCACGCCAACCATGTGTTTGCCATGCCCTGTGTGTGTGTGTGTGTGTGTGTGCATAGAGAAATAGAGAGGAGAGAGAGGGAGGGAGAGAATGAGTGGGAGAGAGAGAGAGAGTGGGTGAGTGAGTGTGTATGGCCATAAGTAGGTTACCCATAACACACGTGGCTCCCTGATGCTAGGTGTGCTGTGAAGGGTTAGGACACACTCGTAGCGTACGGATGTGTGCGTGTTCTGACTAATAGCTCAACTGAGGGCAAAGCAGAAGCGAACAATTCCGCTACCCAGAGCAGCACCTGAACACACACACACACTCACACACGTTCATAACAGTCAACAAGATTAGAAAAGCAGGGTAACAGAGAAAAAGAGAAAGAGAGACAAGACTGTAAAGAGAGGGTGGTGAAAGAGAGAGAGAGAGCGCTGGTGGCCAGTGTTACTTGGTCTGTGTGTGTGTGTGTGTCCTTTGGTAGGCCTACAGTACATCTCACATCATCTGGAAAGAGAGACTGGGTTCCAGTCCCTGTGTTGGAAAGGTTGTAATTCAAAACATCAATCACACCCGTCAACCAAAGTGCCATTGGAGCATGTTGTAACTTGTTGAAATAGGAAGTGCCTGTTCACAGAACTGTGCTTAGATAAGATCAACTCAATCCAGGCAACAGGAAGGCGATAAGAGCGGAGGGATGGCATGGCTCCGCTAGGTGAAACTGCCCGCGGCAGAGACGCAATGGAGCCAGTTGCAACGACCGTGTGCTGCTAGCGATGGCAGCAGACGAACCTGCCCGCGGCACAGCCGGAATGGCGTTTGTGCGCGTGAGGTGCAGTGGCAGGTGGGATTGCTACGGCAGAGTCATTAAAGAGCCTCTGGCAGCCCAGCTGATGAAAGTATTCCCGCGGAACCGGCACGGAGCCAGTCGCAGTATCAACAATGAGAACAGCAGTTAGCGCTCGTGCAACTGCACACTGCGGAGCTGGAATGGCGTCTGTATCGAGAACTGTGATGGGAGAAGACAGCAGCGACAGGAAGGAGCCAGAGGCAGTGATGGCGTCTGCCATTCAGTCAGACAGCCAGACAAAACAACCATCCAGCCAGTCACTCAGCCAGTCTGAAAAAAAACAATCAGCTAGAAACCCAGGAAGCAGGGCAGTCGGTAAGAACAACCATCCATCCAGCCAGCCAGCCAGCCAGGCAGCCAGCCAGGCAGGCCCTCTTGGTGTTTGGCAAGGCTGGAAGATGGCTGCTTACTCCTGTGGAACACAGAGATCTACAGGAGAGGAGGAGAAGAGAAGACTCTCTCTCTCTCTCTCCTCTCCCTCACCCCGTCCTTCATTCACACTTCAGACCGGTGTCATCAACACCCTTTTCTTCTCTCCTTCCCCCTTCCTCCTCCTCCTCCTCCTCCCATCCCTGATCATCCTCCCCTCTCCACCCCACCTCCTTCACCTTGTCCTCCCCCTATCCCTCTCATATTCTCTCCTCTTCCTCTCCTCCCCTTACCCCTACCCCTTTTCTCCTCCTCCTCCTCCCCCCCTTACCCCGCTTCTCCTCTCCTCCTCCTCCCCCCCTACCCCTCTTCTCCTCTCCTCCTCCTGCCCTCCCTCTAATGCCCTGTGGATGCTCAGTCTGTTGCACACGGCGGGGCGTTGGATGACATGGGCTGCCTCTTACCCTGCAGCAAGAACACCTAACTAGAACACACACACACACCATATGTTGTCAGTGATGCACAGGAATATATCAAGTGTTATGAGACGTCGACATTTAATGGATCATTGTTCAGTAAGAGCTTGTGCACAGTTGACTAAAAAACGGTCTTGAAAAGCTTTTGAAGCTCAAGGTCTCCTCTCCAACGTAATAAACTAAAACGATCCTTCACACACACACACACACGACTGGATGTCTGGACTGATAGAGCAACACACACACACTGCCCACACACACAGAAGAGGAGGGGACATTTTTGTTCTCTCTCTCACACACACACTGACACACACACACAGGTCATGTAGCTGAACTGCTGTCTCAGTAGATGTGTTAAAACAGGCTGATTCACCAGTGGCACCCTTGTTCAATCTCCCTCCCTCTCTCTCCCTCTCCTTCTCCCTCCCTCTCTCTCTCCTTCTCCCTCCCTCCACCCCCGCCTCCCTCGCTCTACTTCCTCTCAGCACAAGCAAGGACACGCCACTGTCCCGCAGCCTTCCCAAGGAGGGCACGGGCTAGCTCCCCTCACCGCGCCCTACCTCACGGGGAAGCACACACACACACCTACTGACACGCTCTCTCTCTCACTCGCACGCAGCACGCCCAAACACCCACACGCTGACACGCACTCTCTCAAGCACTCTCACTTCCACTTCCTGTATATCCATCGGCGGAATTGCAGGTCACACAACCAGACGGCTCAACTCAGAAAGAGCTTGTGTTTATACTTACAGTAGTTCCCCAGCCCTGGTCTCCCCTCTCTCACACACACACACACACTGCCAGCAGCTGTAGCATATTGATAAGAGAGATATGGTGGGGGGGGGGGGCTTGTTCAGTATGCGTGTTGTGAGCTAGGTGAGGATTTGTGTCTGAGGCTGGGAGAGCCAGGCTGGGGCAGATGGGCATGTTAGTGAGATCTAACACAGGAGCTAATCTCCACACACACACACAATTAGAGACACACACACACACAATTAGAGACACACACACACTTGGTCCTTCATTAACTACATTAACTAGGGATTTATCCAGTAGAACTCTCGACTGTGATGATGATGATGATGGAACAGGGTGGCACTTAACACTGACTGGCTGGCTGGACAGTTGGCTGGCTGGATAGATAGTTGTCTGGCTGGCTAGTTGGCTAACTGACTGGTCATCTGAATGAAAGGCAGTTTAGCAGGTTTCCCATCTTCCTAAGATCCTTCCTTCTTGTTTAACAGCATGTCTTCCTACCCGTCTGATCAGCTAGACTTCCTCATAACTTAAACAGCCGACACACAATTTCCTGATAACAAGCAGCCAATCAAATCACTCCGTCTACACGGTCATAAACCAATTAACAAGTGTCGAAGTCTGCCAGTTTAACAGGACGTTGCGGATGGACTGCATGTGTCGTTCTTCATTCTCTGTGTCAAGGTCACAGTGTGTGTGTATGTGAAGGCATACTAGGTGAAATCATGAGTACGATGAGAATAATAGGTTATAGAGTGAATCCAAACACACACAATGTAAATGCCTCTATGTCCGTGTGTTGACAGAGAGAAGCCAGGGTGACCCACTGGACTGACTGATTGTATTCCTACATGTAACTGTATAGCACAGTATCCCTCACAGTATCACACAAGTTGAGAGGACATCTTATGTCAGAGGCGGGGGCTGCAGACCCGGGGGTGTGTGTGTGTGAGAGAGAGTGTGTGTGTGTGTTTGTACGTGGAGGAAAGACAGAGACCAGTGGTGGCCTGCTGCCAGAGGGGAGGATAGGATTCCATAGCAATGAGGTCGCTTTCAGGAGAAAGGAGCCAGCAACACACACACACACACACACCAACCCAAGGGGAACAGTAGCATTAAAATCAACAGTCACCACTTTGCTTCAGTAAAGCATCAGATGGATCTTGCTCTTCTTTATAGACACCGCCAGAGGCATGGACACACACACACACACACACACAGAGAGTTACGTGTACATGTCCACCCTCCTGCCTGGCCAGGGGAAACTGAAGACCTCCCAGGCCATTCATCTGAGCAGAACAGTGAGCACAGCAGAGTTCTCTTATCTACACTACTCAGACTGTGTGTGTGTGCGTGTGTGTGTGCCTTGTACACTTAACTCACTGAGTTTGTGTACCATATATAAGCAGATCCTGTACATGCGTGTAGGGTTTTATGGTAGAGATCTGAATAATCCAACCCCTTTCTCATTGGACACTTAGGCATTCTTCTGAGACAGTCATTGATTTGCACCATGAGGACTATAGCAGTGATCTTCAACACGTCTGATTCAATGGGTCGTTAGCAAGCTCTGAAGAAGCCTGATAACGACCATTCATTTGAATCAGGCATGTTGGAGCATGGAAACCTCTAGAACACACAGGACACTGGGCCCTGAGGACCAGGATTGAAGACCACTGGATAGACTTTTATGAGGAGGCTTGCCTGAGAAGGTCTAGGGGTGCAGCTCCGCAAGGAGGCCCACCTGAGAAGGTCCAGGGGTGCAGCTCCGCAAGGAGGCCCACCTGAGAAGGTCCAGGGGTGCAGCTCCGCAAGGAGGCCTGTCTTAAGTAAGCTTGTCTTAAGAATGCTAGAGAGGCAGGCAACTCAGCGAGGGGGCTTAAGAATGCTGTGTGGAATCCCAACCATCCTTCCTGTAAACATTCCGCCGTCAACACTCCGTGCGACATTAAAGCTAAAGCATTTCATAATTGGAATGGCTAATACCATACATCTAGGATTGTATGAGTCAGGGTGCTAATCTCCTAAATAGCAGACCTGGTTGGTTGGCTAGCTGCACGGCTGGTTGTCGACTCCCTGTATGAGTCTTAGCTTGGATATGCTGACTAGCTCTCTGTTTCTGAGGCTGGTTGTTGCTAGCTGGCTGTATGTCTTCTTTCCTGGCTTTCTGTTTGGTAGGCCGGCAGGATTCTTCTCTGGCTCTTTGTGTTGCTGGCTGGCTGGCTGTTAGCAGTCTGGCTGGCTGGTTTCCTAGCTGCTTGTCATTGGGATTAGTTGGCAGGAGGGAAAATGATCATCTCGCCCTCTGGGGTGTGATCTGAGCCGAGCCAGCATGAAGGGCTGCCAGTGAGACGGACCAGAGCCAAGACTCAGACTCTGAATTAGACTCTGAATCAGACTCAGACTCTGAATCAGACTCTGAATCAGACTCTGAATCAGACTCTGAATCAGACTCTGAATCAGACTCTGAATCAGACTCTGAATCAGACTCTAACTATACTAAAGGTACATAGACTAGGAGGGGATGATGCCCCATGAGCCAGGAGAGACGAAGGCCGTCCTCTCTTACGGGCTGGTCCTGGGCCAGCACAATACCTCAACACGGTGGTCATGAGAACCAGGGAACGGTTGTAAAAACTGACCTCAGGTCTGACTTTAAAAGAAGAAGTCGTTCAGATGCCGGACAAGGAAGTGGTGGGTGATGCTGTAATGGGTTTATTATGTGGTTTTCCAAATAGGAGAAATCATGTAGTTTTCACACTTTCCTTAACCTTTTTGACTGATCGTCGCACGAGCTTCTTCCATCGCGCCGTGATGTGACCATTGGCGGAAATCTCAACAGCTGGCGAGTCATAAAGGTTGGGTTTCTAAGAAGAGCTGTTATTGTGAAGGAGCACCACAGGGGAGCCTTGTACCCAGCGGTGCCAAACAAACCACACACACACAATGCATTGTGGGTAAAGAGGAAGCAGTGGTTACAGAGACCGAATCCAGACTGTGAGGAAATTCTGTTTGGTTTTTCACTTCCTGCAACACCCAGGACGAATCATCGCATCGGAAAAAAAACGGGGCACACCAAGTCATTATTCTACCGTTTCGACGAGTGCACCCTCTTTCACACGAGAGCCGCCATGTTTGAAAACCCATCTTTCTGTTTACCGCACCTGTCTGAAGCTGAACATCATTCCACCCAGGCACCCAGCTTGTGAACAGCTCCTTTTGTTGTGACGGTTTTCACATTCCGTGGTGTGATCCAACCTGCCTGTGGTTTGTTACTTGTGAGGAAACCGATAAAGGGCTGGGGCACGCAGGCAAAGACCTTCCTCCTCCTCCTCCTCCTCCTCCTCCTCTAAGCTCAGCTCCTCTGCAGCCCGATCGAAGGCCGCAAGCATCGAGCCGTGACCAACCCGTACGTGTTCGGCAAGGTCTCATTCCCCACCCTGCCCATACCTGTGTGGGGCCAAGCCCTGGGAGGGGAGGGGGGGGGGGGACACACCCAGGGGAGAGGAATCCTAGGCCTCACGCGGAGAGGTGTGGAGGTGAGGGACGGCTTCAGGAGGAGCCAGGCCAGGTGTGGAGGTGAGGGACTGCTTCAGGAGGAGCCAGGCCAGGTGTGGAGGTGAGGGACTGCTTCAGGAGGGGCCAGGTGTGGAGGTGAGGGACTGCTTCAGGAGGAGCCAGGCCAGGTGTGGAGGTGAGGGACTGCTTCAGGAGGAGCCAGGCCAGGTGTGGAGGTGAGGGACTGCTTCAGGAGGAGCCAGGACACCAGGCTTTCGCGGCACGCCTCGACTCACCTTGATTAAGCCCACGGACGCGAGGGGAATACTGACCCGTTCAAGACCTTCCCTGGGGACCTCTCTCCTGAACCGGTGAAGCTCTAAAGCTCTCTTAAAACGAGCGTTAAGACGCGGGGCTAAGCCGGGGAGGATGACGATGCTCCGGCCAAGGTTGTCTGTTCCACTGGCCTGCCATGACAACCACCACCGCCACTAGAGAATGACTGGGCCATTGTGTGGTCGCAAATCCGTTTGCGTCCTGCATACTAACTATAGTGGCACACTAGCTTGTGACATGCCAGCTGTTTGGACTAACTAGTGGCATACCAGCGGGTCAAACTAACTAGTAGCATACAAACTGGAGAGATACCAGCTCGTACTAACTAGTAGCACACTAGCTTGTGACATACCAGCTTGTCATACTATCTACCTTGTGTGTATCTACCACGTGTAGCTCAGCAGGATACTGTTACAGACCTCAGGTATGGTGGAACGGTGTGCTACCATAATTCCCAAAACAGACTCTGGCCGTCCCTTTTTTGTGGACGGAGCACGTGAGCTCCTATGAACACACATAAACGCGCATGCGAATGACTGACCTACACACAGGCTATATCCAGATGGCAAGAACGGGAAACACGGCATTATGTTGAAGAAATACTTACAAAAGTGCCCAATTATGCACCTCTACCTACCCTCAACACCTAGATCACTAATCCACCATACGGTTATTGACAACTGGTAAAGGTTACAATTCTGATCATCATTTAGGAAACTAAGCAGCTGTTTAAGATACCTGTTCATGAGATGGGTGGTTCAAGGGTGACAGGCTACGTTGCAAGACATTACAGACAATATGTTTCAACATCTGCGTGCAGCATGCTACGTGCCATCGTCGTCGAAGTGAACAACAATAAAGCCTACTGCTGCTAAAAAAATTTAAACATACAAGTTTAGAGACTGTCCCTCGCCTATTTTAATACGCATTACGGTTTCCAGAACCATAAACCTGTCATGTTAAGATATAAACAAACATGGCTAATTTGTGTAAACATACGCTCATACCGACACAGAGCAGCCGGTGGCTTCGCAAGACCAACGGTCTCTCTGTCGAAGGAGCTCTTACCTCGGTACGCAGCTTGGCGAGGAGCGATCCACTTCCCAGGTAGCGTAAAGGTTCATGTGCACCGGGCGGTTCGAGCTGATCGTGACCGGTTTGGAGGGCTGCATGTGCGGGGAGGGAACACCTCCAGTCCGCTGGAGCCCCCCGCGCTCCGACATCCTGGAGGTCTGGGTTGCTAGAAAAAGGGTTAAAACGCAAAGCGGTGTGAGTAGTCTAGTACTACTCTCTCCTCTGTTCAACTGCAACTGACGGTAGCTTGAGAACCTACACGCCGTAATTGCGTACACTGTTCTGTTTGGGTGCGCAATCGAAAGTGAACCCGTTTCATTGAGTCTGTACAATAAGTAGTAGCATATTCTCCCGATAGTGCACTGATGGTCTAAGAATATTTCCGTCAATGTCCTTTATTTCTGATTGAACTGAACGGATCCCCTTTCTGCCTCAACTTGGATCGTGGATGTTTATCAGTGCAGGAAGCGGAAATTTCTCTTCTCTACCAAGTCGTAGTCTACAATGCTTGGGCAAAAGAGCTACGCCTCTTGTTAAAGACGTACACTTCGATTCCTTTGCAGGAGGCTAGGAGAGAGAGAGTGAGAGAGTGAGAGAGAGAGAGAGAGAGAGAGAGAGAGAGAGAGAGAGAGAGAGAGAGAGAGAGAGAGAGAGAGAGAGAGAGAGAGAGAGAGAGAGAGAGAGAGAGAGAGAGATGTAAATGGAGTAAATATTTGACATGAAAATATAGGGTAAACTATGTCACGGTCATGTTGACACTTCTATTCTATCACGCGTAGGCTACTATTCTGGTAATAAAATTACTTATAGCTTGTGTTTATTTTAAGTATTTCCACATTTCAAATGTGCCAATTGCAATTCGCAATTGTGCGAAATTTCCTAAATGCATGGCTTCAATGTCAGGTATGTGAGCCTAAATTAATAAAACGTTAGCCTATCAAAAAACAAACATCAAGTTGATGATTGGTCTGCTGATTGGTCACACTAAGATAAGTCTGAATATACATGATATGCTGACGTTTTGAAGAAGGGGTTTTAATAGGCTAATTTTATTGACTGCAGCAGTAGCTAAAACCATCAGTAACAGTATTTTGGTTCATCTCTGAACGCAAGGGAAAGTGTTCAACAGTATGTTGTTCTCATAAGAATATTGGAATTAAGTGGAATTTCCCCCGCATACCTGTAGGCCTACGCACACACACCCATCACACACACACACAAACACGAGTCGGCACATGTCTCGCTCGCCTCCAAGAACTGAATGACTCATAGGCCTATATCTTTAAACACAATTCCCCTCACACACAGATGACGTTTAAATGAAAAACAGGTTATTTACAGGCTTCGAATTAACAGCTGCTGCTGATCCCACCTTCGTTACGTCAATAGACTAATTGTCTGTCTTTTGAGTAGGTTTTGACGATGACTAATGTTTTTCTCATAATTTAGCCCATTAGGAGAAGGCTTATCATTATAATCAATTAAATGTCGTGTGTTGATATTGTCTAAATCAGATTGTTTTCTGGCAGTTGAATGCCGTGCTGGGATGTACGCTTTGGGCCCCTTAAGGCGGTAAGGACCTGGTTCGTCTGCTCACAATTAGAACCATTTAGGTGGAAATAAACGGAAGCTAAAATGATTCAATACCACCCATAAATATGTAGGCCTACGCCTAGAAAATAGTTTTTAATCGAGTTTCTTTATTGAAAGGTAGCTAGTTGTGCTTGATGGCGCACAGTGGAGACCATTGCGTCCAGCCAGTTCCAGGTGTCGGTTTCAGGCCCCGCTCGTGAGACAAATAAAGAGATTAGTATCACGTGGATTATATTATGGACAGAGCGGGCTCGAGGCGCTCTAAATAGTCTAGTGCTTCGGATGTGTCACCTATCGTCTACATCCGATTCTGCCCCACCGGAGACGTCACGGAACGAGGTTCTGGGCCAAAATGGAGCAAGGCAGAAGTTCCAAAGTCCAAGTTGAAACCTCCTTGTGACGAGGAGCGATGATTTACAATTAAATATGATTGCTGAGGCGATGAAACACTGTCCAACTAGGCCATCAAGGGCGATGAAATGACAGCCACTTAGACAAAGTATAAGCCTTGCATAGTGGTATGCGTTGGCCAAGAACACACACATCATTATTCTGTAGCTTATATGATTAATGACAGCGTTTTCCATATTGCTCAAGGAAATCATTTGAGGGACAAATTATGTCATAACAATAACGAATGCCCTCACCAGATATGTTAATGGATATATAGCTTTTGTCATTGTGTCAATAACAATTAAGTCAACCCTCATCATCAGGAGGAACCAGAGGCCTGTCCAGTAATCAACACATTCTAGCGTTGCCTTAGCTGAAGTTGCAGCTGCCTGGAGAAACAACAAAGGGCGTGCGCTGAAGAGGGAAGTCACGCTAATGTGTGCGAAAGTCAGCGACCGAGTCAGCACGCGGTTAGATGCAGCTATTTAGGTCAGTGTGCTTCCAACATCAGGTGACCGTCACACTACAAGTTTCCTGCAGCCTCCTTGTGGTCGAAGAAGGAAGTGCAGCTCACGTCAGGGGGTTACACGAGGGCTCAGGACAGGCATCAAATTTGACATCTGTCATTTATTTACAAAAAAAAACAACCAGAAACGCACAAGTTACATGGAAAAATAACTCACACAGTGGAGTACAAATCAAAATGACCGAGGGAGAGACCGGACTCAGTTATCAACGCCATCATCATTATCAAAAGGAAATGGACCCCCCCTGGCGTGTTTTCCCTGTGGTGAAAACAGTTGTCGATCGCCTGGGTTTCTAATAGATTAAAATCAGAGTTCTCCTCTCCTCCTCTTCCTGTTTCCCCCCCTCCTCTCTCTCCCCTGCTCCTGCTCGCTCTGCTCCTGGTCTAAAACTTGAACTCTTTGTATTTCTTGGCTCCTCCCCGTGTGTCCTGCGGCTGGGCCTTCCTCTTCTTTTGCTGTGAGGAGAAGAAGAAGGAACAAAAGGAGGAAAAAGGATTCAAGTTCACGTCTCCGTTCGTTGCATTTACGTCAATCCATTTCGGATTCAACGCCACGGCCAAAACCTCACTAAGCAAGCCAACACATATCGAGCCCTCGGTTCGACCGGCAAACAAAACGCTCGACTTCCAGACTCTCCAAACAGTGCAGCACAAGACTCCCCCTCCCCCCCCCCCCCAAAATACAAAACAGACAAATAAAAACTACAATCCCCATAAAGCGAGTGGGGCGTGCGAGGCTCACCTTCTGCTTGGCGGCGTGCTCGGCCACCATGTCGCTGAAGTCCTCCTTCTCCACCTGGGCCTGCTGCTCGCGGACGTGCTCCTCGTACTTCTGGGTCATGGCCAGGGGGTCCAGCTCCAGCTCCTCTGGGGCCAGGGCCACCTCCACGCCCTGGGACTCCTGCCCGGCCCCCGCCTTGCGGCCCGCCACCGCCTGGAGGGGGACGGGGGGAGGACGGAGGGGGGAGAGATGGGCAGGAAGAGAGAGGGGGCAGATGTTAGAGTGGGTTTATGTTTTTGGACAGTATATAACACATTCTGTACATGGACAGTGGGTTAGTGGTGTTTATGGCGTAGAGATTTCCTGGAGTGTCTGGGTCGCTCTCACACACACACACACACGGCTGTCCCTTACCCCTGAGACGTCGTAGATGTGTGTCGAGGCCATCATGGCGCCTCCTACAGACCCCGTCCTCCTCTCTGGCAGCACGGTGAACAACTGAGGAGTCTCGTTCCTACACACACACGCATCACAGTTAACACATGGCTCTTCTAATGTCTCAAAACCAGGTGACGGCGCATCGTCATGGTTACTCGCTCACCCGTCCATGGCCTCCTCGATCTTCTTCTTCCTCAGCTCGATCAGCTCGGGGGTCTCCATGCCAGCAGGGATCGACGTGAACCCCCCAGGAGTGATCAGGCCGCTAGGACGGACACACACACACACACAGGTTCAATTCCAGCTGTGATGTTTGTGAAGGAGCATGTTTTCCCCAGACGGCCAGCAGCTCCTGGGCGTCGGCGTGCGGAAGGCTGGTCCCGCCTACCTGTCGGCCGGAGTGAAGAAGCCCGTCTCGTCGGGCTTCTCCTCGTCGCTCTCCTCCTCCTCCTCTTCTTCCGACGACTCCTCGTCCGAGGGCTCCAGCTCGCCCCAGGGCGTGTGGTCCACCTCCTCCTCGTCCGCCTTCGCCTGCGGGGCGAGGGGGAGGAGAGGGAGGGAGAGGGATGGGGGGGAGGGAGAGGGATGGGGGGAGGGATGGAGGGAGGAGAGGGATAGGAGAGGGATGGAGGGGAGGAGAGGGATGGAGAGGGATGGGAGAGGGATGGAGGGGAGGAGAGGGGAGGAGAGGGATGGGAGAGGGATGGAGGGAGGAGAGATTAGTTAGATGATGTGGCACTGAAGACTAGTAAGGTTGTAGGCACAGTACAGAACATGCCGAGGTCGTGTGTGTGTGAGAGAGAGAAAGAGAGAGAGCAGAGTCTAACCTGGAACTCTCCAGCGTTGGTTCCGAACACGTCGCCGTAAAGGGGCTTGCCCGTCTCGTCCACCGGGGGCTTGCCCCAGCCCCCAGCATGGTAGCCAAACGAACAGCTCTGAGAGGAGAGGGGGGGGGGGGGAGAGAAAGAAACAAGAAGAAACGGGGGCACGGAGAAGAGAGGAGCGGGGAGAGAAACAAACAACAAAAGATTGGTTGATTTTAGCACCAACTCTTCAACCAAACAGATGTGGAGGTCTAACTATTGCTCGAGCGTGGACCTACATCTGGGATGGGAGAGTTGAGTCCAGGGATCTTGAGGTTGGGGTAGGATGGAGGGGGCCCGTATCTCTGCATGGCTATCAGCCAGGGAGGGGGCACCTTGTGGGAGTTCTGGAGAAGGAGAGAGGACATCAATCAAAACAATTCATCTACTAAAAAGCTGTTCGCTCCTACAAATCAGAGAGAGAGAGAGAGAGAGAGAGAGAGAGAGAGAGAGAGAGCAGGAGACAAAGGGAGAGAGATGTAGAGAGAACAGGAAGTGACTGGGCTGAGAGGGTAGAGGCAGCTCACAGGTCCGACAGGCATGCCCAGGGCGATGCGCAGCTCGTCCGAGAGGTCGCCCGGCTTCTTCTCCTTCAGACGCGTCTCGAACTCCTTTCCCTGGAGAGGAGAGAGGAGGAGGAGAGAGAAAGATAGATCAGCCTTAGATGATCCATCTGCTACCAAGTAGTCTCAGTACCTTCTGACAGACATTCTCATTCAACACTTGAATTTCCTGGGGGATTATATATATAAAAATAAAGAAAAGTGGATTGAACTGGTGGTACTATAGTGGTACCACTATGTAGGCATGGAGGACCAGGACCAGGTGGAGGACCAGGACCTGGTGGAGGACCAGGACCTGGTGGGGTGGAGGGCCTACCTCGTAGTACAGGTCTCCGTGGATGGTGAGCTTGGGCTTCATCTGCCACTTGAAGAAGGCGTCGTGGAGCTTCTGGTAGTCGATGTCGATCTTGCCCATCTTGGGGCGAACCTTCTCCCTCATCTTGGTCTTCATGGTTTTAGCATCCTCCTGTGGGCGTGGGGGGTCAGAGGTCAGGGAGGCCTACCATTGCACCTCTGTCTGTTATCTAAGGCCATGAATCACCTGAATGGGTTAGCAATGTTTATACGAGACTCACACACCTCTCCCCATCTAGCCACCTCACCTCTTCCTACAAGGCCCTCCCCCCCTCCCCCCCCACCTTCTCCCTCTCCCCCCTCACCTTCTCCTGCAGAGCCTCCCTCATCTCCTGGATGCCGGTCCTCTTGATGAACTCGGGCAGCTCGAAGGGGGGCTTCTCGATACCCCTCTTGCCCTGCAGGTACTTCCTCTTGAAGCACCAGTGGCGGGGCACGGGCACCGTGTTGCGCGTGGCCTTCAGGTGCACCAGCAGCTTGGGCTCCTGGGCCGTCACGTCGTGCATCTCCACCACGTCGGGGCGCGCCACCAACTGGAGGGGGGGACAGGAATTTAGGTAGAGTGCGTGTGTGTGTTAGGGAGGCAGACAGGTAAAGCAGGGCCTCTGGACACGGCCCAGTACGGAGCGTGTCTGAGGGCCTCCCCGGGGGGTGGAGCGTGTGGAGCGTGTGAGGGTGGAGCAGGGGCGTACCTGTTTGAGTTCAGCCACCGTCAGCCTGTTCATCCGCCTCAGCTTCTTCTTCGACAGCTTGGGCACATCAGGACGGATATCCTGGAGAACACACACACACAGGATCAGTTGCGTGTACTGACAGTCGAGATGTGTTGGATCTCATTCAGTGTTGGTCAAGGGGGTGAGCGTTAAAACAGTGTGGGGGGGGGGGGGGGGACTGACATCATCACTGTCGTCGCTGTCCTTCTTCTCCTCCTCGAAGCCCTTCTTCCTCAGCATGGACATCTCAGGCTTCTCTGCCTTCTCCGGCTCTTTCTCCTTCTCCTTCTTGACATCGTCTGTCAGCTGAGGAAGGGACAAAAAAAAAAACAAGGATTTAATTACATTGGACAGTTTCACATAAATCAACTGACACTTTATGAACAGATTCCCATTTGATTCCCAGTGACGAATGACTGCTTATCATGGAGAAATTCCGCCCGATAAAAAGCTGTGGCCTAGAGCACAAGTGGAGATACAAGGAGAGTGGGAATCGAACCTTGAAGGCCTCGAAGATCCTCTTGAAGAAGATGAAGTTGGGGTCGAAGATCTCGGGCTCCTCGGTGATGTACTCGATCTCCACCTCGGGCAGCTTGTCCTGGTCCTTGTCCCCCTCGCCCTTCTTCTCCTCCGCCTGCTCCCTCTTCTCCTGCTCCCTCTTCTTCTTGTTCTTCTTCTTGCGGTTCCTGCGCTTGCGGTTTTTCTGAGGGGAGGAGAGGGGGAGAAGCACAGAGCCAGAGAGAGAGAGACCGAGAGAGAGAGATACAGGGAGATGGAGAGAGACAGATACAAGGAGAGGGAGAAAAAGTACATATTTTATTATCCGTTCCATAATTTGAAAACAAAGCGTGAGCAGCAGAAAGGGGGGGGGGGGTGGTGAGGTGACAAAGCGGGTTGCCGTCGGCGACGCTCACGTCTTTCTTGGACAGCTGGCTGTCGTCGTCGTCCTCGTCAGACATGGCGCCGGCCGCAGACAGGCTGCTCATCTCCATCTCCCTGCTCTCCTCCTCTTCCTCTTCTTCTGGGCCCACGGGCAGAACGCAGGAGGACAAACACACACACACACACAGATCAGCTTGGGGAATGAGGAAAGAATGCTTCACTTTACTTTCTCACACACACACACACACACACACACACACACAGGTGAGCGTCAGTGCTCAGGTGAGCTCCTCCTACCAGTGGGGCCGGTGCTGAGCTGCTCCTGCCTGATCTCCTTCAGCTGCAGGATCTTCTCCAGGGCCTGGGGGATCTTGGGCCCGATGCCCACCTCCTCCCCCTGCCACACCTGGGGCAGCGAGAAAGAAGGGGTGAAGGGGGGCGAGAGAGAGCAAAGGAGGGGTGATGAGACAGAGAGAGAGCGCCACAGGGAGCGAGAGGGATGGGGAGACACACACACACACATTAGACAAACATGCTCACATTAACCACACACAAACTCCCTCCATTATGAAATGTGCGTGTGATATTCCGGCCACAGTCAGGTGGTCAGGGGTCATAAGGAGGAGGGGGTGTTACCTCTCTGGCGTCCTCCCCGGGGGGCGGGGGCACCCTCTGTCTCTGGCTCTGCATCATGGATACACCAGGAGGGGGGGGCCCACTGGGGTTCACACCTACAACAACAACAGTAAACACACACTTCCATGAGACCATTTCACACCTACAACACCCAACTCGGACAGATTTATTTCACATGTCTTTATTTTAGCTGGAACTCCTTGTCCAAATCGACAAAAAGCGTAATAACATGGTTAAATGTTATCAGGGACCAGAAAGTCTACCGTTTTAACAGTGGGTCTAGACTTTGATGGGGCGGGTGGGCGGTATTCACATGGATGATGGAGTTTACCCAATTAGACTCAGCGATGTGTGTGTGTGTGTGGGAGGTGGGGTCTCGTACCTCTCATGGAGCTGAGGGGGGGCATGCCGGGGGGCATCAGGGGGGGCCGGGAGACGGGGTCGGACATGCGGGGGCCGGGGGGGCCTCCCCCCTGCTGCATCTTCACCATCTCCTGCTGCTGACGCTCGTGCTCCAACAACACTGCTGCCTGGAGGGGTGGGGAGAGGAGGGAGAGAGAAGGGAGAGAGGAGGAGAGAGGGGGGAGAGGAGGGAGAGAGGAGGGAGAGAGGGGGGAGGAGAAGGTTAGCGGGCGGAAAGAAGGGAAAGCAGAGGGGGAGAAAGAGAAGAAAAATAGAAACAGAGAGAGACAGGCTCCTCCTTACCCTCTTCTGCTGCTCCAGAAGCTCCAGCTCCTTCATGTGCTCCTCCATGGCCCGGGCGTCCCCCTGCAGACACACACACACACACGGTCACACCACCATCCCCCCTGGCTGGACCCACACCTCCAGACTGCCCATCCCGACTCCAATCCTTCACCAAACGCAAGACGCCGCCATATCTCCCTTCACATCCTCACACTGATCCATCAGACACTCCCTCCCTCTCTCCTTCCCTCCCTCCTTCCTTCCCTCCCTCTCTCTCTCCCCTCCCTCCCTCCCTCTCTCTCTCTCCCTCCCTCTCTCCCCTCCTTCCCTCCCTCCCTCCCTGCTCACCTGGTTCCTCTCCTCATGCTGCATCATCATGGCTGCCCTCTGTTGAGCCATCTTCAGCTGCTCCTCCTGGTTCATGCCGGGCGGATCCATGCCCATGCGCATGCCCGGGGGGGCCCCGCCCGCCATCATGCTCATGGCCTGCAGCATGCCCATGCCTGGGGGCATGGGCGGCATAGGCATCGGGGGCATGGGAGGGATACCGGGCATCTGGAGGGAATGAAGGATGTGGTGGTGAGGAGGAGGAGTACATGTTAATAGCTAAAACGATAATATGATGGTTATTTCATCCCTACCGGGAAATATCTTTGTCCTATCAGCAGCAACGCTTAACAAGTGCACAGTACAGACAAACCGAGTGTGGACACAACTGAATACGAAGAAAGACTAGCTACAGGAAGACAATTCATCATACATACAATTGAGAGGACTGCAATGATCAAGTGATTAGTAGAGGAGAAAGGTTGTTGCACTACAGAGTTCTGTGTGGGGAGACTAAGGGGGACTTACCGTGGTCATGGAAGGCTTGTCCTCCCCCGCCAGATTGGGCTTGCTAAGAAGGATTCCAGTCTACAGAAGGAACCCACGGGTTAATCATCAAGGCCGTATCAAACTATCAAATGTAAACGTTTCAAAATAACGACAAAACCAAAACACGAAATGTGTTTACCTGCATCATGTATCCTTTCAGCCTGTCTATTAACTCCTCTCGCGGGCCTAGAGAGAGGGAAATTTGGATTGAGTGAGTGGTGTTGACATTACAACGAGCAACGAGTGACCATGGCTAGCAGAAAGTCAAGCAAAAACCGGGATGTTCACGTGGATAGATGGAAAACACATTCAAACACAGCACTCATTTAAAAACAGCCTACAAGACAATGCTAGACAGCTTAGACACCTCAAGTTTGGTAATTTCAACTGTACTTCAGGCACTTTGATTGTCCCTTTCGGGCCTAGCCACGGAAGTAGTTAGCTTGATAGCTAGTTAGCGTGCTCGCTAGGATAGCTTTAAAGATGCTTCTTACCCATGTTTGGTGCGCCTAACTCCGCGAGTTTGGCTTGAAGCTCTGGGTGGCTCCAAGAATTCAAGGCCGCAACAGAGCTGCCTAAATCTGACGGCATTGATTCGGTCCCCGGCGGTCCGTCGGAAGCCATGGTGAGATTCGTTCAATGGTCGTTCCCTCTGCAGAAACAACGGGCACACGAGCAACGAGTGCGCACGCAAAGCCTGTTGGGAAAATATGAATGAGAATAGAGAATTGTGGGACGTGTAGTTTAGATTGGCATCAACATGCGCTTCGATATTCTTGCCACTAGAGTGCAGCAATGGCTACCAAAAGCCCATTTTTTTAGGCACGATTACAAATTAGTTATACAACAAATAACTACGTTTCAAATAACATGTTAATTGAGATAGCAGTAGTTAATGAAAACATCAAAGCATCCTCGAGATAGAATTGTACAAATGTGTCTACATGGAGGTCGCAACAAGTCGCTACTGTTCATTGTAGCCTAAACTTGTTTTAAGAGGAAGAATATTGTTATCAATCATGATATAAGCAAGTAAACATGAATAACGAGGGTCAGTGTTGTAGTACTACGTTTTTATTACACTCTTAAAATACTTCTGTAACTTCTGTATAACTTGGGCTACAGTGCGCATACTCATTGTGCCATGTACCGTGAATCACACTGGGCGTTTCTGCAGCAAGAGGTTTTTTGCCAGATGGAGTAAAACAAAATATGGAAGGTAACAGAAGAAGTCTTGCAGCATTTTAATTAAAAAAAAATAACAACCACATAACAAGGATCAACACTCACAAGGTAAAATGCCATTCTCTTTTACAAAAAAAAATCACAAAAAACAGACAACTTCCCAACGTAGGCTATTTGAAATATGATGAACTATGTAGCCTCGGTTTTTAAGGTCGGAAATCAATGTAGGAAAAGCCGAAGTTTGCGGGGGTATTGCCAGCTAGGCTACTATTAGGCTAAACTATTATCGAAACAATGTAAGCAGTCTGTCTGCTACATTGAGCATATTTACGTTGATTGACAATTCCAGGTTCGCGAGCGCTTTATCTATATCTACCAGCCTGGTTTGGCCTGCGGAAATGATTGTACAGCCTAAAAAAGAAACGGCACGTTACAAGTGAAATGTTTATTTGTTCTTTGGCTTTAAACTTGGCGAGAAGTTGGAACTTAGGCTACAGCTGGTTACTGTTACAAAACGGATACCAGTTGAGATTACGTGTTTAAATCTAACCGTTAAGACCCCCCGCACACACACACGCACGCACACACACACACACACACACACGTGCATGTACATACCTACACGCATAGCCTACACACACGCCGAAACACCTCCGCCCGCACACACGGGCATATGCACGCAGGCACGAGACACCTTCAATCTGTAATTACAGTCAGTGAAAACACTGAAAGGTGAAATATGATCCATGAGCAACAGTACAGAAGACTTATAGAATTACTCTCGGTTCTGATGCTTCCGCGTCATCGTGTGTGTGTTCCAGTGCTACAGTACTCGTTGTATTGTTTGTTTGCAGCCAAGTTTTAATTCTAAGAACAACACGGTCCCACCTTTAGGGAAATCATCAGAATCATTTGCATATCACTGCACAGCCAGTGGTGGTATTTGGCCCTGCCCAGGCTTCTACTAAAGCCTCAGTTAGGCCCCCGTCGTCTCACCTCACTGCACTTTGCGGAACTACCTGGAGTGTTCATCCTAAACACGCTCACTCAAGGCAGGTTATCTGAAAGATATTCAACTGTTGTTATTTTGTGTGTGCGATATTTACATTGTGAGATTGTGATTAACAAACAAATGGGGGAACTTCTGATCCTTGATCTTCTGCTATACTTATGTTTGCAATGTTTGTACGTCGCTTTGGATAAGGGTCTGCTGAATGAATGAAATGAAAAGCGAAAGTGACTTTCATGGTCCAAATATATCTCTCACAGAGATATAAAGTGTTGTATGATATCCAAGGGTTTGCATCTCAAACCTTCAGATTGTGCTTCCATTGTCACAGGTATGACAATGTATTGTTTCAGAGTGTAGTCACTGGATCATTGGAATGCGTTCCCTTTGGGGGACGTTGTTTACTCTGTGTGGTGTAGAAGGAAGGTAGCTTTTCACACACGACACTCGAAAATATGTATTTTGTTAGTCGCACAAAAAAACAACATTAAAGCTGTTGATATGGGCATAGTTTCAGCTGGCTCAGGGGTCAGATGGCTGAGCGGTTAGGGAGTCGGGGCTATTAATCAGAAGGTTGTTGGTTCGATTCTCGGCCGTGCCAAATGACGTTGTGTCCTTGGGCAAGGCACTTCACCCTACTTGCCTCGGGGAGAATGTCCCTGTACTTACTGTAAGTCGCTCTGGATAAGAGCGTCTGCTAAATGACTAAATGTAAATGTAGTTTAGGTACTGTATGCTACATACTGTATACTGTGACACATAGTATGCATGTAAAATACTTTGAAACGACTCTTATAAGTGTGATGTTTATGAAGAACGAGAGAGCATTATTTGGGTAACTGGCCCCATTTCTCTTCCTGACTCTTGACCAATCAGAAGCGTTCTCAGCTAATAACAGATAAGTCGGACCAGTAAATGAAGTGCAGATATACACTGTGGGGAGAGGGAAACAATATCACAAAGTAACGTTTACATAAATTTCCTTTGACAAGGCTCAATAATGAACGACTGACTGGAACTAACAGTTCCCTTTTCCCCCTCAGCTGGATTGAAAAAGAAAAACCTCTCTCTCTCTCTCTCTCTCTCTCTCTCTCTCTCTCTCTCTCTCTCCATTCCCTTCCCTTCTATAGCACAATGTATTGATACCTTAATACCCCTACGATGCCTCCAGCTACCACACCCAATCTCTTTCTAGGGATCCTGCTACCTGCCCTGCTGCACACACACACACACATACACACACTTACACACATACAGACACGCGCACACAGACACACACACATGCACTCACATACACACACAATTGCACAGACCCACCTTCACACATGGGCACCCAAACACACATGCGCTCACACGCACGCCTAAAAATACCTGGAACCCACCGATCCAACTTGTTTGTTAGCATATCCGTCGTATGGAAAAGTACACTTTTTCAGATGGGGGTGTGTGCCTTCTGTGAGTAACCTGTGTGCTATGCAGGGCTAGCATGTGTCAGGCTATGGGACAATATGACAAGTTGTTTGTTTACACAGAGAGAGGGTGTCACCATACAATCTACTACCTCCCCTCAGTCCAGTTTGTTTACACATCTATTGTTTACATAATGCAAAGCTGCACTGGCCTGCATCTCTGAATGAGGGGAGGACAAGCTGGTACAGGATGAACTGTCGGTGGGTCCAGACAGCCCACACACACTGGCCTTCCCATTGGCTCCCAGCCATCTGCAAAATGCTATTCCGACTTGTGATTGGAGGATGTTGTTGCTGTCCTGTGAAGACTTCCCAATAGGATCCAATAAGATCTCCCTTGGCAGCTCTCTCTCCGCCATCTTCTTCCATCAGTTTCCTTTAATAATGATGTCTGCCACAGCTTACGATAGGCCAATACCCCAGCCTCATGTTTAATTCAGGCCTCTTAATTGGCCGCCGTAATTCTTGTCTAATTTATGAATTGCTCCTCATCCATAACCCATAAGCGTCTTCTGACAGATTCCACATCCCAGACTGCAGCTTCTGTCGCCATGCCAATCGGCATAGGCTCATACCCCAGCGTGATCCATAATTAACAAACTCTAATTGGCTGTTCTTGTTCCCTGTCTGATTTCCTATTGGAGCCCTTCCCCAAAAAACCTGTTCCTGATTGTCTGTTACCCTGATGTTTGAACTTTGACCCTTTGCCCTGATATCATTGGACTAATCACTTCCCTTTCCCTAGGTCAGGATGGAACCTATCTACGCCTCGGGCATGGCCGCCAAGCTGAGGAGCCAATGGGATCGCGACGGCGGTTTGGGCCAGAACCACAACGCGGTCAAGTTCCTGGGCCAGGACTACGAGGCCCTTCGGTCCCGCTGCCTCCAGAGCAGGGGGATGTTTGAGGACACCCTGTTCCCCTGCACGCCCTCCTCTCTGGGCTTTAACGAGCTGGGCCCCCGCTCCTCCAAGACCCAGGGGGTCCGCTGGATGAGGCCCTCGGTGAGTGGGGGGGGTGAGGGGGGGGGGGGTAAGGGGTTACAGTGGGCCCTGGCCTTGAGACCCGTCATCACCACCTCCAGATCTAGTCTCCTCTCCTCATCCCTCGCTCTCGCATTATACACGTTTAAACCGTTTGCCCCTCGTACGACTCCAACACGCCTGTGTGTGGCATCATAGAGTTCCTCTCTCATCCCAGGATCTAGGCACAACACCACACATGGTCACATGACATCGTGGTTACCCTGAAAGGGCTCTGGGTCCGACTGTGTGTGTGTGTGTGTGTCACTCGTGTCAGTCAAGTGCTTTTCACACTCCAGCTCTCAGCGTCCTCAGCGTCCTCTATAATGCATCTCTCCAGTCTCCCTTCAGCCCTGGAATATTTACGCCGCATGTCAACACACATATACACGCACACACACACACGTTGAAACACACATACACATCCACAAGCACGGTACCGCAGCCTCAAAAGTGGCTAGTCTGTCTCACGCTCTGCGCTGAGTGAAATATAGGGAGAGAGAGAGAGAGAGGGAGAGGGAGAGAGAGAGAGAGAGAGGGAGAGGGAGAGAAATCAGTGGGGTTGTATTTCTGGACTCGTCACTCTGAGCAGTGATACATACAGCAGAACCCTTCACAACAGCACTGTGTCCATTATTCATGAGTCACGATGTCCCGACACGAAGGGTTAGAGAGCCCCAGAGGTGGAGCGCTCTGCAGCCAGGGAATGATGTGAGTTGCCTTGTCTGTCCCAGAAGGAGGGAGGAGGGCAGAAAGCGAGAAACAGCAGAGAGAAACAATGTGTCAATGTGTAAGACACGGATCAAATGCATGGTAGCACTAACCTAGTTTCCCTTTGTGTGTGTGTGTGTGTCCGTGTCTCTCTGTGTGTGTGTCTCTGTGGGTGTCTCTCTGTGTGTGTGTGTGTGTCTCTGTGTGTGTCTCTCTGTGTGTGTGTGTGTCTCTGTGGGTGTCTCTGTGTGTGTGTGTGTTTGTGCTCCACAGGAGATATGCCAGTGCCCCCAGTTCATTGTGGACGGAGCCTCACGTACAGATATCTGCCAGGGAGTCTTAGGTGAGCCATGACCTCACTTGGTGTCACCAACCACACTGAGCCAGCACGGTCACTCTGCCTCTATGACAGGGAGAGCAGGATTCAGGAAGAGAGAGCAGGATTCAGGAAGAGAGAGCAGGATTCAGGAAGAGAGAGCAGGATTCAGGAAGAGAGAGCAGGATTCAGGAAGAGAGAGCAGGATTCAGGAAGAGAGAGCAGGATTCAGGAAGAGAGAGCAGGATTCAGGAAGAGAGAGAGCAGGATTCAGGAAGAGAGAGCAGGATTCAGGAAGAGAGAGCAGGATTCAGGAAGAGAGAGCAGGATTCAGGAAGAGAGAGCAGGATTCAGGAAGAGAGAGCAGGATTCAGGAAGAGAGAGCAGGATTCAGGAAGAGAGAGCAGGATTCAGGAAGACAGAGAGCAGGATTCAGGAAGAGAGAGCAGGATTCAGGAAGAGAGAGCAGGATTCAGGAAGAGAGAGACAGAAAATCTTCGTACTGCCTGGGATCCCAGAGCCCAGAGTCAACAGTGCAGCTACCAAGCTACCACGGCATGTGTGTGTGTGTTGAGTTAAAGAAGGCTCTTAGGGGCTGCTGATGAGGTGAAGCCACGGGTCTCATGCCCCCCTAAAACCACGTGGAGCGCCCATCAATTAGTCATGTCTGAAGTGCTGCTGTTCAGCGTGGGGCGAGAAATAATTTAGGGTGTCGAAGGGGGTGGGTGGGGGGTCGAAGGGGGTGGGGGTGGGGGGTCGAGGGGGGTGGGGGGTTATAAAGAAGACTTGATAAGGGTGGTTGATTTTTACAGCTGCCTTGTCCTAATGAGGTTGTTGTTGCGTCTGTGCGTCTGTGTGTTCCTGTGTGTGTATACGGTGTGTGTGTCTCTGGTGTATGTACCTGTGTGTGTGTGTTGCGTGTGTCATAGGTGATTGTTGGCTGCTGGCTGCCATAGCCTCTCTGACCCTGAACGACAACCTGCTCCACAGAGTGGTGCCTCATGGACAGGGCTTCAGCACCGGATACGCCGGAATCTTCCACTTCCAGGTAACTACGCTCTCGCAGTAGCCAATCAGGAGACGGGAAACAAACAGGGGACCACACAAACACAGTAGCCAATCAGGAGACGGGAAACAAACAGGGGACCACACAAATACAGTAGCCAATCAGGAGATCAGGAGGAAACAAGTGTGTTACATACATCTGCTGTTATTAATGGACCAGATAGGCCTATTGTAAGGATAGTTTGGGTGGAGTTTAACTTGTTTTTCAGCTAACTTACTAAGAATTTGTTGGGTGACACGTACGTACCAACGTTTCCTAGAAAGAAATCTATCAGTGACACACCATAAAAAAAAAATTGGACAGTGCAGTGGCTGCAATGGAAAGATTAACGGGCAGGATTACAAATATTGGCTAACCGTCCTGCTGTGTGCAGTGAGAAAGCTGTCAGCCACGCTGGAAAACGCCCAGCTCAACCCCAGCCCCTCTTTACGCTCTGCTCCACTCCTTATCGCCTGAACTTTGCTTTGTACACAAACCCACACACATCCTATCCGGCACTCGTACACGCCCACCGCAGACACAAGCACACGCCCACTGCAGACACAAGCACACGCCCACTGCAGACACAAGCACATGAAAGCAGTTGAGGATGATCAGGTGTGTTTGTAGGTTTGATGTCGACCTCCTGCTCAACGGGCTCTACCTCGCCTGCCTCCTCGCCTGCCTCCTGCTCTCATGGGCGTTTGATGCCAGCCAGCTGCCCGGAGTAATGAACCCACTGCATCTGCAGAGGGCACAGTGCCAACCTGCGGGGAGGGGGAGGGGGAGGGGGGAGGGAGAGGGGGAGGGGGGGGGGGGAGGGGGGGGGGAGGGGGAGGGGGAGGGAGGAGAGGAGGGGGGGGGGGGGGGGGGGGGGGGGGGGGGAGGGAGGGGGAGGGGGAGGGGGAGAAAGAACCAGACAGAGAGCACATGCAAACGAGGGAGATGGAGAAGATAGAGGATGTGAGGGAGAAAATAAATGGATTGATAGACAGATAGAGAGAGAGTGGGGGGGAGATAGGGAGGGAGAGAGAGGGGAGAGGGAGAGACCGCTAGCCTAACAGGATAGGCCAGTGAGAGCTGAGCTGTGTTGACTAGGGCCACAATGAGACCCAGACTGCCAGCTTCATTTGCCAACAATCAACTATGATAACATTAAGAATGAACAGGACAGACATCACTTCCTCTCTTGCCTTTATGTACAAACTTAGCACCAATGTAGACAGAATCTACATTGGTGCATGACAGTGCAATTTCTATGGAAGCTATCTATGGGGGAGAGAGCCAGAGAATGATGGAGAGAGCCAGGGACAAAGACAGTTTTATGGATCTGTGAGGCAAGAGAGTGTGTGAGAGAAATGAGGCCTGATGTGCTGGTGGGGGAGGGGATGCTGTTTATGATGCTACACTGTCGCAATCTAGTGGTTTATGAGGTCTTGACACACAGGTCTTTGTTCACTTTCTTTTTCCACCATCTCTCTCTCTCTACCTCTCTCTCTACCTCTCTCTCTCTCTCTCTCTACCTCTCTCTCTCTCTCTCTCTCTCTCTCTCTCTCTCGCTCACACTGTGTGAGCTCATCTGCTTAGCGTTTCCCACTCCCCCCCCCCCCCCCCCCCCCCCCAGTCAGCCAGCAGGCCTATACGAGCTGGTTGTGACACGCTGCAGAGGAGACATGGTTTTTAGTATCTCTGTAGAACACTCACATCTCAATGTGCTGCTGCTTCTACGGTGTGTTTGTGTGCGTGCGTGTGACAGTCTGTGGTAGCTCACCACCCCTGCAAGGATGAAGGCAGGATGATCGCCCGCGCCAGTGTCATTTCCCCAGTGATCCCAGCTCACTTCTTCCTTTCCCGACTGGTGATGACAGTCGATCGGTTTTCCATCGACAGGGACACTTTTGCCCCCTGGTGGCTGGTTCTGGTCACGTCACTGCGGTACTAGACTGGAGTTCATTTGTCTGAGTGTGTTTTAAGGGGACTGGGTGATGAGTGAATTTTGATGAGTGATTTTGTAGACTGACAGATCTCCCTCTCCCTCTCTTTTTCCTCTTTCTTTGTACCTCTGTCTTTCTCTGTCTTTCTCTGTCTTCTCTGTCCTTCTCTGTCTGTCTTCTCTCTCTCTCTCTCTCTCTCTCTCTCTCTCTCTCTTTCACCTCTTTCTCTCTCTCTGCCTCCCCCCCTCCCTCCCTCCCCCCCCCCTCCCTCCCTCCCTCCCCCCCCCCCCCCCCCTCTCTCTCTCTCAGTTCTGGCAGTTTGGGGAGTGGGTGGACGTGGTGATCGATGACAGGCTGCCAGTGAAGGACGGCAAGCTGATATTCGTCCACTCGGCAGAGGGGGAGGAGTTCTGGAGCGCTCTCCTGGAGAAGGCCTACGCCAAGTAAGGAGGGAGGGGACCAGAGGAGGAGGAGAGGAGGACTGCGAGGGGTTGACACATGTACAGACGGGTTCAAGTTTATTTAGAAAATGCCTGTCCTGAATGAAATAGGTGAGCTGGAGGCTCCTCGAGTGCGTGTGGATTGAACGTGTGGGATGTTTCCATCTGATGGTGTTTACATAGTTGTGTCAGTACCCCTGACACAGTACAGCGCTGTGTCTGGGGTTGTGGGTTTGTGGAAGTGTGACACTGTGTGTGTGTGTGTGTGTCTTGTATCTGTGTGTGTGTGTGTAATGTACGCGTGTACTTAATGTCTATATCGAGTTTTCTCGAGTGTGTGTTCATTCATCTTGTGTGTGTGTGTGTTCATCTAATGTGTGTGTGTGTTTGTTCATCTAATGTGTGTGTGTATTCATCTAATGTGTGTGTGTTCATCCTATGTGTGTGTGTGTTCATCTAATTGTGTGTGTGTGTCCAGACTGAACGGCAGCTACGAGGCCCTGTCGGGGGGCAGCACGTCGGAGGGCTTCGAGGACTTCACGGGGGGGCGTGACAGAGATGTTCGACCTCCCCAAGGCGCCCTCTGACCTCTTCAGCATCATCCGCCGAGCCGTGGACCGGGGCTCCCTGCTGGGCTGCTCCATAGACGTCAGTACCGCCGCCACGTCACATGACCGGCCACGTCACATGACCTCCACGCCACGGTCACATGACCCCCCCCCCCCCCCCCCGGATAAGCCCATGTCCAGGAGATGCGGGACCTAGACGTCCGTGATGACCTCTTTGTGGGTCATGTGATCATTGACGCGTGAATTGTAGCGTTGATTTTGATCGTGTGTCTGCGTTAGTGTGCTTGCTGATCTGGAATGTGTGGATCTCCTTCCCTCTTCCCCCCCCCCCCCCCCCCCCCCCTCTCTCTCTCCCCCCCCCAGGTCTCTGGCAGTCAGGATAGGGAGGCGGTGACCTTCAAGAAGCTGGTGAAGGCCACGCCTACTCTGTGACAGGCGTGGAGGAGGTGAGCCAATGAGGCGTCAGGCGACGGATCCATTCAGGAAGTCATAGCAGGAAGGGGGGATGCGAGGGATTGGTCGAGCGTCCTCATGAGCATTGGCAACCGCACGGTTGCCACGGAGTCGCCCGCAGGTGCGTTTAACCGTGTTTCCCTTTCTCTGCCAGGTGGTGTACAGGGGCAGCCCCACCAAACTGGTGCGGATCCGGAACCCCTGGGGTGAGGTGGAGTGGACCGGCGCCTGGAGCGATAAGTACGAATCAAGCGCACCTTAACCTTACCCTATGACTCCCTAGGACCAGGGTCATACTGACTGGGGCGCTGCAGATAGAGGGAGGGGTTGGTGCTAGTAAAGGGAGGGGTTGGTGTAGATGTAGTAGGGGTCAGTGTTGGTAGAGAGAGGTGTCGGTAGTGGCTGAGGGAGGCGTTGGCACCAGTGTTCTGATGGGTCTTTCGAACGCAGCTCCAGAGAGTGGGACAGTGTGGAACGTTCCGTCAGAGACCGGCTCCAGAAACGCAGCGATGACGGCGAGTTCTGGTGAGTGTGTGTCAGTGTGTGAGTTCTGGCGTGTGTGTGTGTGTCAGTGTGTGAGTTCTGGCGTGTGTGTGTGTGTCAGTGTGTGAGTTCTGGCGTGTGTGTGTGCCAGTGTCTGAGTTCTGGTAAGTGTTTGTGAGTATGTGTAAGTGTGCGATTTTTTACATGTACATGCACAAAACTTCTTACATAACCAATATACTCTGCCTTTCCTTCCTTCCGTCCTTGCTTCCTTCCTTGCTACCCTCCCTCGCCTCCTCTCCCAGGATGTCGTTCAGTGACTTCCTGCGGGAAGTTCAGCCGTCTGGAGATCTGTAACCTGACGGCGGACGCAGCTGGAGGCCAGCCAGGTGAAGACGTGGAGCTCCGCCCTCTACCAGGGGGAGTGGAGGGAAGGAAGCACGGCCGGGGGCTGCAGAAACTTCCCAGGTAGGGGGGAGGGAGGGGGAGGGAGGGGGAGGGAGGGAGGGGTGAGGGGGGGGAGAGAGGAGAGAGGGAGAGAGAGAGAGAGAGAGGTGAAGTGAGAAAGAGGAAAGAGGAAAGGGGGAGAGGGGAGAGAGACAGAGAGAGAGGAGAGAGAGAGAGAGAGGAGAGAGGTGAAGAGGGAGAGAGGTAAGTGAGAAAGAGGAAAGAGGAAAGAGAAAAGGAAAGGGAGACAGAGAGTGGGAGGGAGGAGATCAAGGAATGAACAACTGAGGCCTTACAAGTACAGATGGTGAACAAGAGAGAGGTTTCTCCCTTTGATGGTGTTTATTCCTTCCCACAATCCCCTAGCGACGTTTCTGGGTCAACCCTCAGTTCAAGATCGCCCTGCAGCACCCAGACAAGCCCGGCACATCCGACTGCACCTTCCTGGTGGCGCTGATGCAGAAGAACCGCCGCGCCAAACGACGGGAGGGTGAAGACATGGAGACTATCGGCTTTGCCGTCTATGAGGTCAGAGGGCAAGCAGAACTGCATCATGGGATGTGATCCCATGATGCAGTTCTGCTGCTTGATCCCATACAACCTACATGAAAGAGGGGGATGTAATGATGCTTCACGAGTCGATTCCCATGGAATTGTACTTCTTTTTTAGAAATTGTATAGATATTTATAAAATAGGGTTGTACTGTAGTTCCATCTAACTGTTGTGTTTCTTACTTTCCCAGGTTCCAAAAGAGGTAAGCTTCTGGGAGCTTGTTCTGGGTGACAGTCAGTGTTTCGGAGTTCATTTGACACCCTACAATTAGTGGAGCCTGATAGTACAAAGTCTACCTGAAAACCAAACAAACGTTCAAGTGTTTGACCCGGGTCACGGTCACCTCCCTCCCTCCCTCCCTCCCTCCCTCCCTCCCTCCCTCCCTCCCTCCCTCCCTCCCTCTCCTCCCTCCCTCCCTCCCCTCCCTCCCTCCCTCCCTCCCTGCCTCCCTCCCCTCGCCTCCCTCCCTCCCTCCCTCCTCCCTCCCTCCCTCTCCTCCCTCCCTCCCTCCCTCCCTCCCTCCCTCCCTCCCTCCCTCCCTCCCTCCCTCCCTCCCTCCTCCCTCCCTCCCTCCCTCCCCTCCCTCCCTCCCTCCCTCCCTCCCTCCCTCCCTCCCCTCCCTCCCTCCCTCCCTCCCTCCCTCTCCTCCCTCCCTCCAGTTCATAGGTAAGTCGGGCATCCACCTGAAGAAGGACTTCTTCCTGACGCACGGCTCCACGGCGCGCTCCGAGCTGTTCATCAACCTGCGGGAGGTGAGCACGCGTCTGAGCCTGCCGGCCGGGGAGTACATCATCGTGCCCTCCACCTTCGAGCCCCAGAAGGAGGCCGACTTCGTCCTCAGGGTCTTCTCTGAGAAGCCCGCCAACTCTGAGTGAGCGGGGGGGGAGGGAGTGGAGGGTGGGGAGGAGGGGTGGAGGGTGGTGAGGGGAGGAGGAGGGGGGGGAGGGGAGGAGGAGGGTGGGGAGGGCAGATGGAGTGATCCTTTGATTTAAAAAAATTGGGGTTTATATGTCTAATTTGGATGTCTAATTTTAAAACTATTGCATATATTTAGGATTGCTTCCTTTCTTTTCCGAAATTCCCAATCCAGTTTGCAAAAAAGATCAGCAATATGCGGTTTGGGATGAGTTGTGAGACTGATGTTTGTATTTTCCTCTTCATACGACAGGGAACTCGATGATGATGTCAGCGCCGAGATGCCTGCAGAGGTGACAGGAAATGACATGCATGAATATGTGGGAAAGACGGTTACTAGCGATTTGACTAGTAAAATGTAACTAAATCTCCTGTGTTTTCTCTTTCTCTTTCCTTTTCCCTCTCTCTTTTTCTACTCTTCTCTCTCTTTCTTTCTCTCCCTCCTTTTTTCCCTCTCTCTCTTTCTTTCTGTCCTTCTCTCCGTCAGGTTCAGCTGGAGGAGAGCCAGATCGACGCAGCCTTCAAGAGTCTCTTCAGACAGTTGGCCGGACCGGTGAGGAGCCGGGAGGGGCGAGCGGAACAGGAAGTGAAGCAAAACGATAGAAGGGGGGGCTGATGGGAACTGTAGTCTTACATTACACGGATTCTTCTTACAGGACATGGAGATCAGTGTCACCGAACTACAGACCATCCTGAACAGGATCATCGGCAAACGTGAGGAAACAGGCCCCCCCCCCCCAAAAAAAACGTTCATTCTCACGCTGTGTCCCAGTGTAACATGTCAGAGCACGTCAGTGCAGTAGTGCAACATGGACATTGATCGACGCCCTCTGGCCCAGTTGTGTCAGTGTGGGTAGTTGTGTTGCAACAATGACGCATGTCTCTCCTCCTATGGCGTGCCCAGACAAGGACCTGAAGACGGATGGATTCACCCAGGAGTCCTGTCGCAGCATGATCAACCTCATGGATGTATCCTTGGTTTCTGCCACCTTCTCACACACTTCTACTCTCCCTCCCTCTATCTCTCTCTCTCTCCCTCTCTCTCTCTCTCCTCTCCCTCTCTCTCTCTCTCTCTCTCTCTCTCTCTCTCTCTCTCTATCTCTCTCCCTCTATCTCTCTGTCTCTCTCTCTCTCTCTCTCCCCCCCCCCCCCCCCTCTCTCTCTGCTTCTCTTTCTCGGTGTCTCTCTCCCTCTCCCTCTCTGCGCCTGTCTTTGTGGGCGTGATTCCTTGACCCTGTTCCTCAGACTGACGGCAGTGGCAAGCTGGGCCTGGCAGAGTTCCACGTCCTCTGGGAGAAGATCAAGCGCTACCTGGTGGGGTCCCGAACTCTCTCACCTTCCACATCACCTGCAGAAGCCCATTTCAGTCACCTGCTTCAGTGTTCACCTCCCTTAACGGCCCGTTTGCTTCAGTCTCATGGTTTTGACGTTGTGATTTCTCTCTCCCGCTTTCTTTCACCCTTTCTCTCTCTCTCTCTCTCTCTCTCTCTCTCTCTCTCTCTCCCGCTTTTCACCCCCTGTCTCACTCCATTCCTCTCTCCACCAGACGATATTCAGGCAGTTTGACCTGGACAAATCAGGCACCATGAGCTCCTATGAGATGAGGATGGCTTTAGAGTCAGCAGGTCCAGTGTACCATCTTTATATCTCATACAGAGTTTCAACTGTGGAAACATAAGACCTAATAGGGAGAAGAAGAAAACACTTTTATTGATAAATATGTTGATTCTGTCATTTGTGTGTTTGTATGCCTGTGTGTGTGTGTGTGTGTGGTAAGCAGGCTTCAAGCTGACCAACCACCTGTTCCAGCTGATCATCCTGCGGTACACGGAGGCCGACATGTCTGTCGACTTTGACAACTTCGTCACCTGCCTGGTTCGTCTGGAGACCATGTTCAGTGAGTAGGCTGCTCCTCACACTAGACAAGATCATGTTCAGTGAGTAGGCTGCTCCCCACACTAGACAAGACCATGTTCAGTGAGTAGGCTGCTCCCCACACTAGACAAGACCATGTTCAGTGAGTAGGCTGCTCCCCACACTAGACAAGACCATGTTCAGTGAGTAGGCTGCTCCCCACACTAGACAAGACCATGTTCAGTGAGTAGGCTGCTCCCCACACTAGACAAGACCATGTTCAGTGAGTAGGCTACTCCTCACACTAGACAAGATGGCCGCCTCCCCCTGCGTCCGCAATCTCAATCGAACGCGTCTTTCTTTTTGTTTTTTTTGCCTCGCAGAGACTTTCAAGGTGATGGATACGGATAAGGATGGTTTCATTTCACTCAACTTCTTCCAGGTAGGCGTGTCACTGTGGCCTGAATGTGATGTCCTCCCTGGGCTCTCGGTGTGTATGAGGCTGTTTCTAACAAAGTGTCTCTTCCGTTCCCTGTCTCAGTGGATCTCCTTGACCATGTTTGCCTGAGGAGAGAGAGAGATCGAGAGACTACTGGATGGACAAGTGCTCTCTCCCACCCGGCCCCCAGTCCCCCCCCCCACACACACACCTTTGCCCTGCCACCGAGCGGACATATTTTGACGTGACGTTCCCAGAATGCCACAGCCAAACCTAGCTTCGGACTGGTAGCTCTCGCTTTCTCCGGAAGTGCCTTTTTCTCCCCCCCCCCCGCCACCCCATAGCTGTCGAGGTCGGCGTGAATCATCACCCAGATCACATCATCCCTGCCGGGGTGCAAGCCTGTGACTTGGTCCAATTCTAAACAAGCTCCTATTTGGGTGTTTCCAAAAACCAAACGGTTTGGTTGTTTCTCTCTTTGAAGGATAAAATCCTTTCTTATAGCTGGGTCGTATATTTAGGGAGGGTGGAGAATTTGGAATAACCACAAGCCCCTCAATAAGCATCAGTCTTGGAGGTCAAAGTGAAGGTCATATCAGATTGGAATTGTTTTTTTTATTTCTGTACAGATGTGATGATTACTTTAGGCGCCAGACACTCTCTTGGACAGGAGCTTGGTGACGAGTAATGAAAAGGGTTTTTACATCCCGTGCCAAGCCTTCTTACGTCTTCAGATTGTCAGCGCAGAAACGTTGATGCAGTTTGAGGCTGAGCAGCGGCACTGGTCTTTATGTAGGGAACGTGTTGTGTCAAAAGAAAGAACTGAAACAGAGAAAACAGATGCCTTCCATACGCTTTACACGTATTACAGCAATTTCATATATCGTCAGTTAAACTTTACAATACCGTTTTTTTCCCCCTCATCCTAAATGCATTAGGAGCTTTTTAAAGGGACATTTTGAAGGTATATCTTTTAAGAAAAAAATATATATAAAGGGTGAAGGTGTTGTTGACCTGGACACCCCCTGTGGACTTGCTTGGCTTGTGTGGAAAACATCCCAGTTTACAGATGGGAACCTGTACCAAAAGATGACATGCCAGGGGAGAATTTCAACGTATAGCCATTTCTGTGTCAAGTTGCCAATGTTAAAATGTACACCCGTTTACAAAGAGCTTACCGGATATCTTAATCATTGAATAGAAACAATCTACTCTAGCTTTTCTTTTCTTCACAAAACTTCTATAAACATTTTGCTTGGAAAACCAATGCTTGTCTGATTCTTTGAAATGTGTGAAAAGGTGCGATACAAAAACGAGAACTTAGACACAGTAATAAATATAAACTTTAGTAACAACATTCATATTAAAAACACAACACTAATAGCTTACAAGTTCAATGTACACCTATAGACAAGAGGACACATGAGAGGACACACGAAGACATACTGGATGCACATTGCTCATTGTTAAGTTAAATGAAGGACTCATAAGATGAGTAACATAAGTTAACAGTTATCCACTTTTAAAAAGATACAAAATAATTCTGCGACAGTTTCTTTTTTGGCTGCTTGTTACGGGAATGTACACATCGAGTTTCTTCTTTAGATTAAAATAAAGAATGATTAGGGGATTTATAACGTGTGAAGTCAGGTAGTATGTTGGTTCAAGACTTAATCAGGTCAGGCACTGTCACAATCACAAGTCATCACAGTTCGGCTTTGTCCAGTCGCAACTTAGCGCAAGTGAGGATAACTCTTTGTGTTTTTTTTTCAACCTAGTCTGCCTTCAGAGGACCAGTAAGCTACCAGCAAGGTTAGCTTCAGACTTTCACCTCAAAGGTACATCTAACGAAACAAATATTTTAAATAATACTTAAAATAAACAGAAACGGACGACATGTGTAACTAGCAAACTGGCTTTGAGAACCATCTCAGAAATAAACCAGGGGAGGGGGCAAATCTGTCCGGGGCAGTTCTGGCATCCTGAGGGACGGCTCGGGCGATCTGAGAAGGTTGAGAGTCGACATGACGCCCCCCCCCCCCACACACACACACCCTCACCCCCCAGGGAACAGGGGGGAGGTCAAGGGTCAACCTCTCTAGGTCCGGGTGGGGGGGGGGGGCTCAGGCGTAGTTGTTGTTGTTGTTGTGCTCGAGGCGTGTGACCATGGTGGACACCAGCCTCTCCAGCTGCTCGGCGCGCTGCTGGCCCGTCTCCAGCACCTCCTCGTGGTTGGCCTTCTCCTCGCTGTCGTAGTCCATCACCGCCTGGTTGGTGATGAGGGACAGGGCGAACACGCGCATGCCGCAGTGCCGCGCCACGATCACCTCGTGCACCGTGCTCATGCCTGGGGGGGAGGAGGAGGAGGAGGAGGGGGGAGGAGGAGGAGGGAGGAGGAGGAGAAGAGTGTTATACAAACACATATAGATAGCATATAGCGCACACACACACACACACTTATAGCCTTTAGTTAAGCTGACAATCGAAGGAACGTACCGACGGCGTCTGCCCCCAGCTTGTGGAGCATGCGACACTCTGCGATGGTCTCGAAGGACGGCCCCCCCAGCACGCAGTAGACCCCCTCCCTCAGGAAGTCCCCGTAGCCCAGCTCCTGGCCCACGTCCATGGCCAGCTGCTGCAGCTCCCGGTCGTAGGCGTCCGACATGCAGGGGAACCTCACCCCGAACCTGGAGGGAGGGAGGGAGGGGAGGAGGGTTAAAAGAGTTTCAAAGTTTAGTACAGCCTCCTGAATGCCGTATTGTCCCAACCAGACATGTGTTCCTGACACACACACACACACACCTGTCGTCGTTGGGTCCGGTCAGCGGGTTGTTGCCGGCGAAGCCGGGCATGTTGAGGTGGTCCTTGATGATCATGACGTCGCCCACCTTGTAGTCCTGGTTGAGGCCTCCGGCCGCGTTGGTCAGCATGACCGTGTCCACGCCCAGCAGCTTGAAGATGCGCATGGGCAGGGTGATCTGGAACGGCGGCACACGCGTTAGACCACAAAACGCTCAGTGGAGAGACAGGCCTGCTCTAGCTACAGAGCGATATGGACACGGGACGGGAAAGTACGCCTGTCGCTTCAGGATGAAAACGTCGGCGAAATCAATTCGAAATGTAAACACGTGAGGAAATGCACCTGCTCTACGTCCAGGGGGGTCTGCAGCCTCGCCCCTTGGCTACGTACCTTGTGGATGGGGTACCCCTCGTACAGATGGAAGCGCCCCTGCATGCACACGCACGGCCTCCCCTTCAGGGTCCCGAACACCAGGCGGCCAGCGTGGCCGTGCACTGCGACAGAGACACACACGCCAATTAGAAATCAACCGCCGATACGCAACGGGCCTATCGGCAGTCATCCTCGATAGGGATCGACCAATCAGACAGTTGATGGGCCGGGCTTGGATCTTGCCTGAAACAAGTGCACTACGCAGGGAATGGTGGGAGTTGCTGGTCAACAACAGACTACTAAACATATAAGTGTGTGTGTGTGTGTGTGTGAAGAGGAAATAGAGTTGCAACACTGCATGAAACATACTGAGCATTAAGAGCCAGTTCTTACCTGTGCTCTGGGGGAAGTTGGGGATGTCCTTGTAGTTGAAGGCCACCTGGTCCTTCAGCATGTCAGCCAGGCCTCCCATGCCTGAACCGCACACGATGCCCACCAGGGGGCGGACCGAGGTCTGGGCCAGGAGCCATTCAGCCGTGGCCTTGCAGTCCTCATACCCATACCTGAGGAGGAGCGGAGGTGGAGGATGGAGGGGTGGAGGAAGAGGAGGTGGAGGATGGAGGGGTGGGAGGAAGAGGAGGTGGAGGAAGAGGAGGGGAGGTGGAGGGAAAGGGAGATAATCATGTTAGTCAGTGTGTAAATAGTTTTTAAAGTTTTTTTTACTTTATTTAAGAATTAATAAATAAATGAGTGGACGTCTGGATGGTTCACTTAAAAGCTGTTTGCAATTGAAATTGGAAGTCTGTTGAAATTAACTACATTGCTTTGGTTATGAGAAGCTTTGTTTGTACAATTCAATCCACTGAATCAGTCAAAGCTCAAAAAGACTCTTTGTGGCTGTTCAAAGGCTTTTTGAGTCCTTAAAGCAATAATGTAATCAAACCACTTAGAACAGGTTATTGAATGCTATTAAATAATTAGTTTGGGGACATTTTTTACTTTAATTTGAAGCGAATATTTGGGTATCAAGGGGATATGCTTCTAATAGTAATAAAAGACTAGAATGCTTCCAGAAAGTGCACACGCACAGATTCCTTCTGAGTCATTCCTCTCCTCATGCTCTCACTGAAAGGCCACACACACACACACACGCGGTAAGCTGTTAGGGTTAGGGACGTTTTATATAAAATTCCTGGTTCATCCAAGGTCGTTTGACTGCATCACGTGATTACGTCGAAAGACCGATTATTGGCTTTGACCTCAGAAACACCCTCTTAGAAGTTGTGCTATAAAATCGATCGATCGAGGAAGTACTGGATGGATATTTGTATAGTGTGGAGTGCATTTATTAGAGAAAAGAATACATGTGTCAAATCGACGCATACTGACTTAACTTCCTAAATAAAGTTAACTTGGAGAGGGGAGCGCACGGCGCTTCAAGATAATTAGGCATTCTGTTCATTTTAATTAATAATTCAGCGGGAATATTCTAAAGGTAGCCTACGTACAATCCTAAATGTGAATCTTATAACCTGAAATGGGTGCATTGGGCAGAAATCAAACATGCGCGAGAAATCATTTAACGTTCATTCAAAGATGCCACCACAAGATAAAATAAATAAATACATTGTGATAGTTAATTCTAGTTCGAGAGCATAGCAGGCCTAGCAGACCGCGAATGCAGAAGTACATGTCTATGTGCACTTGCTTGGGGGAGATATCCGACCCCCGCTAACCATTAAAGACACACATGGTAGCTTAAATAAGAGTCTAACAGTTAACCCCGCATGCGCGAACATGTGCGAAAAATGATACCGTCTAAAATGAATGAAATACGAGGCTGAAGCCGAAATTTAGGGGAGCTAAAAAGCGATAGAAAGATGCAACGCCCTCTTCCCTCTGCCAAGCAGAATGAAGTAGCGGGACGGCATAAAAGCGGCAACATGATGATGAGATAAATGTGAAGGATGCTTACCCGGTGCTAGCGTCAGGAAACATTCTGAAGATTAGATGTCTTGAGTCCTCGAAATATCAGCAAGTTATCGGAACGGTTTTTCTTTAATAAATAAAAAGAATCTCAGAAGATTGTTGATTAAATAAATCGCAGTATTTTGTCTCAGTGACCGGGAATCGTCTTTAGTTGTTTATAACCGGTATTCGGTGGTTGAATTCACACTATTCAGTGTCTCTGAATGACGTTGAGTCACCGGCACTGATATAGACCGCTTACTTTATCACTCCTCCTCTTTTAGTGACGCAAATGGATCTGAGCGTTCTGATTGGCGTAGGTCTCCCATCCCCCTAAAGCATACAATTTTGGACAGAAAGAGTGGTCGAAACGTGTTGCACGTCAACTGTCAAGCCGCTCCGCCCAATTCAAACCACCGTGACCCCATCCCTCGAACCGCAATAAAACGTTGCAAACATTTACATGTAATTTAATTATGAAGTAACGGTTTCCTGTGAAATAATTAAAGCCTAATGGTGTTTGTTGTCAAAGCTTTAATACGAAATGGTGTAGGCTACATCTGATTTGTGCAAAGATGCTGTGACGTTACAATAACTAAAAAGGACTTGGACATTTATTACAGAATTACTAAACGTGCTATCCTAAAAATATATAATTTAATCTGATGTAAATATGTATTATCTGGCTTTTTTCCCCTTTCGTTCTCTGTATCTCCTTTGTTGTGTAAGTGACTCTTTTTTTATTTTCCAGAATTACGAAACTTCATCCTCTTTCGCATAAACAACGTACGGTCTTTGTAAACTCACATTTACCGTAAATAATTTCAGCCCACCTTTTATCTTGAGTCATAACCTGTTGTCTAATGTTGATGACAGATGTACATCTAGACTAAATCGTACAAAGGAATCAGCTTCAACATGCCTTAATAATATGTCATAATAAACCATCACTGTTTCCAAATGAATGTCTTAGAAACTGTACATGCAATTATACAATTATTAATTAATTGTCTTCAATTAATTAATTCATGGTTTTACAATTGATTCAAAATTCTCCTTAGGTGTATCAGGTGTCTTATTCAAGAGTAAAACATGTAATGGATATCAGATAAACGTGAGCAAATCAATAGCTGAGTCATAATGAACAGGAAGCTTGGTCTGATAAATCCATGTGATGTCAACCCCTCTTACCCTCAGGTTCCCCCTCTTACCCTCAGGTTCCCCCTCTTACCCTCAGGTTCCCCCTCTTACCCTCAGGTTCCCCCTCTTACCCTCAGGTTCCCCCTCTTCCCCTCAGGTTCCCCCTCTTACCCTCAGGTTCCCCCTCTTACCCTCAGGTTCCCCCTCTTACCCTCAGGTTCCTCCTCCTATTGGTGGGCATGTCGAGTCAAATATCCTCCTCGATTGACTTACAATCGTAGGAAAACACAAGGCACTGTGTTTTGTCCTCTAGAATGTTCCAATCTTTCCAGAATTCGGTTCTGATGAACCGAATTCTGATTAACCAAAACCTAACACATGGGGAAGGCCAGACCCAGTATTATGTTCCATCTGTACATTTTGTACATGTGTACGGGAACCGTACACTTGTCGCTTAGTGATGACCCTCATGTGACATCAGTACAGCAGCAACTGAGAAATCCTAACATAACAGCAATAATTATTTACAACTAACTGGATAGTGACTTCCGGAATGATAAGACACAAGCAGGTGGGGTTTTCACACAGATAAAAAGGTGTTGAATATCCCGTTGAATGACATGAATCCATAGCTTCCGTAGCACACACAAGTATAAACACATGTCAAACTAGCTTATCCTCCACATCCCACCAACTGGAGATTCCTAGAAAACGTCCCTGTAACTGACCCCCGCCACAATCAACAGAAACACACGCGAAAAGAGCGACAAGGTCATTGAGAGACAAGCATTGTTGTGTTGACCCAGCCCTGCACGGGGCCATATCGTGTCCACTCTCTCGAGTGGACCCTGCCTCTGTTTGGTTCAGGGGGGTCAAGTCTGTTATTGTTTTCAGGGGCTGACGGAAACTCCGTCAGCCTGGCGAGATAGTCTCTCCCTTTCACTCTCCTCCCCGCGGCACGCCTTGAGCTTCCACCAATGAGGCGGTCTGTCCCGCTGTGATGTTTCCTGCTCTCCCCATGTTTACAGCCAAACACAAATCAATAAAAATGTTCCCAAGCCTTCGTGAGCTCCAGTCGCCTCCTCCCCCCCCCCCCCCTCCCGCCACCACCCCCGCCACCCCCGCCACCCCCGTCCCCTTTCCAGTGTCAGAGCTGATACGAAGGCGATAAGGACGACTGTAAAGGGTCAGACTCTAGCCTGTGTTTTTCACACACACAAGTACACACAAACACACACACACACACGCATGAGCATGAATGTGAGGATCCTTTGAGGGCCGTTCTCCTCACGGGGAATTGGCGTGACGTTCCCTTGTCTGTGCTGTGAGACCCCCCCCCCCCCCCCCCCCCTCCCAGGCACAGCTTCCCCCCCCCATGCTAGGTCACCGGGTTTGTCACCACACCAACACAGAACACTCTCTACCTGTGCTCCAAGGACAGGTGTGTACAGAGAAGAGTCAGAATGACCTGACACGTTTGCGATTTGGTTAGAGATGAACTTTGGAAAAAACGACTGCATCTTTTTCTTTTATCTAAAAAAAAAGTCAAGATGGACAATTTTGAGTGAGGAACAGAAGGGTGACGTTTGCTGTGGCCTCTTCAATTTGACCCTTCTGTTCCTCACTCAAAATGTGTCGTTCTCTTTTCGGAGTGTTTTACTCATGTTTGTGTGTGTGCTGGTCACTGGTCTGATTTCACTGCCACGGTGGATGAAGACGTTTTGACACAGCTTGTCTGGTCCTCGGAGATTGTCGGTCTTGATTCTCGAGGCACGACTATCATCTGATCAAAGTCACATGTGAGGACATCACGAGAACTGCAAATTAAAGATTCCATAATTCAATCTGTAAACCCCTGTGCTCACCCGTGAACCTGTGACTGGGCTCCAGCTCCTCCACAAAACCAGCAGCTTTTGGGCGAACACCAGGGTTCGAATCAGATCGAGGCGAAATACTTGAGGGCCATTGGACTCGAATCACCTCGTTTGAAAGGTTGAATCGAACGTTCCCAAGGGATGTGTCGAACCACTGGTGATATGCTGTGCTGACCTCCAGTGGGTAGGAACAGTTCGAGATGTTGGTCAAAGTCAAAAGTTGCTTGTTGTGGACTGAGTATGTCAATAATTGAGCATGCAGCCCATCATGTACTTGAGAGAGATGGGTTGTGTCTGTGTGTAAATGTGTGAATGTGTGTGTGTGTCTGTGTATACGTGTGTGACTCTCTGTTTATTTGTGTGTGTGCCAGTGCATGAGTGTGTGTATGTGTACATAACGAATAAGGATATAGTGGTGTTAGGTATTTACCACTGGTTAGTGAGAGGTAACACTTACTCTTCAGCCAGTCAGTTTAGCTAGTGGCGTAACATTACGTAACAAGAGTGTGTGTGTGTGTCTGTGTGTGTGTGTGTGTGTCTGTGTGTGTGTGTGTGTGTGTGTGCCGGAGGGCCTGAATGAGAATGACTGGTGACCCAGGGATATCTCTGTGTTTGTTCAGACAAAAGCGTTTGGGGAGTGTTTGTTCCCAGGACAGGGGTATAGTGTCGCCGATTTACCTCCGATTGGGCACAGTCCCTCTTCGGCTCGGAGCAAACATCCATGGAGGGCAGGGAGGGCAGGGAGGGCAGGGAGGGCAGGGGCAGGGAGGGCAGGGGCAGCGAGGGCAGGGGCAGGGAGGGCAGGGAGGGCAGGGAGGGCAGCGAGGGCAGGGGCAGGGAGGGCAGGGAGGGCAGGGGCAGGGAGGGCAGGGGCAGGGGGGGCAGGGGCAGGGAGGGCAGGGGCAGGGAGGGCAGGGGCAGGGAGGGCAGGGGCAGGGAGGGCAGGGAGGGCAGGGGCAGGGAGGGCAGGGAGGGCAGGGGCAGGGGGGGCAGGAGAGACAGGGGAAGGGGGGCTCGGGGGCCGGGGGGGCGAGTCATGCAAGTCAACTACTCTGCCGGTTAATGACGAGTTCAAAGGAGTTCTAGGATTTACGATTCCTAGTACTCAGATCCAGGCACAGCATAGTGGCTGTGTTATAATGCCCATAGATAGCATGTCTGTACATTATTCCCACTGTGTCAAAGGGCCAGGAAAATAAAACACCAACGGAGAATGTTCCGGACTGAAAACGTAGTGTGGCTGCAGTCGGACAGTAGACCTGCGTCAGAAGTGCCAGAAAGTGTAACATCTAACAAGGATGTGAGATTTCTCAGACATTCCAGACCTGGGAATGGTCCTTCAAAGGGGTGACAAGGCTTGACCAATCACCCCCTTCGCCCACACACACCTCAAACAAAGAGCTGTAATACTTAACAACTGACCGAGAACATTCTAGCGAGTCGGGTCTTTACGTAACTTAGAAACCTCTTATCGGCTGAGTGGGATCAGACAGACAGTGAGAAACAGAAAGGTGTCCAGATAACAGCAGATATACTTTGTGTCGACAAACTGGGAGGAAAGCTAAAGGGTCCAAGATCCGTCAATAACAATCAGATGTTTGAGCACAAACACACAAAGACAATTTAATAAATGAAAGTGTGTGTGGCACACACACTTCATTGTGTGGCATCGCGTGCATGGAAACGTTCAAAGTTTCTGCTTAAGGACGTCATGGACGTATGTGAAATTTGATTGAGAACCAGAGCCCATACAGATCATGTACACACACACACTGTTTATCTGTGTTAGTTGCCACTGCTGACCTGGGTCCATGGCCTCAATCATAGCAAACAGTAACGAGACCAGTTAGGTAACCTGACCCAGAACAGTGCCCATTCCTTTAATTACACACACACACGCACACACACACACACACACACACACACACACACACACACAGACAGACAGACAGAGACACACACACACACACACACGCACACGCACACACACATGCACACACACACACACACAGACAGACAGACAGAGACACACACACACACACAGAGACACACACCGTCTGGAACACTGTATCCTTCACCCATCTCCACGTGTCCTGTGTGTGTTGTGTGTAACTTCTGTCCAGGACACAGCTGTGTGTGTGTGTTTGTCTGTGTTTGTCTGTGTGTGTGGGTGTGTGTGGGTGGGTGTGCGTGTGTCTGAAGAGAGAGAGAGGGACAGAGAGACAGAGAGAAAAGGAGACAATTGATAAGCTAGGTTGACAGGTAGGAGAAAGTGAGACAGGCATGAAGAGATTGGAAGAGGGGGAGAGAGAGACAGCCAGAGATATGGAAGAGGGGGAGAGAGAGACAGCCAGAGATATGGAAGAGGGGGAGAGAGAGACAGCCAGAGATATGGAAGAGGGGGAGAGAGAGACAGCCAGAGATATGGAAGAGGGGGAGAGAGAGACAGCCAGAGATATGGAAGAGGGGGAGAGAGAGACAGCCAGAGATATGGAAGAGGGGGAGAGAGAGACAGCCAGAGATATGGAAGAACAGAATCAGTGAACTGAAGTGTGTGATAGTTTTATTATGTTGGAATGCCCAGACTTATTTCTTCACACACACGCACACACACACACACACACACACACACACACACACACACACACACACACACACACACACACACACACACACACACACACACACACACACACACGTAGCTGGAGGCCACTGCTCTCTCTCATTCTCTCTCTCTTGTTCCACAGCTTGCTTACCAGGTTATCCAACTCAAGCTCATGCCCTCATTATGTAATTACACAGAACTCTTTGCACTTTTTGCAAGTCATCTCGGACTTGCATGACACACAGACACACACACACATCCCCATATAAACACACACACACTCACACACTCTTTTCTTCCACTACTTTACTGTTGTGGGGAAAACGTCTGCTGTGGGGAATGATCTAAAACCAACAGTTAGAAATTACAGTTATATTTTTTTCAATTTTAAGAATGTCAGGTAGATGAAGCGAGTACATTGAAAGACTACTTACAAATCTGGTCTAGTCGACCAAAACTTGACTTTCATAGACAGTAAAGACAAAATAGTATTGTTCTAACAATTATAAATATAATTGAGTAATAATATAAAATCGTTGTCTGCAGTTCATCTGTATGAGGGTCAGTGGGGCAGTCAGTCAGCCAGGCAGTCAGGCAGGCAGTCAGGAGGAGAGAAACAGACAGACTCACAGATCGGAGGAGATCTAATTAACTGAAGAGAGAGCGTAACTGAAGAGGGTGTGCGAGAGTCTTCATTGTCTGAGGCTGTTTGAGGCTGTGTTTGAGGCTGTGTTTGAGGCTGTGGAGTCCTCGTGAGGATGTCAATTAGATGAGCTATTTGAAGAGGCACCCCGTAACACATTAGCTAAAAACCACTTACAGGAGGAATGTACGTGTGCATGCGCACGCTTGTTTTTGTGTGATGCGGCTCTGAACCAGCTGTTCGGTTAATTGTGTCATGATTTAAAAGTATAACTGCGAATAGAGAAAGAGAGAATGAAAGTGAGAGAGAGAGAGAGAGAGAGAGAGAGAGAGAGAGAGAGAGAGAGAGAGAGAGAGAGAGAGAGAGAGAGAGAGAGAGGGAAAGACAACCTAGGACGGAAGTAAAGAAGAGAGAGAGAGAGAGAGAGAGAGAGAGAGAGAGAGAGAGAGAGAGAGAGAGAGAGAGAGAGAGAAATGGAAGGACAGAAAGAGAAATAAAAAAAGAGAGACGCACCCCTTTAAATTGAATCTTTTGTGTTCAGTGTTTCCTACCAGGCTACATGATCCAAACCTTGCTTCTTGAACATCCACATTATTCTCCACGGACAGAGCTTTGAAAACGTCTACAACCCTCTAGTGGTGGGATCTAGAACTTCACTCTTAGTTCAACTAATCTCATTCACATCCTTTCTGGAGTTGGAACTAACCTGTTTATCAAGGCAATGGTTTGGTGTTAACAATGTTGGAATTTTTTTACATTTCTTAGCAGCCTTTCTGCTAACACTACCCCTGGCTCTGATTGGTAGAGACAAGTCCCTCCTGACCACCCAGAACCGGTTTCAGCCAATAGTATGACGTCTACATAGATGGTGGATTATGATGTCATAATCTCCACCATGACGATACATCTCAGTGATGATGAGTACAGACAACTGCTGTCTTACTACTGCAACATGTCCACAAGAGATGCAAACTTGAACATGGCTAGGAAGAGCTATTCCATGTTTGGCTCTGGTCACTAGATGGCACTACTGTGCCAGATACGTGAATGTAGTGATGTGTAACAAGTACATGTACATTGGGATTCTTTGATCCTGCTCCTCTTGATAATCCTTAGTGGTCTATCTAAGAGATACATTAATAATAAACCAAACCTAGAATACATTTGATAAATACTAACCCATATGAGCTTTAACACCTATCCACAATACCGACAATACATGTAGCACAACAACATCAAATACAATATTGAACAATTCACTGCATAATTCACATTCGAGAATGACCTAAGATAAGAATAGAATGGAGGAAAATAGATAAAAGTAGACAACTAGAGACAGAAAAAGATGTGTCTGTGTGCAGAATTAGATCATTGTGGGACCATGTACTCGCTGTTCTCTTCCTTTTAATTGAACATTCTAGAAGGCACAGCAGCGCATCGACAAAGAGAGGAGAGATGGAGGAGAGTCGGAAAGACAGTCTCTGTGTGTTTGTGTGGAAGAGAGAGTGCATATTGGGAAGTGTGTGTGTGTGTGCATTTGTGTGTGTGCGTGCATGTGTGTGCACAGGGTTCTGTGTGTGTATATGTGTGTGTGTGTGTGTGTGTGTGTGTGTGTGTGTGTGTGTGTGTGTGTGTGTGAAAGAAAGAGAGAGAGACAGGGGAGAGAGAGAGACAAAAAAAACACCAGGCGATCTTTTCATTGAGACTGAAAACCAACAGCTCAGAGAGGTGAGAAAGACAACCTAGGACGGAAGGAAAGAAAGAGAGAGAGCGAGAGGGAGAGAGAGGGAGAGAGAGAGAGGGAGAGAGAGAGAGAGAGAGAGAGAGAGAGAGAGAGACAGAGAGAGAGAGAGAGAGAGAGGGAGAGAGGGAGAGAGAGAGAGAGAGAGAGAGAGAGAGAGAGAGAGAGAGAGAGAGAGAGAGAGAGAGAGAGAGGAGGGGAAACCCTCATTGGTCGGTTCCATGCCAAGAAGTGTTCTGACTCACTCCCTCTATCCTCCTTCCTCTCCTTTCATATCTGTCCCCTTGCTGTGTTCCATCCCTTCTTCTCTCTGTCATCGTCATGGCTACCTCCCTTCACCCTCACATCTGTTCTCCTGTCCCCTTTACCCCTCCCTCCCTTCCTCCCTTCCTCCTTCTTTCCCTCCCTCCCTCCTTCTCTCCCTCCTTCTCTCCCTCCCTCCCTCCCGCCCTCCCTCTCTGTTGAACACTAACCCCACTGACACCGTTTTCCTAAAACTCAGTCCAGTCTGCAAACACAGGCACATGAAGCAGTGGTCTGGAAGATCCAGAATGGTCGGGGAATATTCTTTCAAGCTAATGACCCAATGTGAAACCTCTGGTATACTAACCTGTTTTTTGAGTGCATTGTAAATTATTTTCTCCTTGGGATTTCCCTGTCAAACTTTGAGATCCAAGACAAATTATATAGGCTATACAAAATATGTAAATCTATGCACAATAGTTTCAGGTAATTTGCTAAGGTGAGTGAGAGAGAACATCTGAAGTAAATGTCAAAACTGAAAATGCTAATTATTGCGTTTTAAAATTATATTTTGCATGACCATGGTGTGCTTTTTGGTTCTAGCCTTCATCATCATTAACACATCATCAAATAGAGAAGCAACGTGAATTCCGCTTACTTCAGAATTCCCAGGATATTAACCTAGGTAAGGAGAGAGAGAGAGAGAGAGAGAGAGAGAGAGAGAGCGAGAGAGAGAGAGAGAGAGAGAGAGAGAGAGAGAGAGAGAGAGAGAGAGAGAGAGAGAGACAGAGAGAGAGAGAGACAGAGAGAGAGAGAGAGAGAGAGAGAGAGAGAGAGAGAGACAGAGAGAGAGAGAGACAGAGAGAGAGAGAGAGAGACAGAGAGAGAGAGAGAGAGAGAGAGAGAGAGAGAGAGAGAGAGAGAGAGACAGAGAGAGAGAGAGAGAGACAGAGAGAGAGAGAGAGAGAGAGAGAGAGAGAGAGAGAGAGACAGAGAGAGAGAGAGACAGAGAGAGAGAGAGACAGAGAGAGAGAGAGACAGAGAGAGAGAGAGAGAGAGAGAGAGAGAGAGAGAGAGAGAGAGAGAGAGAGAGAGAGAGACAGAGAGAGAGACAGAGAGAGAGAGAGGAGGCTCTTCTCGTTTCGGAGGGATACAAAATACACAAAGCACACATCCATATCCCTCGGGGGCCCCGTGCCCGGATGAGGGAACCCCGCGCGCTGCGGGACCGGAGACCAGAGGATGGAACAACACGCGCTGGCAGGTGGGAGGGGCCCTGAGATTAATGCGCGTGTGAAAGGGGTTCAATCAAATATCGCGCAGTGCGGGGTTCTTTGTGCCGCGAACCCGCGCGTTGATTCATGTATCTGCTACGCCGCTGGAGAATCTGGGGGTACGCGGTAAATTCAGCCTCTGCCAAAACAAGCTTCAAGTGGGGTCTTTGACGAAAGTTTGCCCTTTTACTTTTACAGGAGACATACAATAGGAGAAGTTATAGGAATCAAAATTGCAAAATCATGGATGACTATTCACTGATGGAATATATGCCATATATAATACCGTTTACCAAGGTAATGGTAGGCTACTTATCAAATGGTTAATTTACTATTCAGCATCGGCCTCTGATGTGTGGCACAGCGTGAGCACGTGCACCCCGTTTCCCTCCTCGCGGGCGTATATGGAACGGGTTCACACAGGCGAGCCGACATTATCCAGTCACTTCGGCCAATTTTGCCGACGCAAAATTGCAGGGAGCCAAGGTTAACAATACAGTGCCTGTGTACTGATTTGTAAATACCTCTCTCTGCAGTGAAATAACTTCCAGGCTTGTATCTTCTAACCATCAAAATTTACATGAGAAAGTTGACAAAGGCTGAACAGTCTAGGACTTACCAACAAGGGTTCTATACAGATACAGTCGAAGGGAGGGAGGAGAGAGGGAGAGAGAGAGAGAGAGAGAGAGAGAGAGAGAGAGGGGGAGAGAGAGAGAGAGAGAGAGAGAGAGAGAGAGAGAGAGAGAGAGAGAGAGAGAGGGTGGGAGGATAAGCTGGGAGGAGAGTTGAATTAATGAATTAAAATGTCTTGACACAGTGAGTGACTGAATACCTCTTCATTTATTAGGAGAGACAATATAAGACGAGGGAGCTAGCCGGCCACACTTCAAGTTCTATCCAAACTGGAGAACTTCAACAGCGCGAGATGCTGGCCGAGAAGTTCTGCTTGTCTCATTTCACGAGAACCCAATAACAATCAACCGGAACCGGTACCGACTGACACTTGAGTGTTGTGCTAACGTTGATTTGGTAGGCTCTCATTGGCAAATGCGGTTGTTGACTGAGACCTGAACTCCTGTTTATTCGGTAATCTTATTTGATTGTTTTAGGCGTACAATGGAAAATAATTTAGTACAATTACCGATCCAAACTTAGGGACTGTTTGTTATGTATTTCGTGAACATGTGTGTGGCGGGTCTGTCAACAAGTGCGCATCGCTCCAAACCGTGAGCTCTCTCAGTCGGTTAGACAGACAGCAAGAAAACCACATTAGTTTCGTTAAATGGTCATTGGACTGTTGACGAAAATTGCACTACTGTATCCAACGCCACACGTGACTATTACGAATCAACATAAGGTGAGTGGACTAACAACACGCACACGCATTGAAAAATATTACAAGCAATTCATACATTCTGTATTAAATCAACAAAGCACAAATCAACATATCCATATGGCTACATTTTGTTCAAAAGCGTTCATTGCAAATGAAGCACAGACATTTGCAAATGAACACAGACATGCCATCAATCCTGTCAGTTAGCACCTGATGGACAGGTGCATCAGTGAACTGTGAGTCACGTTGACAGCGAGGCTTTCAGAGCCAATCCGGTCTGAGTACTGAGCTCGAGTTATATCTATCTAGACACCTGCCAAACGAATCTTTACTAGAGTTATTTATCATCCCATAAACAACGTTTATTTCTTTGTCAACAAAGTGTAGCATTGCGTTAAGCTGCCATGTATCAGAAGGGATGTGCGCAGGTGCGTCTCAAGATTTGATTCGAATGTTTCCAATTTCTATGATAATGTTATGGAGGAAGAATTCAGTAATGTCATAATTCAATTAATCATTTTCAACTCATCAAATACATTCGTGTGGTTATATGATGTGTTGTGAGTGGGGATGTATTTTCGGATATTATTCCTCCTTTAATAACTCACGGTTAAAATATCCTTTTCAGGTCGGACATAACCAGACAGGATTCCAAATATCACCTTAGACATGAAAGGGTTCTAAATGTGAAACCTTAGGGTTCTGTATATAACAGTTTTCAGAGGATCCTTCTTTGTGACTAAAGGTTCTACTGCATACCCCTCCTATTTCGTGTGTAGAACCATTCCACCCAGTGTGTTCTACCTAGAACCACAGAACCGTTGTTCCGGAAAACATTAGTGAAACTTTTTTAGAAGAATGATTCTTTTTCTTTCTGTTTAGCAGATTTGACATTTTAAGGACCCAAACCGTGATCACCCTGAAGAACAACATGCTTCAGGTCCACTAAAGATATACTGTATTTCATTACGAACCCAACATTCACCTCCCCTTTCATTCAGGGCCTCTGCCCGTTGCCGGGCAGATTGACTGTGTGAGTGATCCCGTAGGGAGACAGGTGATCACCAGGGTGAGTTAGACACAGGTGTCAAAGCTCACCGCTAATTGTTTGTGCGGTCAAAGCCGGCCTCCTGTGTTTAACGTCGTTCCCTCCTGCTGCCGTAGAGGACAGGACGGGATTTAGGAGGGCAGCGCCCGGCTGCCAACGCGCGGCGAAAGACGGACGATCACCATGGATACAGGAAGTGCAGGCCGGCAGGCTGATGAATACCTCTGACCCCAATCCCCTCGGCCGCGTCCAAACATACAAAAAGACATCAACACTGTAGCTTTCTCTGTCCGAGAAAACGAATAAAATCCACTGGTCAGATTTAGAGACCTTAAAGGTCTAAGCCTTGAGGTGAACCAGCCGACATGCTGGGGAATCCTGCACAGACTGGCCAGTAACTCCGGAAGGATCCGTGAGTAGAGACAGAGCCCTCTTATCACCTGTACAGGCCCAGAAGGTTCTGATGGCCTTTTGGAGGACGTGTGATTGTGGGTCCAGTAAATAGCATGGGGGAGGTGGGTGGGGGGGGATTTGAACTTGAGACCTCCTTGATTATCAGTCAATTGCTCTACCGCTGAGCTGATCTTTACGGAGGGAAACCCATAGACCTCAGTGTGAGCACCAGGTCTCTCCTGAGGGGATACGCGGACGCCGCAGAGAGGTTTCCACGAGGTCTCTCTCACCTTCCGGCACCATCCTTCACCCCTGAGAGCCCTCCCGGACGCGGCTCGCGTTGTCGTCGGCTGTTTGGTTCCAAGACTGGCTCGTCTTGTGGGGGGGTATTCAGAGCAGTGAGGAGGTTTGTTAGTGTGGGGTATTATCCCGGTGTGGTCGCTGGACAAGGCTGCAAAGTGGAGGGAATTACTCTACTCTGGAATACTAATGAGTGTCCTTTGTGGGGCAAAACCATTGATCTGTTCTACCTTCCCTGTTTCCTTCCGTCCTTCCTTGGCTTCCAGGCCTCCATCTCCCTCGTTTTTCTCTTTTTTTCCCTCCTTCCCTCCCTCCCTCCCTCCTTCCCCTCCCTCCCTCTCTCCTTTCTCTATTCTGTCGCTCCCATTCCTTTCTCTCCGCTCCTCTGCCCCCTCTCGTACTGTCAAGCGTTACATACTCACACATGATCAGGGTGACACATGCACATACGCACACACACACACATTCTCCCTCGCTCTCTTTCTCCCTCTCTCTCTCTCTCTCTCTCTCTCTCTCTCTCTCTCTCTCCCTCGCTCTCTTTCTCCCTCTCTCTCTCTCTCTCCCTCCTCTCTCTCTCTCTCCCTCTCCTCTCTCTCTCTCTCTCTCTCACTCTCTCTCTCTCTCTCTCTCTCTCTCATATTTTTCAATGGTGGCTTTTGTCCCTTTCATCTCCTCTCTAAACAAAGGATTCTTGTGCACACGGGACAGAGAGAAGGAGAGAGCTGGAGAGAGAGCGAGACAGAGAGGGAGGGAGGAAGAGAAGTTAGGTTGACAAGATACAACTTGTTGTTACTAACAGGAAAACAAATGAAACCGCAACGTTTCACGCTCATTTCCTGCGATGTTTTCAGAAGTGATCGAAAGCGTTGGTTTACATGCACGGCACGTTGACAGTCAAAACATGCGAGCGTTTGTTTACCGTGTGAGTGGGCGGGGACTTGCCAGGGTTCAGAGGTCATCTGTAAATGTACCCAGCCTATCACATGTGCCCTTGGAAGACCCCGCCCCCTCACCCCCCCCCCCCCCACATCTTAGTATTCAGAGCACAGAAATCCACACAAATCCCTATTCATACCATCTGTGTGAGCTCTCGCATTAATGTGTGAGAGAGAGAGAGAGACGGAGAGAGAGAGCAAAGGAGACAGAGATGGAGGGAGAGATGGAGTGAGGGAGGTAGGATGAGAAGGAGAGAGAGAGAGACACAGAGACTTTAAGAGAGAGTGAGGAGGGGAGGAAGATGAGAAAGTGTGTGGACAGAGAGAGGGAGAGTGGAGGGGGGAGAGTGAAGGGGGGAGAGTGGGGGGGAAGAGTGGAGGGGGGAGAGTGGAGGGGGGAGAGTGAAGGGGGGAGAGTGGGGGGGAAGAGTGGAGGGGGGAGAGTGGAGGGGGGAGAGTGGAGGGGTGAGAGTGGAGGGGGGAGAGTGAAGGGGGGAGAGTGGGGGGGAAGAGTGGAGGGGGGAGAGTGGAGGGGGGAGAGTGAAGGGGGGAGAGTGAAGGGGGGAGAGTGGAGGGGGGAGAGTGGAGGGGGGAGAGTGGGGGGGGAGAGTGGAGGGGGGAGAGTGGGGGGGGAGAGTGGAGGGGGGAGAGTGGGGGGGGGGGAGAGTGGAGGGGGGAGAGTGGGGGGGGGGAGAGTGGGGGGGGGGGAGAGTGGAGGGGGGAGAAAGGGGAGCAGAGTAATAGAGTGGGCACAGGGAGGTCAGGAGAGAGCGGATCAGATCGCCTCGGCTCTCTCGCTTTTGTTTTAGCTGCTAATTTTTTTTTAAACATTTGCTTCCGGAAAGCAGAGGCAGGAATAGACAAACGATCCATTTAGTGAAGGGAAGACAGACAGATAGAGAGAGAGAGGAAGAGAGAGAGAGGGAAAGAGAGAGAGGGAAAGAGGGAGAGAGAGAGAGAGAGAGAGAGGGAGAGAGGGAAAGAGAGAGGGAAAGAGAGAGAGAGAGAGAGAGGGAGAGAGAGAGGGAGAGAGTTCCGAGGAGAGTAAGACACAAAGTGCTTGAGCATGCTCTCTTCATCGTCCCACAAGGACAATAAGTATCCATAGCACCCCTCAACAAAGAAGACTCAAGCCTTCTCTCCCCGACGCTCTACCCAACTACACTGGTAGAAGCCCATCTGTCCCAGCTACTCCAATCACACCAAACGATTCACTGAATCTTTCACTTGATTCGCACGACTCACAGAGCGATTCTCTAAGTTCATCTATTATATCTCTCTCACAAAAACAATCGTCTCTCTCTTTTTTTCTCTGTCTGTTCCTTCAACTTCTTTTTTTCCCCTCCATCATGAACGTCCGAGCCATTGGACGGAACGTTCCGGACACACGAGTTAGTATTTTAGGCGCCTTTTAATGTGAAAGAACTGCTGTGCCCGCTCTCGCTGAAAGGGGGCTTTTATTTTGAAAGGACAGCTGCGCCTGTTGAAAAGAGATGGGCTTAAATGGACCTCCTCAGTCAGCCACAAGCCTGCCTCTGTCCATCTGAGACATGTACCCATGTGTCAATGTTTCTTTCGATCTCCCGCTAACTCTCTCTTTCTTTCCTCTCTGTTTCTCTTCACGCACCCTTCCATCCTTCCATCCCTCCATTCCCCTCCCTGAAATGTTCCCCTTCTGTCACCTCCCCCCACACGCACAGCTGCAGCGATGACGTCGGCCACCCCCCCCTCCTCGCAGGGCTCCTCCCCCCAGAAGGTGTGCCACTCTACGACCCAGACGGACGTCCTGAAGCCCCTGCTGGGGGCGGCGGGGGCCGGGGGGGCGGCGGCGGGGGCGGGGCTGGGGGCGGCGGGGGCCGGGGGAGTGGGGGCCCTGAGACGGAGGCGGCGTGTCCTCTCCAAGGACGGGCGGAGCAACGTGCGCATCGAGCACGTGACGGGCCGCGGGGCGCTGTACCTCCGCGACCTCTGGACCACCTTCCTGGACATGCAGTGGCGCTACAAGCTCTTCCTGTTCGCCGCCACCTTTGCCGGGACCTGGTTCCTGTTTGGCGTGCTGTGGTACCTGGTCGCCTTGGTGCACGGAGACCTGCTGGGTGAGAAGGGGGGGGGGATTGGGATGGGGAGGGGAGGGGGTGGGGGGGGGAGGGAAATGGGAGAAAAGTGAGGGAGGAGGGAATCAGGTGAGTGGGAGGAGGGGATGCAATAGTGGTGAGAGAGGGTAAGGGGGAGGAAGGAGGAGGTAGGATGGGGGGGGGGGAGTAGAGAGGGAGGATGAGGAAGGGGAAGGAGGAAGAACGGAGGGGGGGAGGAAGTATGTGGGGCGACGTGAAGGGGGATTGGAGAGGAAGGAGAGAGAGAGGGACAGGACCGAGAGGGGAGGCAGGGAGGAGGAAGGGAGGCAGGGAGGCAGGGGAGACAAGGCTGTGAGACAGAGACGGGGTCAGAGGTCAACCCCGTGAGAGACAAAGTACGTGGAAGAGCTGAAGAACAGCAAAGAGAGGATCATATTGTATCAGTGTAATTCAATTGTATCTTTCCTAACCCTGACCCCTTGACCCCTTGACCCCGGACCACTTTCACAGGCCCTAAGAGCTGAGCGGGCTTCATCTCCCAATGACATCATGTGATTGGTCCAGTCCTATCACGCTCAAAGGACTTGGTTTGGGAAGAAGCCTGTGTCCTCCACACATAAATGTATGTCTCTGTTTCTCTCCTCCCTCTCGCTCCATTTCCCCTTTGGTCTGCTTCCACCTTCATCCCCCCTCCCCTTCTCTTCGTTCATCCTCTTCTCTCTTCCCCTCATCCTTTCCTCATCCCTCTCTTTCCACCTCCCCCATCCTTCCCACACCCTTCCTTTTTTCCCTCTCTTTCCACCTCTCCGTCCATCCCTCACTTTCCTCCCCCCCCCCCTCTCCCTTTCCTCCCCCCCGTCTCCCTCCAGAGTTTGACCCCCCCTCCAACCACACCCCCTGCGTGATGCAGGTCCAGACTCTGACCGGGGCCTTCCTCTTCTCGCTCGAGTCGCAGACCACGATTGGCTACGGCTTCCGCTGCATCACCGAGGAGTGTCCCGCCGCCATCATCCTCCTCATCCTCCAGCTGGTCATCACCATGGTGATGGAGATCTTCATCACAGGGACCTTCCTCGCCAAGGTAACCGTTGGCGTGAGGCAGGGGGTATTAATGAGATCGACGGATATTCAAGTCAGTGGGAAGGTGATTGGTTAATTGGTTGCTCAGGTTGTTAATTGGTGGTTGTTTAATTAAGTGGGTCGGGTTTATTGGTTAATGAAGAAAAGCGTTGTTTAGCGTTGTTGTCCCTCCTAACTGTCATGCCTCCATCTCTTCATCCTCTGACGCCCTCATTCTTCCTCTTATCCATGTGGTCAAGGTTCTCCCTGTCAGCCTGTCTCTTATGTCCCCTGCCCCCCCTCCACCCTCTTTCTGTCCCTACCTCTCTCCTTCCCTCCTTCCTTCCTTAGCCCCTCTCCTTCTCTCCGTCCCTCTCCTAGCCCCCTCTTCCTCCCACCCTCCCTCCCTCTTTCTCTTTCACCCTTCCTCTATCTCTCCTACCCTCTATCTCTTCCTCCCTCCTCCTATCTCTCCCTTCCTATCTCTATTGCTCTTTATCTCTCTAGTATAGTACTGGGAGTTCTGGGATCTATGTGTACCTTATGTACTGTTATGTGGTTCTTACGTGGTTGTTATGTGTGTGTTTTATGAGCTGTAGCTGCTGGTTTATGTTAGGTCAGATTGGTTGTTTTAAAGGGCACTGACCCCCCCCCCCCCCCTTCCCACACACATTGTATTAAGTGTGGATTTATGAAATGAAATTAACGGACTGACTGATTCACTCACCCACCTACTCTCTCTCTCTCTCTCCCTCTCTCTCCCTCTCCCTCTCTCTCCCTCTCTCTCTCTCCCTCTCTCTCTCTCTCTCTCTCTCTCTCTCTCTCTCTCTCTCTCTCTCCTCCTCCTCTTTAGGTGGCTCGCCCTAAGAAGAGGGGTGAGACGGTGAAGTTCAGCCAGCACGCCGTGGTGGCCAATCACGACGGCCGTCCCTGCCTCATGATCCGCGTGGCCAACATGCGCAAGAGCCTTCTGCTGGGCTGCCAGGTACACCAGGAATGTGTGTGTGTTGTGGGGTATCAATATCTGTGTGTGTCCGGTGTGTGCGTGTGTGCGGGAGCTTGTCAGTGTGTGTGTGTGTGTGTGCGTGTGTGTATAGGTGTGTGTACTTCTGTGCATGCACATCCACAACACACGTTTTGCCCGACAACCTGTCAACATGCAACCCTTCCTTTCTCAGGACAAATACAAATAAAACTAATTTTCAAAAAACATGCCATAAAAATACATTAGACATACATTAGACTACAAATCAATAAACCAAATGGTCGTCCAGGTGACGGGCAAGCTGCTGCAGACGTCCCTGACCAAGGAGGGGGAGACGGTGCGTCTGGACCAGAGGAACGTGCCCTTCCAGGTGGACACGTCTACAGACAGCCCCTTCCTCATCCTGCCCCTCACCTTCTACCACATCATCGACGACCTTAGCCCCCTGAGGGCCTGGGCCACCAAAGGTGTGTGTTTCTGTGTGTGTGTGTGTGTGTGTGTGTCTGTGTGTGAATTCGGGTGGTCATGTAGGAATGTTTGGATGTGTGTGTGTGTGTGTGTGTGTGAATTCCGGTGTTCATGTAGGAATGTTTGGATGTGTGCATGTGTAGGGTTTAGGCTGAGTTTGGCATTAGGAGAGGGCTCTGTCCTGGTTGTGTGTGTGTGTGTGTGTGTGTGTGTGTGTGTGTGTGTGTACCAAGCCCTCATTAGGGGACAATGGGGTACAGTGCAGGGTGCTGACACAGCATGGAGAGATCATGTTACTGCACCTGAGATCTCTCACCACTAACACTAACCTCTAGGACCCCACTGATGGACACTGATGCACCTCTCTTCTCCTCCTCTCTCCTCCTCTCTCCTCTCTCCTCCTCTCTCCTCTCCTCTCTCCTCCTCTCTCCTCTCCTCCCTCCTCTCCTCTCTCCTCCTCTCCTCTCCTCTCTCCTCTCCTCTCTCCTCCAATCCTCTCCTCTCTCCTCCTCTCCTCTCTCCTCTCCTCTCTCCTCCAATCCTCTCCTCTCTCCTCCTCTCCTCTCTCCTCTCCTCTCTCCTCCAATCCTCTCCTCTCTCCTCCTCTCCTCTCCTATCTCCTTTCCTCTCTCCTCCAATCCTCTCCTCTCTCCTCCTCTCCTCTCTCCTCTCCTCTCTCCTCCAATCCTCTCCTCTCCTATCTCCTTTCCTCTCTCCTCCAATCCTCTCCTCTCTTTATCTCCTCCCTCCAAAACCTCCCCCTCTTCTCCTGTAACTGTAGCTCCACAGTCCCCTTATCACTCCCTGTTTCCTCCCTCCATCAGCCGCTCTCTTCCTCAGTCACTGTGTCTCCCTCTCTTCCTGCAGTTCATAACTAGACTCTTTGTGGTTGGTCCAGAGATAATTTGACTGTGATTTGATTAGAAGGCATTGTATTTCTGTACACTTAATAGTGCATTTTAACTATGCCAGGCTACTGAAAGCTCTCTTTTAAGGGTTTGGGTGCATAAGCTCAGTAGAATTAAATAATTTGGAAATCATTTTAAAAATGGTTGATAACATTTTAATACAACCAGTCTTATTGCACTAAGGATACATAATGATAATTCTAGAATTATAAAACATCCTGCATTTATTATTATTATTATTATCTTGTATCACCTGTATAGCTTTATAGTATTTAGAACAAATGACTGACTCTCTTTTGGGGGTTGATTTGTTATCATGTTGGATATCTGTCAGGCGTATGCTCTTTGGCATTCCAGCGTGATCCTCTAAATGTACTTTTCCTGTTTCTGGTCCCCCCTCCCGTCCGAAGCCGTGTTCGTCCAGCAGATCATCTCTTCTCCTCAGGAGACACACATGTACAATCATCTGTTCACTCAGCAGATCCTTTGACCACAATGACCACACAGAGAGGGATTTGAACCCGCGACCTCATCAGCTGCAGTCCAATGCTCTAACCACTGAGCTATACCCATCCCTGCAGCTCCAAACTATAGCTGTGACGTCACTGCAGTACAGACAGTCCTTTCACAGCCTTGTACGGACGGGTGGTCGGCCTTCAGACTCGGGGGCGACCGTGCGCCCAGCCAGACGGCGCGCGGACGCCTGAATCTGCGTCAGAAAGTTCTGCTTGGTTATGCAAGTGAGGCGAGGCGGCTGGGTTCTGTCCAGACGTTCTGTAGGGCTCTCTAAGGTTCCCTGCTAGAGCCGCTCCGTTCAGCGGTCTGGAACCATGTTGGTGCCTACCTCACGCTGACCGCCCTTCCCTACCTCACCATCCCTACCCGTGCTTTGTGTGTGTGTGTGTGTGTGTGTGTGTGTGTGTGCTACATCGGTGTGAAATGGGATGTTTATATCTGTCATAACGTGAGTTACTAAGTCACACTGTAGGTTAAGTCCCTCACTGTTGACGTTTGTGTGTGAATCCGTGTTTAGGATGAAAGTGTGTGTGTGTGTTACGAAACCCTGTGTTTTCCCAGTAAGAGCAGTACTGGGTCTGGGTTAGGGGAAGGACTGTTCAGACAGATGACAGAACTGATCAGATGACATAGAGTACATGCTGTTTGTGGGTGCTTGTTTGTGTCTATATGCCATTGAGCATGTCATGCGTTCATGTGTTTATGCGTGGAAATACCCATACCGTAGCTCCCCTCGTTACTGGTCGTGACATGGCAAAACACGGTCTGTGCGTGTCTGAAACCACAGTACTCAGTCAATGTAGCTGCATGAAGTACGTTTCAGCGTGTGTTAACTTTCTCAACCTTCATTTTAAAGAGTGGGGAGTGCTTGTGACCGCGTGTGGCCTGCCCTACGTAGCCATGTTCCATGACCTGTCTTCCACGCTCACCTACATAAACATCCCTCCCTGGTCCTAGCAGGCGTGCTTAGCCTGTCTGTGCTGTGTGTTCCAGGCGTGCTTAGCCTGTCTGTGCTGTGTGTTCCAGACGTGCTTAGCCTGTCTGTGCTGTGTGTTCCAGACGTGCTTAGCCTGTCTGTGCTGTGTGTTCCAGACGTGCTTAGCCTGTCTGTGCTGTGTGTTGCAGACGTGCTTAGCCTGTCTGTGCTGTGTGTTCCAGACGTGCTTAGCCTGTCTGTGCTGTGTGTTGCAGGCGGGGGGTGGACGGACCCGGACCTGGCCGACTTTGAGCTGCTGGTGATCCTGAGCGCCACGGTGGAGCCCACCTCGGCCACCTGCCAGGTGCGCACCTCCTACCTGCCCGACGAGATCCTGTGGGGCTACGAGTTCCCCCCCGTGGTCTCCCTCTCCGCCTCGGGGAAGTACGTGGCCGACTTTGCCTTCTTCGACAAGGTGGCCAAGACCAAGACCCCGCCCTTTTTCAAACAGGCCCCGCCCCCGAGCCCCGCCGCCCGCTCGCCGGTCCGCCGCAGGGGGGCGACGGAGGAGGCCGGGGGGGCGGACCCGGAGAAGATGCGCCTGGAGGAGAGCTATAAGGAGAGGGGGGATGAGAGGGGGGAGGAGAGAGGGAGGGAGAGGGGGAGGGTGAGGGACAGCAGTCCTCTCAATGTCCGCATCAGTAATGTGTAGAGAGAGAGAGAGAGAGAGAGAGAGAGAGAGAGAGAGGGAGAGAGAGAGAGAGAGAGAGAAAGAGAGAGCGAGAGCGAGAGAGCGAGAGAGAGAGAGAGAGCGAGAGAGAGAGAGAGAGAGAGAGAGAGAGAGAGAGAGAGAGAGAGAGAGAGAGAGAGAGAGAGAGAGAGAGAGAGAGAGGGGAAGTTGGAGTGGCACAGCGGAAAAAACCCATGCTTCTATTTTTACACACGCACGCCCACATGTGTCTTTTGGTTCAAACTGAATGGAATCTAGGTCTGGCAGAATCCCGTTGTGCATGCTCCAAGGTTCACCCCACAACCACCAATGGAAGTTTTCCCAAATGACAGACGTGTATGTATTCACGGGGGGGCACTCGGAACAAATGGAAAAGATCGATGGCGACCAAAACCCAACGGAACCCTGAGGCGAACTGTTTCCCTGGAACTCAATCACAAAATCATGGATGACTGATGTTCCTCAGTGTTCCTCAGTGTTCCTCAGTGTTCCTCAGTGTTCTCTACAGCCCTGACAAGGTGTTTTAACGAGAGAGAAAGAGTCGACAAAGAGGCATTGGAAGCTTGCTGTTTCTACAGTAGTCAAAATGGAATGTATCGCGTTGGTTGGCGGAGTTTTACGTTTGTGTCTCTAACAGCTTGTCAACACTCACTCAATATGTATTTTAAGTGTCTATATTGGACGGGATGTTTGTCGTCATTGGAATATATAAACCGTGTGTTTTGAATGTGAATGGAGGAGGTTTGGTAACACTACTAAAAGCACTTTATCTCCACGGGAAAAGCAGTACTGTACACTGAGAGCTTAACAGGACTAACTGTATGACTTATCACACTGGTTTATAGACATATTACGTGTGTGTGTACTGTGTGTGAGTGTGTGCGCACATGCGACTGTGTGTGCGAGTTAGCACTCTCTATGACCACTATGAGAGTGTGTGTGTGTCTGGAAAACGAGCTATGTATGTACATGTGAGAAAACATATGACACACTTAACCCTTGTGTTATCTTCGGGTCATTCTGACCCATCAGTCATTGTGACCCACCGTCGTATTGCGACAACTTTACCGCATACAAAAACAAAGTTTTCTATTTCTAGTTCTTTTAACCGTCGGGCTGTCTCAGACCCCCCACATTGCGAAGGTTAAAAGAAAATTATTTTTATTTGTTTTTGTATTGGGTAAAATTGGGTAAACACAACGATGGTTCGTTATGAACCTTTGGGTCATGTGACCCGAAGGCAGCACAAGGGTTAAAAAGGAAATAAACCCCTTTAGAGCCAAGCACCATAGAATGTATCTCTCTACCCAATACTACTGTTAAACTAAGATCAACTCAGGGGTGTGATGTCACTCTTCAGAACCAGCGGGGCGTCACATGTCACATGATGTGTCACATGATGCGTCACATGATGTGACATGTGACACATCATGTGTCACATGATGTGACACCCCGCTGCGCACACAGGAAGTCAGCTGAACATCTCCCCTTGTCATAACATCTCCTGAACTGGGTTGCATTTTCTGGTGTTTGGTTTTCAGTCTACCTTTTAAAGGGCATTTGGAACATGTTTTTCCCCCATGTCCAGCTTGACCTGCCCTGGAATTTACACAGCATTAAAACACAACACTACCATGCCTGTAAAGCCTGATCATTTACATTACATTACATTTAGTCATTTAGCAGACGCTCTTATCCAGAGCGACTTACAGTAAGTACAGGGACATTCCCCCCGAAGCAAGTAGGGTGAAGTGCCTTGCCCAAGGACACAATGTAATTTGGCACGGCCGGGGAATCGAACTGGCGACCTTCAGATTACTAGCCCGACTCCCTCACCGCTCAGCCACCTGACTCCCTGATCACTTATCATAAGGGGACAGCATGGTTAGCCTGTGTATTTTCTTTTTCGAAGGGGCTTTCCTACTGTAATATCTGAATGACTGGTTTTGCTTGTGGGAATCTTCAGTGTCCAGTCTCACCTGTTATATATAGTGCAGGCCTGGTGCAGGCCTGGTGCAGGCCTGGTGCAGGCCTGGAAACCTAACTATCAATTCTACCAAGTGCCTGTTTTAATAAATTTTCAAACTTTTAAAACACTTTCGGTTTTCCCTCTCTTAAGGCCAGGTGTGCAGGTTAAAATCAGGTGTGGAATTTTGAATTGTTAATTTTCTCGGCCCTGGTGTTCATTTCTTCTTTGTGCTGAGCTTGAAACCTTTTTGGTTTTTAGTCTAATGGAAACACATGATCACTACAGTGTGTTTCAAAAATGATGTATGACTAATTTTTTCTTTATTTCCACTAATCTCTCTTTTTAACAGCAATCCATATCCCCTCTAATATCACACGTTGTTATTTATCTCACCTTGAGTGTTTGTGAACCACATGGGAGATAAAGATTGTCCTATTACTTTGAAGTTTTGCAAAACACAGATCAAATACATCAACAGGAAACACTGCTCAACAGTGTTTTTTGTTTAAAAAAAACTGGGTGGTAGGCCTACATGAAACCATGCACAATGCATGGAAATATCTTAGCAGACAGCATCTACCTCACCCACCTGGAGACACAGGAAGTCTCACTTCTTGTTTCTCGGTTTCAAAACCCACGTTCTTGTCAGGCGGAAAATTAAAGTCTTTAAACAAATGTATTTAATCTGGTGATGGTTGTGGCTATGTCCTGCATAGTCCAGCTGTTTGCAGCAAAGTGTAGTTAAGTACATGTTTTCATCAGGGGGAAATGACAACACGTGTGATGCATCTTTTCCCAGTGATGCACCTGATCACAAGGTGTCACATGGTGGTGAGATTTATACTAAGAAACACAGAAGTCACCGTTTTAGAGGCGGGTGTGTGTGTGTGTGTGTGTATTTCCCATCAAAAAACCCTAATCTGACACATGCACAGCTAACTGGGGCGTAATCATACGAAGCGGAAACTGTTGTGTTCAGTCTTCAGGGTTTGCTCACAGGAAGATCGCTGCTCTCCACATATCATACGGAAAAATGAACATTCTTTTTTGTCATCTGATCTTTGTCATCGCAGGTAAACTAAATTATTTGAGTTGAGTTCAGTTTGAACTAAGTTTTAGTTAGGTTGATCATTGTAGTTGTTAGTAAGCCGTAAAACGTTCAAACGATGCCATGAGGTTGACCTGACATTGGGCTGTGCAAGAGGAAGAGTGTAAAATATGTTAACAACCTGATGGTTGAAATGAGCAAATAGTTGTAGGCCTATTATTCATGCCTATTATTCATGCCTATTGTTATAAGACTAGTAAAATACTTTTACTAGTGTTTTATTAGTCTTAAAACTTATACATTTATACATCCTATAGGATGTTAATCTTTTATGACCTGGGCAGACTTGGAGTTTAAAATATCTTCAGGGCGAGTCTAAAACCCTTTTAGTCTAGTATCTGCTTCCCTTGCTAAAAACGGCTGTGCTTATTCATGCCTATTGCCTATACCATATAGGCATACCTATATAATAGGTATGCCTATATGGTATATAACGGCTGTGCTTATTCATGCCTATTGTCTATACCACTGTGCAGATACTGTGCTGTTCAAACGTCTACTTTTAGATTCAAGGATGATTCTTCTTTCTCTCTATAGTCTTATTCGTTCGCTTTATTGATTCGCACAGAAGCTGTATCCATGCCGGTTGTGAAAGACAGTGGTAGACAGGCATTCTCTCTGCACAGCAAAGCATTCTGACTTTTGACTGACTTGACTATATTAGCTTAATAAACTGTGGTACTTGCAAATCCCTATTTAAACCTTTATTCTCTTTACAGGATTGAAAGCACAGGCCTCTACGAATTGTCCAGTATGGGTTGAAAGGGAACACAACCTGTCTGTGCTTTACAAATTCTCTAAAGAACATTACAGAGATAAAATGGAAAGTCAACAATAAGTTAATTGTTCGTGAGGGCAGTGTAACTAAATCATTCATAGACAGGTTTGAGTACAACAAAGTGAACCACAGTCTGTATATTAGGAGTCTGAAGGACACAGACAGTGATATCTACATTGTAACTACAACCTATAAAAACGACTCCGAATTCACTAACAGCTATAAACTGATCGTGGAAGGTGAGTGAACTTTAAACATGTTTCTGTTCTGTTAGCTGCATCAAGGTGTTTGTAGTTACATTTACATTTAGTCATTTATCAGACGCTCTTATCCAGAGCGACTTACAGTAAGTACAGGGACATCCCCCTCCCCCAAGGCAAGTAGGGTGAAGTGCCTTGCCCAAGGACACAACATAATTTGGCACGGCCGGGAATCGAACTGGTAACCTTTTGATTACTAGCCCGCTTCCCTAACTGCTCAGCCACCTGACTCAGTATTTGGCTATGGGACTTTGGGACTTTTGAAAATTCTAATGGGGTAGGCTTACTTTGAATTCCACATTCAGTATTTTCTCTCCAGTTTTGTCATGTATTTTTGCTGATCTTCTTGCTCAGGATGTGAGACATGATTTCATTAGCGTCAGTGGGCCTACATATTTTCTTAAATCCTTTCTACGATAAGTGTAATTTAAGAATAAAATGTAGGCTACTGAGCTCAAAACTATTTTTTTTTTACTAGTCTTTTAAGACTAGTAAAATACTTTTACTAGTGTTTTATTAGTCTTAAAACGTATACATGTATACATCCTATAGGATGTTAATCTTTTATGACCTGGGCAGACTTGGAGTTTAAAATATCTTCAGGGCGAGTCTAAAACCCTTTTAGTCTAGTATCTGCTTCCCTTGCTAAAAACGGCTGTGCTTATTCATGCCTATTGCCTATATCACGTGCAGATACTGTGCTGTTCAAACGTCTACTTTTAGATTCAAGGATGATTCTTCCTTCTCTCTATAGTCTTATTCTTTCGCTTTATTGATTCACACAGAAGCTGTATCCATGCCGGTTGTGAAGATAACACCTTTCGACTTTAATTCATCCGCCGGAACCTGCAACATGTCAGTCAACTGCTCCGTGGGAAGCAACTGGGCTGCCTTTGTCTGCGATGACGACTCACATGATAGTCGGTGCAAGTTATCGTCATCAACCACCAACGTTTTCATCAACATCTCGAAGCTTAACGGGAATGTTGAGTGTACCGGCAAGAACAACGTTAGCATCAAGACGCTCTTACAGTCCACAAATTACATATGTAAGGACTGGTGCCAAACTCTTGTCTAAACTTTTGGTGGTGCGTAGACTTCTGTTAATAACCTCATCTTTTCCCGCTGGGTTTCTGTGATCCTCCCAGGTCTAGGTGGAACTACAGCTCCTGATCCAACCCCACATTCGTGGCCAGATTATTGGTGGTTTCTATTGGGGGGTCCTGCCCTGATAGCCATTATAGTGGGGATATTGATTATACTAAAGTGTCGGAAATCTTTCAAAAAGTCACAGGTATGTGTACGAGGCTGCTGTCTCTGATCCAACTGTTTAACTCAGTCTGTAGTTTATGTGGTTTGTAGATTTATTATTTTTTTGACAACATTCGAACAGATTTTGTTATTTTTTTTTCAATAACAGGAAACAACTCGACCTGCGAGTGATAAAGTGAACGATTCAACAATGAGAGGACAGGAAAACCAAAGCTACAGCACAGTGCAGGAACATGCGCCCGTAGTGACAGTTGGGGTTGAAACCGAAGCAGATTGGACCACGTCTGTGTACGACATTGTTAGAGATCAAGTGAACGCTCCTGCGGCGAGGGAGCCGGAGACTTCCATCTACAGCACCATACAGAAACACGGGTCAGCGGCGGAGGCCGACGTGGCGGCGATGGAGAAAGTTGTTACGGAAGCCGACAAAACCACGTCGGTCTATGATGTGGCTACAGAGCCTAAAAGTCATTGCAGGCTCAAAGACAGAGTGAAGGCATCAACACCGGACAAGGCTGGAGCGGACACGATATATTCAACTTTACAAGCCGTCTGCCCAGTGGATGATGGTAGTGTGGGAGGTGATCTGCAACAGGTGAACTGCGGGAGTTGATCTGCTGGAGGAGCTACCAGTCTGAAGAACGCAAACCCCTGTTAACCCCAGACAGAGATGACGTATGGTCGCACAGCGCCCCCAAGTGGACAGCAGAGATAGACAGAAGGATGTTGGTTTAGTAGTACTCATGCTTTCTGCTTCTCCTGTGGGCTCCACCCTGCCTTGCGCACCTCAGAGCATGTGCCTTGCTTCCCTTCAATCCCTGCTGGGAGACAATGGGAATAACATGAGGACTTCCTGTGCCTGTCCTCTCTTAGGCGATGTACCGTAGTAACTGTTACTGTAGTAACGCTTGTTTTACGGTTTCTTACCTAGAAACCTAAAACCACTTCACATTACAAGTGCATTGTGTTGCTGCAGTAAAACCACAATCTGTAGTAACTAACAGTGTTAAAATGTTTAATGATTCTATTACTTATTCAGCTTATATATCATATCGTAACTGTACACAGTATATCTATGTATTTAATGTTTCTGTGACTTGATTCTATGTAAGTTGGTTCTTAAAAAATATACAAAATATAAACTCGTGTCCTTTCCACATGCTTCCATTTGCTTCGTTATACTGCTTTTTTCAATACTGAATATATAGCACTGCTACACTGACCATATTATTTGTTTCTACTATGATTTGAGTTTCTCCTTTGTGGAAAGAACAATTACTGATAAATCATCATAAGTTCAAAAAGCGAGTCATAACTAATGATACATGAACAGAATTAAGTTTAAAACGTGCATTTACTGGAGATATAAAAGGGGTCAGAAATGTTAAAGAGGATTGTTACAGAGACAAACTTACAAATATGAAAAAACCCAAGAGAAAGACAGGTGATTGTAATCAGCTGTTTCATACAGGTGCTAGTACATTTACATTTACATTTACATTTAGCAGACGCTCTTATCCAGAGCGACTTACAGTAAGTACAGGACATTCCCCCCGAGGCAAGTAGGGTGAAGTGCCTTGCCCAAGGACACAACGTCATTTTGACACAGCCGGGAATCGAACTGGCAACCTTCAGATTACTAGCCCGACTCCCTCACCGCTCAGCCATCTGACTCTGACTCATCTGACTCTACTAGTATCACTGTTAACAAGCCGTCTAATACAGTTTGCCAAAGATCTACCTTTTAAGCATCACATACACCTGATGGTCTATAGTGTATGTATAACACGTAGCTTCTTGTTTAAAACGACAGTTTGTTTTTTACATGTTTATGTTGCTCTTTAGGAAAGCAAGCAGAATCAGAGGAAGACACCATTTATTCCAAGGTGGCCACAGGACCTCCCTCTGGTAAGGCTGTCCTCCATTTTCTCAACAGAAGGTAGACACGGAAGGACATGAAGAAATCCTGTGCAGTTTACACAATGTCATTTTCACTGCCATAACGTGGAAATAGTGATGTCATATCCTCCGGTCGCCACAGTGGTTTTTCTGAGTAGTGGCGTTAGATGCAAGTGTCTCGTTATGCTGCAGTTTGTCAGACATAATGATATCAGATGGCGTTGAGGGAATCGGGCTATTAATCAGAAGGTGCCGGTTCGATTCCCGGCCGTGCCAAATGATGTTTTGCCCTTGGGCAAGGCACTTCACCCTACTTGCCTCGGGGTAATGTCCCTGTACTTACTGTAAGTCGCTCTGGATAAGAGCGAGGCTGTTAAATAACACAATGTAAATCACCATGGACACGTGATACACATAAGACAAGCAAAGTGTAGAAATATAATGCAAACACCACTTTATCAAGCACATATCAAAGACCAGTCTAGAGTAGTTGTCCCAGCTCCAGAGCGCCAATCAGAGCCCCTCAACCAGTCTTTTAGCCAATCATATCGTGGCCCATGGCTGAGAGTGAGTATTTTGTTTCCTGTGTTGGTCTGTAGGTGGCGCTGGAGCAGATGACGTGACCTATGCCCAGGTTGACTTAAAGGGCAAGAAAGCCAAGAAATCAGGTGATTACCCCTCAGTTCTCTCCTTTACAACCCTCTCATCCCTGACAGTGAGAGTTGTGAATGGGTGAATAAAGTGAATGAATGAATGAGAGAGAGATGATGAGAGAGATAGACACCTACGCTTTCACAACTTAGGGAGGTAACGGAGAAGATTCATATACTGTGAAAACAAAGACTACTACTATCATGTTATTTTAACCTTCTATAACAAATATATTCTTGTTAAGCAGCTCTCTGTCCCGTGTGATCTGTCCTGCAGACATGTTGACCACCAGGGAGCCAGGATGCTGTCTACTCTGCAGTGAGGACAGGGTGAGGGGTCCTCCCTGGATGCTGTCTACTCTGCAGTGAGGACAGGGTGAGGGGTCCTTCCCTGGATGCTGTCTACTCTGCAGTGAGGACAGGGTGAGGGGTCCTTCCTGGATGCTGTCTACTCTGCAGTGAGGACAGGGTGAGGGGTCCTTCCTGGATGCTGTCTACTCTGCAGTGAGGACAGGGTGAGGGGTCCTCCCTGGATGCTGTCTACTCTGCAGTGAGGACAGGGTGAGGGGTCCTCCTGGATGCTGTCTACTCTGCAGTGAGGACAGGGTGAGGGGTCCTCCCTGGATGCTGTCTACTCTGCAGTGAGGACAGGGTGAGGGGTCCTCCCTGGATGCTGTCTACTCTGCAGTGAGGACAGGGTGAGGGGTCCTTCCTGGATGCTGTCTACTCTGCAGTGAGGACAGGGTGAGGGGTCCTCCCTGGATGCTGTCTACTCTGCAGTGAAGACAGGGTGAGGGGTCCTCCCTGGGACCTGGAGCTGAACTCCTGATCTGAGTCTGATCTGAGTCACTGTTGACAGTCTGTTTACTGGTGTTTTGTTGTCATGACAGTGTACGTGTCTGTGTTGAGGTAGGTTTTTTACACACGAAGACAGGTACATATTCATGAACCGACACGTCAGGAAATGCACTCATGTATACACATATAACATGCAGACACACACACATGCGCAGACAGGCACACACAAACACACACATGCACACACACAGTAAGTACAGGGACATTCCCCCCGAGGCAAGTAGGGTGAAGTGCCTTGCCCAAGGACACAACGTCATTTGACACGGCCGGGAATCGAACCAGCGACCTTCTGGTTACTAGCCCAACTCCCTCACCGCTCAGCCACCTGACTCCCACATACACATCTGATGTGAATAATAGCTTAGCAACCTGTGTGATGTAGCTGCTTTGTGTAATGTTTAGTAATTTGGAGGATTTTATGCAACTCAATTAATTGAAAGTGTCTTTCTATAGGTGTCTTTATTTTTATGCAGCATTTTAAAGCATTTTTAATACATAGTTAGTCGATTATTTCTGGATATGAGTTGATAGAATATTCTTGATGTGTGCTTTTTTACTTCCCATTTTAATGTATTAATAAAACGTTTATTGACCCTTCTTCAAAGTGTCTGTTTGAATAATTGTTTTAAGAATTGTTTTTTAACTTCCACGATCAGCTGTATTGAATCTAGTTTAACAGTGACTGTGTCCATTGCTGAAGTTTTACTATAACCATTACAGTAGGCGCACCTAGCTGTGATCTAGTGGGAGAATCATATCATCAATGAAAAAGGTACTATTTATGTACCCATAAACACTGTATGTATTGTTACCAGAACGAATTATATCTATAATATTGTTCTTTGTCAGCTAATCTGATCAACTGGACAGTCTCACTTAGTACAGTATAAACGGCTGATGACTCCCTCAGTTGATGTCTACGATGATGGTCTATGAAATCACAGGCCGCTTCGATTAACCTGAAAATAGACCTTGTGTGACCCACTGTTACTCCTAGATGATATCAGGTCTCGCTCCGATCGCACACACTCTCACACACACACACACACTCTCACACACACACACTCTCACACACAGTCCTGCTGTGAGCCATGTCTTGTTTCGGTTCTGCCCCGTCATCACTTCTATCTGAAAATGGTTGCCTTCCAGAGCCTTCCAGAGCCTTTCTGTGTCATAGACCTCTCCCTATTCACTCACTTCTCCTTTTTCAACAAACTCCTTGTTGCATAGTTGTTGTAAATTGAATTTACGTGCATACTGACTAGTAGTGGTTACAATGATAAGATATGGAAAGTTTCTACAAACTGTTACTTTGGTAAAAAAAAAAAAAAATTTGGAGATAAGAAAATGTATCAAGAGGAAATCTTGAGCTGATGAATGTTGACATGTTCCATCTTACATCTATGTCACAGGGCAGGATGGTGGACCCAAATGGGGACAGGAAGTGGGGTGGTTTGCGGTAGAAGAGTTTATTCAACGCAATCTCGTAGTCCAGGGCAAGCAAGGGTCGGCAACAAGGTATCAAAACAGAGGTACACTGGGGCAGGCAGGCTCGTTGGTCGGTGGGTGGTCGGAGGTCGTATCGGGGCCGAATGGCAGAGGTACACTGGGAGCAGGCTCTGCGACTATGTCATAGGTGCTGCTGTTTGCTCTGTGGTTCCAGTATTGCTGGGGGTTGACACGACAACGCGTGGGTCGCTTTTGTTTTCGGGTCGGACCACAAACAGACACTGTTGTGAGGAAAAAATAGCCTAGCGTTTAATGGTCATGGAAACCGAGTGTCTCTTTCATCCTGTGTCTGGTCTAGGTGGAGGCTGTTCTGAGGAGGTCCAGGGTGTGGGGGGTCTAGGTGGAGGCTGCTCTGAGGAGGCCCAGGGTGTGGGGGGTCTAGGTGGAGGCTGTTCTGAGGGGGCCCAGGGTGTGTCTGGTCTAGGTGGAGGCTGTTCTGAGGAGGCCCAGGGTGTGGGGGGTCTAGGTGGAGGCTGTTCTGATGAGGCCCAGGGTGTGTCTGGTCTAGGTGGAGGCTGCTCTGAGGAGGCCCAGGGTGTGGGGGGTCTAGGTGGAGGCTGTTCTGATGAGGCCCAGGGTGTGTCTGGTCTAGGTGGAGGCTGCTCTGAGGAGGCCCAGGGTGTGGGGGGTCTAGGTGGAGGCTGTTCTGATGAGGCCCAGGGTGTGTCTGGTCTAGGTGGAGGCTGCTCTGAGGAGGCCCAGGGTGTGTGTGGTCTAGGTGGAGGCTGTTCTGTGGAGGCCCAGAGTGTGTCTGGTCTAGGTTACTGACTCTGACGCGAGGGGGGTTTCTATGACTGGACAACAACCTTTGACTACATGAGAAACAGCGTAGAACAGGAAGAGGCGGTGCCCTCTGAAACAAGGGGGGGGGGGGGGTATGGTAGACCACTTCCTGGTCCTGGTGTCTCCTTGGTTACGTACTAACTCGTTTGTAGCCGTCTGCAACATTTACCGTTCATGGAAGCGTTTGCCGTGTGCACGAGGACTGAGAGTGTGAGAACCAGCGTCCACAGACATGCACACGCATGAACACACAGACATGCACACGCATGAACACACAGACATGCACACGCATGAACACACAGACATGCACACGCATGAACACACAGACATGCACACGCATGAACACGCAGACATGCACACGCATGAACACGCAGACATGCACACGCATGAACACGCAGACATGCACACGCATGAACACACAGACATGCACACGCATGAACACACAGACATGCACACGCATGAACACATAGATGCAAACACACACACACAGATGTGCACACACAGAGATATACATATTCACACACAGATGCAAATACACACAAAGATACGGGGGGGGGGGTGACAGAAACACGCACTCACACATAGATGCGAACACACACACACAAATGTGAACACACACACACACAGAGATATAAACATTCACACACAGATGCAAATACACCCAAACAGATACGGGGGGAGGGGGGGGATGTGGTGTGTGGGGGGGTTGTCGTGAAGCATTCCATTTCCCATAAGCAGATCGTGTAACGCAGGGAGCCACTGACACCACCTCCTCACACTCTTGAACTGTGCAGCACACCATCTGAGGAAGTCTGCCCCACCCCCTTCTCTCTCTCTCTCTCTCTCTCTCTCTCTCTGTCTCTCTCTGTCTTAACAGACAGGATGAGCAGTCTTTTGGAGGAAACAGAATAGTCAAACCTCACAGACATGGTCTCTGGAGAGCGCCTGCCCTTCCTCTCCGCTCCCGGGGGAGTGCTCTCCCTCCTCTTCCTCCACGGTAAGTGACCAGCGTCGTCACGTCGACACCTTGATGTCTTAGCGTCTCTGCCTGGCGAGCGCTTGGCACGGTGCCAGGGCACCACATCGTACCACTTCACTGGAGGACGCCGCTCCAGATCGCCTTGTGCCTGTCTTAGGTCTTTGAATTGGAGGTTTATAGGGACGCTAACCCTGGTCTAACCTAGTCTAACCTGGTCTAACCTAGTCTAACCTGGTCTAACCTAGTCTAACCTAGTCTAACCTGGTCTAACCTGGTCTAACCTAGTTTTACACGTCTCCTATGATAGCATAACTACTAATCCTGTCTGATCTTGCTGAGCTGCACTGTTGAGCAATGGATGTTGTAGAGTTAGTACTTGCTCAGGATATTCTCTGTGGTTTAAGGAAGCAAGAAAACCCACAGCTAACTGCCAGAGTCTGTTTGCTCACTGCTCTCTCCCAAACGCGCCAGCATGGCTTTTAACTCATGAGCGGACATTTCCTCCTCTGCTGCGTTGTATCCCAGTGTTGGAGAAGGTGGAAGGGGAAGAAAGAGAGGGAGAGGGGAGGGAGAGAGGAGGGGAGAGGATGGGGAGAGGAGGGAGAGGGGAAGGAGAGAGGAGAAAGAGAGAGGAGGGGGGAGAGGAGGGAGAGGGGAAGGAGAGAGGAGAAAGAGAGAGGAGGGAGAGGAGGGGGGAGAGGAGAGGGAGAGAGGAGGGGGGAGGAGGGAGAGAGGAGGGGGGAGAGGAGAGGGAGAGAGGAGGGGAGAGGATGGGGAGAGGAGGGAGAGGGGAAGGAGAGAGGAGAAAGAGAGAGGAGGGGGGAGGAGGGAGAGAGGAGGGGGGAGAGGAGAGGGAGAGAGGAGGGGAAGTGCGAGGGGACAGAGAGAGGAGGGAGAGAGAAGATAGGCGGGAGGGAGAGAGGAGGTGGAGGGATGGAGAAGGGGGGAGAGTGGAGGAGGAGGGTCGTAAATGACACAAATGTCTGTTCGATTCCTTCAAGTTCACTTGTGTTAGTTTGGTTCGATTCAGCTTGGGTTTGTTTCTTTGTGCTGGGGTGTGTTTGTCTGATATCAGTGGATTTGTGTTTCTGGGGGAGGGGGGGCTGTGCTGAGGGTGTATTGATAAAGATCTGACCACTTATCTTTCCTGATTCACGGCTGGAGTGTGTGTGTGTGTTTGTGCTTGTGTGTGTTTGTGGTTGTGTGTGTTTGTGGTTGTGTGTGTCTGTGTGTGTAGGTGGGGGGGAGGGCGGGTTATATTCTAAAACCATTGCACATTATGATGATGAATATGATGATGCTGATAGAAGAAGATGAATAACATGAGTAGAACGGTATAACAATGATGGGGATGGAAAAGATTATGATTCATAATTCCCTTTTTTTTTTACTCCTGTGGGCATGTGTTTTTGTGTGTTTGTATTTGTGCGTGTGTGTCGAATCATTGTGTGTCTGTGTGCTGACCATTTGTGCATGTGTCTGTGTGTGTGTCTGTGTGTGTGTCTGGGTGTGGACCGTTTGTGTGTGTTTCAGGTGTGGGGGTACTTGCATCTCAGGTGATCAACAAGACAGAAGGAGAGAGTGTGCTGCTTCCGTTTAACAGTTTTAGGACAGAAGCCCAGTATGAGGTTGTGCATTGGGCGTTCGATTGGGCGTTCAATCGCACAAGAATAGCAGAAAAATCGAATGGGACAAAGCCAGAATATCCAAGTCAGTTGTTTGGAGGAAGACTAGAAATGAACACCGGCAATTTCAGTTTGACAGTGAAGAGCCTAGAACTAAAGGACTCTGGGATATTCTCTGTTGTGGCGGATTTATACGAGGAAGATCAGCCACCCACACAGGACATCCCTCTTAAGGTCTACAGTAAGATGGCTGCTTCTGATCCATTCAATCCCAAAAGATGATCTGGTGCCTGAGTGTCATTGAATACTGATCCGCCCCTCTCTCTTCTTCTCTCTCTTCTTCTTTCTCCTTTTCCCTCGCTCATACTCTCCCTTTTTTCATTCTTGCTCTCCTCTTCTCCATTTCTCTCTCCCTCACTTTTCTCTCTCCCTCCCTCCCTCCGGTGGCCCAGAGTCTATAACTGAGGCAAAAATCGACTTCAGCTCTACCTGGCAGTTGAAGAATAGCTCGTGTGACGTCTGGGTGAGCTGCTCTTCTCCAGGACACAGCGATGTGTCCTACACCTGGAGGATAAACAACCAGACCCACCATCTCCCCCAGGTGAAGCTCCGCCTAGAACCAGCAGAGCGAGTCACCGTGAACTGCACCGCCCAGAACCCCGTCAGTCATAAAACCGCATCACAAACAGTGACGTGCACCGAGGAAACTGTGCTGGAAACCACAGGTAGGCTTTGCCAGGAGGACGGGTGTGATCTTACTTACACGCTAGAAGCTGTTTCATGGTAAGGTGTGAAATACATTTTGGGGATAACCGGGATGAGTGTAACAGGTTGTGTTCCTCTGTTCAGAAGGCCTGTATGTCATCATCGGTGTTTCAGCATGTGCTGTCCTTCTCCTCTTCCTTATTGTGGCCTTGGTCTGCTATAGATGCAGAAAAACTGGTAAGATCCTCCACTCCAATACACTGGGCTCTACTCTACTGTCTTCTATTGTCTCTCTCACAAAATGTCTGTGCTCTACAGCACTCTTCGCCTTCTAATACACTCTTCTCGCTCACCCTTTCCTCCCTCTAGTACATTAACACTTAGTCATTTAGCGACTTACAGTAAGTACAGGGACATTCCCCCCGAGGCAAATACGGTGAAGTGCCTTGCCCAAGGACACAATGACAATTTTGCACAGGCGGAAATCCAACCGGCAACCTTCTGATTAGTAGCCCGATTCCCTAACCGGAAGTACACGTCCAAACTGTTCTAGACTGCTGATCAACGCGCTCTCGAGGAACACGCGATTCTTGCCTAACATCCTGTTCTTTTTTCAGATGTGACAGAGGAAAACCCAGACCTGATAGCAGACACCATATATGCTGACATTACAGACAACATAGAGATGAACGACGTAAGTCCCAAACGAGCCTATCTTTAATTAGTAAGAGTACTGACGATAATAGTAAAGGTACTGGTATAGTACAGGGGCGGTACTGGGACTGTGAGGAGGGAGGGCGGGTCTTACACCAACCACAGGGTTGAATACTGTGAAATCCATGTGAAGTTTTGTATTTAGGTTAATCCTATGTCATAGAGATGTTCTGTTGTTGTTGCAGAAGCCAGCTAGCAACGCCATCAACCCTGACTCCATCTACGAAACTGTCAAAGACCATGTTGTAATACCTGCAAACAAGGTGAGATGTTCTCACACACATGCACATTAACAACTAAACTATTAAACTCCCCAAAACGTGTTAATTTAACACAGGAGTGTGTTATATATATATATATGTACACTTAAGTAACATGATCACTCCTGGTAATAAATGAAAACGTTGACATTTCTTGTGACTGGTCACCGTGACGTCACTTCCGTGTTGTTCATAAACTTCCCTGTACTGTGTTGTCTTTCTCAGCCTCTGACGGTTTACGACACGATCCAGTTCGACCGAACGCCGGCGCCCGACTCCGCCGGGGTCTCTCAATACCAGCATGTCCTTTAGCTGAAGCGGCGGTTCTCAGCCGTGACACCTAGCCTACTGAAGACGTGCGTTGTCCTGTTGGGGGGCTTTTATGGTTATTCGTTATCCCCAACAAGGAAGTAAATGCTGAATGAACAGTGTGCATTGGGATGGCAGCATCTAGCTCATGTGGATGCTCTTGAGGTTGTCAAGGTAACCTATTTGCTATTATGCTAAGCTAATGCTGTATACATTATTGATACATTAAGTAGTATTATGTCAAATGAATGGATTTTATACTTTACTATTCTTGATGTCATCAGTGAAATCGTTTTTTTATCCAGTGTATATTTTCTTTTTAACGAGGAAGCTAAGATGTAGGCTATTTGTATAGAACAGCTAATAAATAAGATAAAATAAATTACAGACTTGTTATTTCTTTTACCAAAAATAATGTAATGATTATATGAAATAATGTTCCAAATCATAAAATATGTTCCAAATATTCTAATACAATAGGCATTTCAAACTACAGTATATATATTAATAAATGAACAATGTTTTGTACTCAAGTCATTTTTATTTATAGAGCACATTTAAAAACAGCCAATGCCGACTAAAGTGCTGTACAAAATCATCAAATAGGGCAAAACAACAACAACAGACAAACAACACAATTAGGCAAAACAACAACAACAACAGACAAACAACACAATTAGGCAAAACAACAACAACAACAGACAAACAACACAATTACAGTAAGCACGAGTGACCCTAAACTGACTCGAAAGCCAAAGAATAAAAATATGTTTTATACAACCAAGATTTAACATTAGACAGAAGCAATTCACCCCCCCCCCCTCCCTTCAACATCTCTACCTTGTACCTAAAAAAGTTGCATATATGAACATATCATTTAAAACATAATAACAACAAAGTATTTCTTATGGTTCAGGGTGTAGATTTACATTTACATTTACATTTAGTCATTTAGCAGACGCTCTTATCCAGAGCGACTTACAGTAAGTACAGGGACATTCCCCCCGAGGCAAGTAGGGTGAAGTGCCTTGCCCAAGGACACAACGTCATTGTCACAGCCGTGAATCGAACCGGTAACCTTCAGATTACTAGCCCGACTCCCTAACCGCTCAGCCACCTGACTTCCCATCATCCTCATCATCCCATAGATGTTAGCTTGGTGAAGAGGATTTTCAGGAGTTGCCTAATTTTGAACTGTTTTCAGACTCCTGAATCTTGTACACAGTCGAATTTCTTATCCCTGAAGAAGAATAGAGAATGAACGATGTTTGTTAGTAATCAAAGCTTGTGGGGTTGTCTAAGAAAAAAATACAAAATAAAAAGGAAATAAAGTTTACATACCTACATTTTTCTTTGCAATTATCTACCATCTTTTTCAGTTTTTCTGTAACAGATGGAAGTGGCAGAAACACACAGAATTTACCAAACTAATGTTAAAGAGAGATAATAGTAATTTTGATAGATAAAATCTAAGCTGCAAAGTCATTTTAAATGTATTAATTTCTAGCTGTACTTACCATTAAACTTGTACGCAAAGAGTCCACCAACTATAACTCCAAATACAAATATAAGACAGATAACAAAATCTGAAATACAGGGTTTGTGATACAGGATAGGAGGGGACATAGGCTCATCTCCTGTAGGCAGATGACAAAAATCAACATTGTAATTATATATATATGTAAATGTAATTATAATCAGTCTTTCAAAAAAAAAAATATTTTCATTGTAATAGGCTTAATAACGGAAAATAAAACGTTCCGTTGGTTTCAGTCACGCTAGCCTCAGACATACCCTGACACGTCATTTCTACAACTTTAAACTCCTCGCTGTCGTCGTTGGCCACGACGCATGTTAGGTTAACATTGCGGGATGCGTTGGGTTTGAAGAACACAAACAGCTCGGTGGCATTGCCCACACTGTTCTGAAAGAAGGCTTCGTTGACCAGTGAAGGTTCAGATTTCCAGGAGATGTTGGTGCCCTGTAATGGGGAGGAGCATCGCAGCCCCATCACACAGGAGCCGCTCTCCACCTTGTTAAACAGGGTTGTGATGGTGGGCTTCTCCAGACGCTCTGCACAACAGGACAGAAATGCGGACATTTGTGGAATGAAAAAGATCCGATAACACGACTACTGCAAGGTGGCTGTAGAATCTCAAGGCTGAGTGACTCTTACAAACAGCACATTCAACCTATACATGTGTTATCTTATACCAGTATATTGTGGGTCCCACCATAACTGCTCTTTGGAATGATCTATTAACTGCAGTGACAGCTATCGATCACTAAAACACTTCAGCAAAAAGGGGATTGCGGTTGACAATTTGACCGTCTGAAGTTCATCCATATCAGAGCGGTCCTATCCTGGTCCTCAGGGGCCACTGTCCTGAATGTTTTACATGTCTCCCTGCTCCAGCACACCTGATTCTAGTGAATGGTCATTACCAGGCTTCCACAGAGCTTGATAACAATCCATTCATTTGAATCAAGTGTGCTGGAGCAGGGAAACATCTAAAACATTCAGGACAGTGGGCCCCTGAGGACCAGGGTTGGACAGCCCTGATGTATATAATCCCCTTAAAATAAAGTTCTTTCACTCATCTATTCAGATTATACAGTTGGTGTATCCAAGCTAGTCAGAGGCAACGAATCAATTCAGCGAGACCACCGGAATGTTCCTCCCTTACGTTTCACCGAGAGTTGAATCTCAGTCCTCGGCTGCTTTCCCTTTCCTCCTGTTTTGCTGGTTATCTCTGCTGTGTAGAGCAGGGAGTCCCCCTCCTTCAGCTCTCGGATCTCCAGGTCGCCGTTGTCTATGTTGAGCTTCAGACGACCTTTGAACTGTGTAATGCGATCAACCCTCACCTTTCCGCTACGGAAGGTTGCAATGAAGGTGTTGTTTGTGAAGATGGACCACTCGATGGTGGAGATGGCGGAGGTGTCGGCGTATCCTGGTTTCAAGGTGATAGGCTGTCCCACGAACCCTGACACTTGTCTCGTGTCCACTGCCATGGCGACAAGACAACAACATGTTTACAAACATCAGAACTTCCTCACTGTCTGAAGGCCTAATGTTATTGGGCATGGCTGTCTCGCTATGCCAGCTTAGTTATGAAGCATCTCTTATAATGTTCTGCCTATTTTATGAGAAGTATAAATTTAATTCAATGTACAAGACAGGGTTCAACCATTTAACATCCGTCATTGAATACTTGTTCAGTATTTGTTGTGAAAACAACAAAAAGGGCAAATAACATCTTTTCAACACGCCCCCTCACTTCCTGTATAGCTTTGACAGTTAAACAGCTTTTAACAGACTTTTTAAGTTGTTTCACTTAGGAACTAATTTATTTCAACCCAACTTCCTACATAAAACTGCCCACAACAAGGTCTGGATTATTTTTCTAGTAACTAGGTCATGATTTTTGGAAAGAGACATTACTGTTGAATTTATCAAATATATTTTAGGGCAAATTGAGCACCAAAAACCAAGTGCCATCTAGATCTGTATTACTCAAGAGATGGCAGACGTATCCACGGACGATATCACCAAAAACGCGGCAATTTACACCGAAACAGTCTACATTGAAAAAATAGCACCAAAAATCAGAGGGAAAATATATCTAAACACAAGAACACAGAAGTTTAGGTTTGATGCCTTGTGCTGGTTTACTGTCTACTACTGAATGATACATACTCCCTGCTTTTTCACCGATAAAATTGAATCTCTCAAAATACAGTATCTGTGTGTATGTATATATTGTATATAGTCCATCTTACCATGGGAGATCATTAGAAGGTAGATACTAGGTAAAAACAATAGTTTCATCGTGAGCACGTCCCTAGCAACGCAGTTTATAAAAACTGTGTCACCCTGTTGAAACACACTTCCCCCTCAGAGGGAGTATGGAACACGTGGTTAAGCTCATGGTTTGACAGCTGAATCACGATTTCTCAGCAGGAAAGAGACAAATTCACATATTATCATTTTGAAGGAGATCATTTATTTAGAAAGTTTTTCAAATTGTTTAGTACTAAAATGATCGAATATGAAAGCCTTTCACATCCCACAGCAATCTACAAACTTTTGTTACCGAGTACTGTTTTTAATAAAAGGGTTATGGGTTTAGCTTTAGTACAGTATATGTTGATACAAAATGTTTATCAAAACACTGTGAGTACTGCGAGTATGCAAATCTTCCAAAAGGTTCATGGAGCTTCATGCAAGCAGGGGGAATTATGTTGAAATGGAACAAGTCAAAAAACACCTTTACATGAACAGCTACTTTGTTAGAAAACACACACATACGAACAACTACACAAATGCATTTCATAGTTCAACATTGACAAATATACACATGATAAAGCAATCAAAACAAATATGTACAACATAAGGAGGCTACGGTGGCTCGGAGCTGCCAAAAAGCACAGTCATACTTCAGCATATCATTTGTGTGTCCACATATCTGTCGTGGCTCTGTAACACTATTGGTTCCCAGTGTTTGTGGGCGGAGTCAGTATATCTCTGCTCAGCAGGCATGTGTCAGAGCGGTGCAGTGGTCATGTGTTACACCCCCACACCCGAGAATAAAATAACCCCGTTTTATCTGCTGTTTCACACATGGCCGATGCTAATCTGTGAGACTGAGCAAGTTCCCCTTTAAAATAAAAGGGATCTTTTTACTCACCAGTGTACTTCCTCTTAGATTAAAAAGAACTGATCATTAAAATAAAATAAAAAACAGCTCGTCAGTGTTTGGTCAGTCGGACATCTTTACACAAATCCATGGTCGGTTGGTTAAAAGACATGAAATCCAGTTGTCCCCAAGCCCTTGGTGTCCGACTCTATTTACAGCTTTGCAGGAGAGCAGACAAGACCGAGAGCCCATCTCTAACGCCCATACCCATGAGGTATGCTGTTGTTACATACAAGGTTGGAAGTTCAAACTCACACCAAAACAACACAGAATTAACACACAACCGACTGAAGGAAAAGTTCACTCGCTTAAAAGTCTCAACACTGGGCTCTGAATGACAACAGGGGTAACTATGAAATAGATCAGGACACACTTGGTGTTTTTGAGGTGTGTTGTCCGTTAATAACCTTCAACTGCTAACACGGTGTCACGTTGACAACGCGCTCGGGGTCAGGTGAGTCTGTGACATTGGGGGGGGGAACAGTCGAGTCATGTCGAGGAAGCGTCCGATTGGTCGGACAAAGGCACGAGGGAAGCACATCATTGGTGGTCTCCTCTCCTCCTCAAGCAGCCTTCACTTCTCTTGTTTTTAACCTGTCCTCGGCCGTCTCTCTCCCTCTCTTTCTCTGTCTCTTTCTTTCTCTCTCTCTCTTTCTCTCTCTCTCTCTCTCTCTCTCTCTCTCTCTCTCTCTTTCTCTCTTTCTTCGCTGCGTTTCTTCCCCTCCCCCTTTGCTAGACGGACGTTTCCGACTGGAGCCTCATGACAAACTTGTGGCTTTTGGGGTCGATGAACTCCTCCCCCAGGCGCAGGAAGGGGAGGGGCGTCACCGTGACGACCAGGGAGAAGTCGAGGCGGCGCAGGGAGAAGACGAGGCCCTGGCGCAGCGACGACGTCACGGGCTCCTCGCTCACCAGCGTCCACTGGCGCCCCCTGCCGTTCTCTTTCTGGTACTGCAGGGTCGGCCCTGGGCTCAGGTAACGCTCCAGGAACGCCTGAGAGGGTGGAGAGAGAGAGCGAGAGAGATCGAGTATGATACACAGGAGAGAGAGAGAGACATAGGGTGAGAGAGAGACATAGGGAGAGAGAGAGACATAGGGAGAGAGAGGGAGAGAGAGAGACATAGGGAGAGAGAGAGAGAGGGAGAGAGAGAGAGGGAGAGAGAGAGAGAGAGAGAGAGAGGGAGATCGAGTATGATACACAGGAGAGAGAGAGAGACAGGGTGAGAGAGAGACATAGGGTGAGAGAGAGACATAGGGAGAGAGAGAGAGAGAGAGAGAGAGGGAGATCGAGTATGATACACAGGAGAGAGAGACATAGGGTGAGAGAGAGACATAGGGTGAGAGAGAGACATAGGGAGAGAGAGGGAGAGAGAGCGAGAGAGAGAGAGAGATTGAGTATGATACACAGGAGAGAGAGAGAGAGAGAGAGAGAGAGAGAGAGAGAGAGAGAGAGAGAGAGAGAGAGAGAGAGAGAGGGGAAAAAAAACAGTGTAGGCTTGATAAGAGGCCAACTCTTCACCCTAACCTTTGGGTTCATGTAAAGGTCAAGACCAGGCTCCTAGCTTGACCTTGGGGGTCAGCGAGCGTGACGTGCGTATGGGTCTAAGCGACGTCAAGGTGCTCAGGACTGCGTGTGTGTGGGACGCACCTTGGGGGTCATGTTGTGCGTGATGCAGAACTGCAGGTGGTTGATGATGCTCTCCATGCTGTGGTAGGGCTGCTGGCGGGTGGTGCGCAGGTACTTCTGCATGGCCCGGGCCATGGGGGCGAAGATGGCCTGGGCCGCCTCCCGGGGGTCCATCACCTCCCGGGGGTGCTTGGGCGACGAGGCGGCCGGCTCGTCCTCCTGGAGGCGCTTGATGTGGGTGAAGGCCTCCTCCACCGCCACCACCAGCCTGGGGGGAGGGGTGGGGTTAGGGGGAGGGGGGGAGAGTTCAGCACAGACTTTGGGACGACTGCAGGACGATAGACCGTAACAATATCAAATGCATTCCGACCTTTCAAAACTTTTTTTCTGAAATATTTTTCAAACTTTTCAACAACACAAAAAGTTTTAACATTTTTGCAACCTTTTTCAAACCTTTAGAAACTGTTTTGTCAAAACTTTTTTGGAACCTTTACAAACGTGTTTACTACAGCCACACAAAGAATTGTGTTGCACATAACCTAGACCCCTGTCAGAATGTCAACATTTTAATGTTGCACTTCGGGACGGTACTGGGACAGCGAGGAAAAAAGCTAGTCGCGAGCCCTGTGTGTGTTTGAGTAAGTACACTGACAGAGAATGTACAGTGTGGGAGTATCCCTGTGTGTGTTTGAGTAAGTACACTGACAGAGAATGTACAGTGTGGGAGTATCCCTGTGTGTGTTTGAGTAAGTACACTGACAGAGAATGTACAGTGTGGGAGTATCCCTGTGTGTGTTTGAGTAAGTACACTGACAGAGAATGTACAGTGTGGGAGTATCCCTGTGTGTGGGAATGTTGTACACTCGTGTGTGACAGTGTGTGTGTGTGTGTGAGAGAGAGTGTGTGTGTGAGTCCTCACCTGGCCTTGCGCTTGCGTAGCCGGCGGTCCATCTCAGCCTCCTCGTAGTAGTACTCGTTGTGGGAGTTGTCGCGGCGCCTCGCGGCGGCGGCCATCATGGCCCTGGACTGACCGGTGGAGTTGTTGGTGCTGTTTTCTAAGGGAACACGACCAACGGTACTGTGAACGCCAAGCAGGACACATCCTACTGCTGCTGGGTTTAGAGGTGGCTGTTTGGGGGGGCGTTTTCCATGTTTTATGGGACTGTTTGTAGGTGAAGTGTGACAGGAAAGGCGGGGAGAGATGCAGCGAAGGGCCATGATTGGATAAGAACCCAGGTTGCTGTGGTAATGCCGGTAAGGAGAAAGAGAGAGAGGGAGGGTGGAGAGAGGAGTGGATAGAGATGGAGGAGAGCGAGAGACAAAGAGAGAATCGGGTGAGAGGGGGGTGAAAGAGTGAGAGAGAGAGAGAGAGAGAGAGAGAGAGAGAGAGAGAGAGGGGGAAGAGCAGAAAAGGCAGGCTCACCTTCTCCCAGGTTGTAGACCTTGAATCCAGACATCTTCTTGGAGAGGATGGACTTGGGCAGGTTGAGCAGCGCTGGGTTGTAGACGGGGAAGTCACTGTAGTACTGGTCCAGGATCCACACGGCCGCCCTCTGGATGCTACGGAGCAGGACGTCTGTGTTAGAGCACTGGAACTGACCTCTGACCTCTCACACGACCTCGGGGTCGGGACCTATCTAATCACCCAATACGAGTCCACATCCGATATCTGTTATCGCTTCCAAATCCCTCATGCAGTCACACAAGTTGTTATTTGAGGGGCTGAAGATGTGAAGACTGACTGTCTGTGGTGACACACCCACACATACACACACACACACACACCTGAGGTGGCCCACGTTGTAGAAGCGGCTGGCCCCGTCGGTGGTGCGCACCACCTTGAGGCAGAAGGCGGGCTGCAGATGCCGCACCTCCAGCAGCACCAGCGCCAGGTACTGGATGAAGAGCAGCGAGTCCACAAGCGACGCCGCGTAGCCCACGATGCCCCGGTAGTCCCTCTCCTGCGGCTCCAGCACGCGCACGCCGTAGAACAGCCAGTAGGACGCCACGAAGAGGAAGACGAGGGCCAGCAGCAGGCAGCGGAAGATGAAGAAGCGGGGGAGCGAGGCGCGCGGCGGGCGCAGGAACAGCGCCCAGGTGGAGATGAGGAGGACGAGGAGCTTGAAGGCCAGGGAGACGTAGAGGCCCTCGCAGGGCGTGCCGCACGGGTCCAGGGCGTCCCGCCACAGCAGCTGGGGGAGGGCCAGGAAGGCCAGGGGGGTGACCAGGGCGAAGAGGCCCAGCACGGCGCCCAGGGCCGGGCCCAGGAAGCGGCGGCACTCCAGCGGCGACGACTCGTCCAGCTCCTTGGAGACGCGCGTCAGGTCCTCGTTGGAGACGCTGTGCTCCGAGGTGCCTGTGACCACGGTGGTGGTCTCGCCCCAGTTGTCATCCTGGGGAGGCGGGGAGGGGGAGAGAGAGATAGGAACAGGAACAGAGAGATAGAAACAGGGAGATAGACAGGGATAGGAACAGAGAGATAGGAACAGAGAGATAGGAACAGAAAAAGACAGGGAGGGAGAGATTTCCGTGAGCATGTGAGAATGATGTCCAGGTTGTTATTGCATTGTATATCATTCATGATGATATCTTAAACATGGAGGACATTCTAAAACAGATACACAAACGAGACGAATGCGAGTGCGTGGTCTGACCCTGTCATCTCCTCTGGTCGACTCGCCGTCCAGGAGCGGTTCTCCAGGGGCCTGGATGGTCACAGACTTGTCCCCCCGGACGCTGCTGTCCCGGCTCTTCGACCGGTGCCTGTCCCTCCTCTCCCTGGAGGTCCCACACACAGAAACATCATTACACGAAAACAGTCAACAATCAACCTGACAGATTTTCAATCAACCCGTGCCCCCCCCCCCCCCCCCCCGCCCTCCCTCCCCGAATCAACCCCTGTCTGGGGTCCAAACCCCCCCCCCTCACCTGTGCTTGCGTGAGCTGCGGGACGACTTGTAGGAGTAGCCCGAGTACTGCGACTCGTTGTCCATGTCGGAGGCGGGCGGTGGGCGGGGTTTGCGGGCCCCTACTCCTCCCCCCGCGGCGGGGCCCAGCTGGCTCTTGCGGTGGCTGATGGACTTGGAGGAGAGGGCCAGGGGCAGCCGCAGCAGGTCAACCTTGCTCCTGAGGGAATCTATCTTGGAGGCCGGGCTGGGTGGGGGAGGGGGTGGGGTGTGGGGGCAGACCTGGGTGGGCAGGGGACACAGCGGGAGAGGGAGGGAGGAGGAGGGGGAGAGAGGAGGAGAGGGTTAAGAGGGGTAAGGATGAAGAGAGAAACAGGGAGAATTACTCACATGTGACACGACTGGCTCGAGGGCCCAAAAAAAAAACACCAAAAAACTAATCCAGTTTCCACACAGCACAATCTTCCCTGTGTTGACTCCACAAACGCCTTATGGGCCTTCATGTGTGTTCACCCAGTTAGCGTGGCTTACTAATCAGGCTATTTCTGGGGCTGCTTTTCCCCTGCCATGAGTCAGTGCAGGAGGGCACAGACAACACTGGGACCAGGCCTCCACTCACACAGTAGTGAGGCAGGCATGGCTGTAGAGGCAGCAGATGAGGTCTTGTTAAGCCATTTCAATGGACTACTGGTCCCCTGGAATATGCCCCCCCCCCCCCTTCATTTTAACCGTTGAATGAAAGAATTGCTGAGGTGGAAAATGTGAACCACTAAATGAATGTCTGCTCCCCAGACTGATGTGAGTTCGCTGCCTCTCTCTTCCCAGTGTGCTTTTCTGTCCGCTTTCTGCCACACACACACACACACACACACAAACACACACACAGAGAGAGAGAACATGCTCTCTCACACACAAACACACTTTCACACACACACAAACATACTCTCACACACACACACTCTCTCTCTCACACACACACACACCACATTCCCCTATCCTCCCCTGTCGTCTCCAGGGGCAACAGAGCTTAGCCATCACTATGGGGATGAATGGGGGGCTGTGGGGTGAAAAGGGACTGGGGGTTGCCACGGTGACCGGCCCATCAACTCTGCACCTTCTCTTGTCTATTTTCCTTTTTTCCTTTACAACCTTTTAGAACGTGTTTAAGTCTTCGAGAATGTAGGTAGCCTTGCTTCTATATTCCTGGTGTGTTTTCTATCTGTGTGTATATGTATCGTCCACAGTTGTCTGACTGTCTCTAATTCAAGTGTTAACAACGTGAGTTTGTTTTAGCACAGTCGATTGGTTGCCTCTAGAATGTCTGTCCCTTATGAGACACACGCACACACACACACGCTCCTAATCTAATACTGGGGGGTGAATGACACCCTTATGATTGTGCCCAGCCCTTCGCGAGGCTCCGTTAATGTGCGCCGTGTGACAGTGGGTCACATTGAGACAAGACCAAACGGAAGGGCTTCTTCCTGATATAAACCTATGTGGTTCAGTCTGTCTGAGGCGATCACTGACGAATGACACTGCAGGGTTATGTATCCCAAGGTGCCGGCTGTAAAACCTGCTCTTACAGTTGACCAAAAGAGGGTTTCCTGATTTTTTTAACCCCGTAAACAGTTGCGTGTGCCAGGACCAATTAAAATAAAATCAATAATTGGGCCACACACCAGGTGTAATGTATGACATATCTCAGATGACATCAGATACCCTTCCTCCCCCCCAGCTAGCTTCGCTAATACTGCACACTGAGGAGCCTTCCCCCAAATCAGGCCTGATCTCTCTTAAACACGGATAGTCTGTCTCTATCTGTCTGTCTGCCTCTCTTTTTCACACACACACAGAAGGACATGGTTTGGTAGCATGCAGCGACAGGCTGTGTGTGTTTCAGTCAATTCCATTGACGCAATTACTATGCCCACTGTGCTGTAGGCTTTAAACAGTTACATTGATTTAAGTGGTTCATGGGGGAGGAGCGCTAGGATGGATTTATGTCAATACTTCTGTTATCTCCAAGACTTCACACGACAGTTCAACGTGTCTATAAAAGTGAACAAACCCAGGTGGCATAGCCTACATTCCGAAAACTGTCCTAGTTCCCAGGGGCCTACAAAAGCCTCGGGCTGGAAGCCGGCCTAAGAGGCGTAGCAAAGCCACACCCGATAGTAACCTCAACAAATCGAACCGCAGGCTTCAGGGCCTTTCCATTACGCATCTGTATCGACAATGGGTCTCCTATCGTTCACGTTTTAGGATTTAAAAAAAGGTGACATAACGACTCTAACAGTATATGGGGTGGGTGGGCGCTTATAAATATTTACAGTTAATACATCACGGATTACGCTTAAATCGGAGCAAGATCCGAGACAAAGTAATGATTCGCACACGCCCTAGCATCATCGCGATGTTCCGACTGGCAGAGCTGAGAGCTCTACAATGGGCTGGAGCATAGGCTAGCCACAACATGCTGCAGAACACATTGCCTACTACATTCTCAAAACTAAATTCAGCTTTGAATATCTGAATGCAAGTATTAGACAATTTTGCGTAAGATCCTAAATAAGTGACATGATTGATGAGATGCATGATGAGAACTTGCAGTTGACTTTTGAGTGAATGATCTTTCTCTTTTCTTTTTTTTTAACCCTAAGCGTCCTAACACCGTGAGGTTTGCATTTTCTATAAGGCTAACTAAAAATGGTCAATAAGTTTGAAAATGATTCCTTACAGATATAACTTTGTGAGGAAAATGAACGGGCGAAGTAATGAATGAAACGAATTGTAGCCTCCACAAAGGCTTCACAACTGAACTTTAGCATTTTATTTAAATTTACGAGTAAAATTAAAGTTCTATATGTGAATAAATTACCCGAGATCTTACCTTTCTTTTCGAATATCCCCAAATAGGCGAGTGTTTTGCAAATCCCTCCACACAAAAGAACTATCCGAGTAGCCTATGAGTAGTTCAGGCGTATCCAGCAAGGCTTTCCTTGATTCACTTTAATTCCTTTAGTCCAAATTAGGCGAAGAATAGGCTACAACGTAATGTGATTCCTCTTCACAAACAGTATCTCTTTTCTAACTGAAAAACATATAGGGCCATGCTTTACAAAGGCACTGAGACGCATCCCATTCTCGGTTTCTGCATCTGTTCTTCTTTGGAAGCCCCGCTGCGCGTGTGAATACGGACATTCATCACCCTGAGGGGCAAGAGACAGTTAAACGCTTTGCCGCGACGCTTTGCTTTGGTGACCCGAATACAAACGGAATACAATCCCAAAGGAAATTTCAATTCACATCCAAGGGTCGCAGTGGTTCAATCTTACTACTTGTTCCAATGAAGAGTCCAAATGTGAGCTATCTCTTTGGTGTGTGGGGGTTCTCTGGAAGCGACAAAGTCGTAGCTGGCTGAGGACAATTGTCCCTTCGGTCTGGTCCGCGGTTCCTCGCCCTTTGTGATGAACATTTACGGCATTTTTCTCTCTCTCTCGTATACGGTTTACGTTCATTGAACCAACAGTAGGGTAGTCCAGGTTCAATCTTCCTTTAAGTAGGCTAATTCGAAAACCAGTCTCTATCCAAATTTCAAACCCAAATCAATGGCCTCTCTCTCTTTCTCCCGAGGTCCCCAACGGTGCTCCGCCTCTCTCCACTCCTAGCCCCCCTCTTCGCTTTCCCAACTCTCCTCCTCCCTTTTCAGCCGCACACCTTCACTTTCACAGGCAGGAGTTTAACTATAACCGTTGCACCCAGTCCCAGATCCATCTGGGAATTGGACTCGACTTTTGTGCACGCCGCACGCCTTGCAACACAGTGACGTGCGTAATCCTCCCCGAACTATCCTACTCAGTGTATAAAACCATGACTTCCAAATTGCCTCACTCAAACATATTCTAACTGACGCTATATAAAGAAGTAGGTTATGGTGCAAACACGTCTACGATAAAAAAATATATATTTTAAATCCTCGAGAAACTGCAGCCTATACACCATTCAGCTTCTTAGAACTGGATAAAAGATCATTGTGAGTGATAATTAGCTGGTTCAATGCGCGCTATGCCAGGGGCATGTTACCACCAGGGCGTGGGATGCGATTTCTCTTGCCTCCGCGAGTATCCATGCAGCACCTGTGCTGCATTATTCAACAAAACAAACATACATTTGACGGGTTATACAGTGCACCGCTGAACTGCGAAAAGCTTCACTCATCTAGAATTAGGCCTACATTTTCTCTTACAGAAAACTTACAACAACGTCTTTTCATTTCCCCAGGTGTCATTACGTTCAACTATATTGTCGTAAACAAGAAAAACGACTATAGGCTTACATAATAGGATATAGGCCTATAGAAGACATCCCATGAATCTATAGCAATGTAAGTGTTAATTAGGCTATTGTGCAAAGAGTTCCACACAAATACTTTTTAAACAGTTATTTTTATTGTCACAAAACACGAGTTCATTTTCCTTCTGTGCCGCTAACAATCTCGCCATTCTTAAAAACAGGGAAGAAAAAATAATTTACATTTGTTTTTTGTTTTTTTACCGTATCTACAAAAATAAAATCAAAGACAGGACTAAGGCTTTACAGAAAAATTAACATATATATAAAACAAGGGGTGTGATTTCTATATTACATGAGTGAACGAGACCATATAAAAAGAAAAAGGAGGTCTTTACGCCTGTGTATGAATACAGTAGTTTGCACTGTGCAGGGCTTCCCTGTGCAACACCTCACAAAGAAAACAGATCGGTTTAAAACGTCTTTACTGACAGTTATAACCTCTTATAGATCCGACGTAACATCGTTATGAGCGAGGTGACGCAGACATCAAAGATAAGACAATGGTATGAAAAAGACTATTAGAGTTTACAGAAGAACAGAGGTAGAAAATGCTAAATGCTACTTGAAGGGGAGGAAATACAGAGAGGGAATGAATCCTAGTCCAAACAAGAATGAAAGAAGGGCGAGTCGGGAGGTCTTTGCCATGCGACGGTATGGTAAATAAAACACTGTATCGCCTCCAACATCGGAGCGTGCACACACGCAGCTTAGAATCAGTCGTTTGCTGGTTATAACGTCTCAAAAGAATGACAAGGGGTTCAAATTTGACGTTCATTTTTCTGAAGTGAAAGAAAGGTAAGGTTCTTTAGCTCAACGTTTTGAACTGAGCGGTCTTTAAGGTGAACATCGTCAAGCCAAAACGTTACGGTAAAGACCACAAGTTTAGCTGTCCTCCAGACTGTCATTTTATTTTGTCTTTGACACTGGATGTGCATATTCTACTCTCAGAACTAATTACAGATTTATTTTCTTTTATTCTCCCACAATAAATAGAGGGGATCTGTGCATAGGATGTGTAACTACCGGTATATATATATATATATATATATATTGGTATACCACTGGGAGTGAACCACAGTTCCTTCAGAGTTTGGTGCAGAACCTTGGTCAAACACCTGAGATGCGTTTGATTCACTTCACCAGCACACTGTAGCTACCAAGGAGGTCAGACAAGTTGCCCACCAGGGACACAAATCAAACGTCCCTCAGATCAGTTCTAGTGTTTGCCCAAAGTCCGGTTTTGGGGCGGCTGCCAACACTAACTATGTCCACAGTGGAAGTCGGGTGGTTCACAGTTGAGCTTATGTATGTACACACGCACGCACAACAGTAGTGATAGTATCCATCAGCAACCCAAATATAACATGATTGGGGGGGAAAAAAAACAACAACAAAAAAACAAGACAATAACAGTGTTTATGTCCTTTCTGTTAGTAGTAGTGATCCCTGTCTGTCTGAGCAGTTCTGCCTCACTGAGCAGTCTTAGTGATCCACAACACCGAGGCCCTGCTGTTAGCCACAACCATCCACCCGTGGCAAAGAAAACCCAGGCTGGCTGGCTGGATAAACGCACAGATGGTCACACATCCCGTGGCTTAGCAGCTGTCCAGAGGCAGCGCGGCGGCCATCTTGGATCCGGCCACTCCTCCATAGTGTTCAGTCTCCTCTTATGTGTTTTGGTACTGATTGAAGATAGCAGTTGAGTGACATGAATGAAGTAACGCTGACGTTGGCTGAATATAGTCTCTATGTATATGATTCCCATTCTGAGTGTTGACCCTTGTCTTTCTACAGGGCCCAGTGCAAATGACCTGAATTGATAAGACACAGTCCTTTGGCGTCCTTTAAAGCAGCCAGTGGCAGAGGGTCCGCCATTTTGGCTCAAACTAGGTGTGCAGTCGCATTGGTCCACAATGGCGCATGTGGTCTTTCCAGTTCCTGACCAATCAAATCGACTGGGTTCTGTGTAGAGATTGAGAGGTGCGCAGTGGGTAAAGTGCTGGGGGTCCTTCAGTGGTGTCCTTGGTTACGTCACGTTACCTCGACGACACTCTTCTGCTCCCTTCATCCGACATTGTTTAACTTTTTATTTTTTAATTACTTCCTTCATTTCCCAGTGTACAACTCTATCCTTTAACTAGTTTCGCAAACCCTACTTTCCTTCAACATCTAAAAATACTTCCTCTCCCAGTATACAGTTTGCCTTCCTTCCTTCCATTTTCTACTTCGCCAAATCTTTCTCTTTCACTCACTTGTTCTTCATGCTTGTTTCCTTCATTCCTCCACCCTTCTTACCCCTCCCAACTCGGTTCATGAGCTTTCTCCTGCTCCTGAAAGTTCAAAGGTCATTTGGTCCCCTCTGAGGGGGCGGTCCTTAGATGTCAGGGGTGGTTGTCACGCCAAAGTCATTTCCTGGTTTTCTGGGGGTAACAGATGCATGCTGGGATTGGGGTAGGCCGGGCGGAGTCGGCTGGGGTCCCGTTCTCTGTGTGTGTGTGTGTGTGTGTTAGTAAGTCCATTCTAAGGTGAGGTCAGAACCCTGTAGACTGAATCTTGACAGGTTCCAGTTGTCCTCCCTCACTTCCTGCAATAGACAAGAGAGAAATACAAACAAGAGCTGCCGATCACCATGACAACAGACAAAACGGCTGCACCTCAGTGTACTGTAGAGGGGATGGGGTTCTAATGCAGTGTCCCAACACAGACTGGGACAGTCATGCACGCCTGGAGAGAGAAGTTTGACCCTTGACCCCTCCCCGTTCCTCACCTTCTCCCGAGCCCCGGTCCAGAGATGGCGTCCTGGCCACGGTTGCCTGGATACGGGGGAGGTCCACGGGCTCTTGATTGACAGCTGGCTCTCTGAGTGTTTGGAGGAGCTGCTGGTGCGCCTTCTCTATGTCCTGTCAGGTGGACGGACCAACAGCCAATCAGCACACAGCACACTCTCAATAATACTACTGTGACATTAGAATAATACTGGTTTAGAACACTAGTCAAAATTGTAGCATGTTTGTGAAGTTGTCTGATGAAAGACTCACATGGTTACTTACAAGATTAGTACAAATGTGTATGCATGTTATGTGTGTGTGTATGTATGTTGTGTGTGTGTGTGTATGCATGTTGTGTGTGTGTGTGTGTGTATGCATGTTGTGTGTGTGTGTGTGTATGCATGTTGTGTGTGTGTGTGTATGCATGTTGTGTGTGTGTGTATGCATGTTGTGTGTGTGTGTGTGTATGCATGTTGTGTGGGTGTGTGTGTGTATGCATGTTGTGTGGGTGTGTGTGTATGCATGTTGTGTGTGTGTGTGTGTACATCAGTTGTACCTTCAGGCGGTGCAGCTTGACCATCAGCTCCTCGATCGTGTGGAAAATCTCGTCCACGTTCTTGATCACATGACTCTGGCGCCTGCTTTGTGATAGGCCCAATTCCTCCTCCCCGCTCGGCGGCGTGGGCCCTGATTGGTCGACCTCGGGCAGGATGTAAACCTGCGCCTGTTCCTCCTCCCCCTCCTCCTCCACCGACCGGACGGGGGATGACATCACTTCCTCTTCCTGCGGAGCATGCTCAGCGGCGGTCTCGTCAGTGTGGCTCTCGCCCTGCTCACCGGGCATGACCAGGTAGAAGGTGTTACCTGCAGGAGGGGAGGAGACAACAGAAGGAGGAGGAGAAGAGGAGAAAGAGAGAGATGGAGGAGAGAGAGGACATGGAAGAGAGAGAGTGTGAGAGAAATTCGAGAAAAAGGAGAGACAAAAGAGGAGAGAGAGATTAGAAAGAGAAGAGAGAGATCAGGTCAGGGACAACAGCAGCTTGAACGCAACCTAAACGCTACACATTCCTGCTCACTGCACGTCAAAGCTGCCTTGAATAACTGTCCTGTCCTATGCCTTATGAACCGTACTGAAACGGAGGCCAGAGACATTTGGGATGGAGGTTCAGACGTGATCTAGATTGTCGTTACCCTGGGCACTGGCCACGTCTCTCGGCTCACACGATTGGTTGGAGAGGAGGCTGACATCATCAGTGATGTCATCAGGGATAGAGGAAGAGCCCGCAACCAAAGCTGTACGTGGAGGACAGATGTGTGAAGTAGAGTGTGTGTGCGTGTGTGTGCGTGTGCGTGCACAGGTTCATAGGAAGATGGGAGTGTCAGCGTTGGGTGCAGGTGAGTAGACATGAGCCGATGAGAGCGTGTGTGTGTGTGTGTGTGTGTGTGTGAGAGAAGCGATTCAGAGTGTTGTGAAATAAAAACAGGCAGAGAGAAAAGAGAGAGTGAGCAGCAGAATAAAAGAATCATAAAGAATAGTGTTCATGCAGGACTCGGGTGGTCAGTGGTCCATCCATTATTATTATTATTATTGTGAAAAGATTGGATAAGGACAGAATAGACACCAAGCTCCACAAAGCAACAGATTTATCGAATTTGTACGGAATAGTACAATATTAGTGCTCTAGTCATTTGTAACCCCTTTGTTACCTTTCCTGACGACGTGAACACTCTGTGGCTCCGCCTCCGGGGGCGGGACCTCCTCAGACGCAGCCTCCGATTGGCTGGGACTGACGCTCGGGACAGTCTCTGAGGATTCTGGCCTCTGTCTGTCAGTGACGGGACTCTTGTCATTGGCCGTCTCGTTGGTGGGCGTTTCACCTGAATTGTGGCTCCACCCATCCTCCTCTAGGTCTCGGAAAATCAGCTGCCTTAGTGTTTCAACTGATAAAATGTTTGAATTAGTTAGTAACATTTGTTAAGAAAGATTATTGCTGAATTAACTAAGACCTAGCTATGATAGAACTGGCTCCTCCTTCCTCACCATCTTGGAGAGCTGCCTCGGCCACGCCCACTGCCCGCCCATTACCGCAGAGGAAAGATGCTGATTGGTCCGTTGGCGTGGTGGGTGTGAGCGCACCGTCGTCGTTGGGGGAGTCCGTCTCCATGGAGACCGACCTTTCTGTCATGGAATCGTCTTGGAGATTGAAGCGAACAATGTTAAAATGTCCAAAGGTTAAAAAAAAATCCAATATGAAGTTCTGGCTTGAACAGTATCTCTCACCTGATTGGTAGATGTGGCTGCCTGTCGAGATGGGGGAGGAGTTGCCAACACTGGGGGAGCTGGGGGGGAGAGAGAGAGAGAGGGAGAGGGAGAGAGGAGAGAGAAACAAACTGTTAGGTGTGCAAATCCATCATCATGCTTGATGGTGATGAACTGTGACACACCAGATACTCACGATGTAGGCGTGGACCTGTGATTGCTCAAAGGTGACGAGCTGGCAACCAATGAGATGGTCTTTTCCAGAAAGTCTTTCCATCTGGGGAAAAAAATCGACAGGAAACTAATCTCTAAACAAAAGTTAAAAGACAACAGCAGCACAAATGAAGGTTCTAGAAGGTTCCACTCTAGAAGGTTCCACGTTGTTCCACACCAGCTGTGGGACACTTACGTGTTCTTCTCTGACGACGTCCCGGCCACCAGCTCGTAGATCTGCCTCTCCGTGGTACTGATCACATACAGGGCCTTGTTGTCTAGGAGACCAGGCACACAGGAAGTAAGAGGCAGCTGTAGTATCTCCCCATGCATCCATCTTTCCATCCATCCCAATTTTCATTCATTACATTGTCCAATTTCACAACCAATCATTTCTCTCATCTATCCACAACAGTGACAAACAGGTGATGAAACACAACCAACCACCCACCCACCCCACCCACAGCCCCCCCGACCCTTGACCTTACCGGTGGCCACGGGCCGGACCAGCAGGGAGTCCAGCTGGACCACGGGGCTGAAGGAGGTCTTGGTGTCCCCGCCGCCCCCTCCGCCACCCCCCAGCCAGCGAGACGGGCCCCTCAGCAGCAGGCGCTCGTCAGGACCCCTCTGGAGCAGAACCAGCAGGTCGGACAGCAGCAGGGCCTGGATCTCTGCACACACACAGAACCAGGGTTAGGAGAACCAAGGTTAGGAGAACCAGGGTTAGGAGAACCAGGGTTAGGAGATCCAGGGTTAGGAGATCCAGGCGTAGGAGATCCAGGGTTAGGAGATCCAGGGTTAGGAGATCCAGGGTTAGGAGATCCAGGCTTAGGAGAACCAGGGTTAGGAGAATCCAGGGTTAGGAGATCCAGGGTTAGGAGATCCAGGCTTAGGAGATCCAGGCTTAGGAGATCCAGGGTTAGGAGATCCAGGGTTAGGAGATCCAGGCTTAGGAGATCCAGGCTTAGGAGATCCAGGGTTAGGAGATCCAGGGTTAGGAGATCCAGGGTTAGGAGATCCAGGGTTAGGAGATCCAGGGTTAGGAGATCCAGGGTTAGGAGATCCAGGCTTAGGAGATCCAGGGTTAGGAGAACCAGGGTTAGGAGATCCAGGGTTAAGAGAACAGCTGGAGTGCTAGCTTACCTAAGGTTTTGTCTTTGCTGACTTTCCAGGTGAGAGGCCCTTCATGGATCATCCTCTTAGTGGTCAGGTCCAGACTCTGGGACAAGGCAGACAGAGATAGAACATTAGACTGAATGTGGACAGAGAGATGAGATCGGCAGGAAGGCTAAAGAGAAGAAGCCGGAAGGATGTGGAGGATACCTTAAACTGGGGGGCGGCGTCGAGCCTGCGCTGGTATTGGCTGAGCCTCTGGCGGTGTTCCGTCTCCCTGACGACCTCGTTGACAGCCTGCAGGATCCCGCGGCAACAAGCCTGAGCCTGCTGTAGAGGAGGGAGGTCCGAGGAGCCGGCTGGAGGAGGATGAGGAGGACGTTAGCCACCGGGCAGGAGCGCGAGGCTGTGTGTGTGTGTGTGTGTGGGCGGCTCCCTACCCTGGGTGTGTTTGATGATGTTGTCCAGCAGCAGGGGGTACTTGGTGAGTCTCTGCATCTCTGACACCAGCAGGTCCTTCAGCTGCAGTCTCCTACAGTGAGGGCTGGCCTCACACTCCTACACACACACACACACACACACACACACACACACACAGTTAGGGAGGGGTGTGTGTTCAATCTATCTGAGTGAAGCATGTGTGTGTGTACCTGGATGAGGTGAGAGAGCGGGTGTGTGTACCTGGATGAGGTGAGCGAAGCGGGGGGGGGGTGTGTGTACCTGGATGAGGTGAGAGAGCGGGTGTGTGTGTGTACCTGGATGAGGTGAGCGAAGCGGGGGTCTTTGCGCTGCTTGTTCTTGATCAGCTCCAGGGCCTGAGACTGCTGACTGCACAGCTGGGACGCCTGATCCTGAAACTCCTCCCCCGCCGCGCCCTCAAACTGACACACACACACACACACAGCCATACAGACACACACACACACACACAGCCATACAGACACACACACACACACAGCCATACAGACACACACACAGCCATACAGACACACACACACACACACAGCCATAGACACACACACACACACAGCCATACACAGACAATCAAAGTTGAGTTGGGGGCACATTACATCACCATCAGAACACAGATGAGTTGAGATGGACCTCATCCTCCAGAGAACTGTCTCATTACTGAGAGCCCCAGGGCCCAGCCTGGCCTGGCCCACTCACCCTGGCCAGCATGACGTCCCCGATGCCCTGCACGATGGGAGTCTCCCTCCTGTTCCTCATGGCCTCACACAGGCTGGCTGCAACACAGCAGCAACACGGACACATGAGACACACAGAGGGCGTTTAGGGAGCCAGGGTTCACACCAGCAGGACAGCAACTTCACACTTTAAGACAGGAATACCATGCTCGCTGCATGGGCTCACACACACACACACACACACACACACACACACACACACACACACCGTGGAGACTGTAGACCTGGGGCAGGTTGGGGAAGATGCAGGCCAGCTCGTCTGAGCTCAGCACGCTCCTCATCTTCTGGAAGAACACCTGGTCCAGAACCCTCAGGATCCTCAGGTGAGAACACTCTGTAGTCAACAGCTCTGAGAGGAGGAGGAGGGAGGGAGGGAGGGAGGGAGGGAGGGAGGGAGGGAGGGAGGGAGGGAGGGAGGGAGGGAGGGAGGGAGGGAGAAGGAAGGGAGAGAGAGAAGATGAATATGATTCACCTGGTTCTTGGTGTGAGTTTTAACCATGATCTTTGATGTGTGTCTCTGTGACAGACTCGAGTGTGTGTGTGTGTGTGTGTGTGTGTGTGTACCGTAGATGACGGCCTGCCGGTCAGCCTCCCGGGAGCTGAGCGTGGCGAGGAGGTGGGGCGCCACCGTGTCCTGCCAGTTCTGCACCTCACACACCTCCTCTTCCAGGGGCGGGGCGTCCGGGAGCAGGGCCGCCGGCGTGTCCATGTTCCTGCACACACACACACACACAGTATTAAACATACAGGGATAAAACGCAACATGGATGCAGACACGAGAGTGACTAGGCCTGGATCCAGAGGCACACACACACAGGCAGGAACAGAACACACACACACACAGCTGTGTGGACCCACCTCCGTGTGGAGCGAGGTGTGTATGGAGGGGTTGGGTTCTCCAGGGACCTGCAGGCAGAACCAGCACACAAGCGTCACAACATCGTCCAGCGGGTGTGTGTGTATATGTGTGTGTCTGTGTGTGTGTGTCTGTGTGTGTGTCTCACCGTGCAGAGCTGCCGGAGGAGGACGAGGCGCTGTGCTGCAGAGGCCTCAGGCCCCGCCCCTCGCCCTCCTCCTCCTCCTCCCCGCAGTCCTCCATGTCCACGTCGCTACGGGAACGGGGCACAGACTCCGCCCCCGGGGCCCCGCCCCGCCGGCGCCCCTCCCCCTGCGCCTTCAGCGACTCGCTGCGAGCCAGGCGGACCGAGACCGTGGGACTGGAGAGAGAGAGAGGAGGAGGGAGAGAGAGGAGGAGGAGAGAGAGGAGGAGGGAGAGAGACGGGTTAGGTCAGGACACACCCACACCAACATACCACCCACAGTCCCACAGACACCCAACCTCACCCACAGACACAGACCCCCCCCTCCCGCCGCCACCCCCTCACCTGTCCATGCGCTCCTCCCCCAGGCTGCTGGAGGGTCTCTGGGGGTCGGCGTCGCCCCCCTCCTCCCCAGGGGTCTCCACGTGGTTCTCAAACTGCTGGATGATGTTCCTCACACTGCCCGGCCGGACTGGAGACGCACACACACACACACACACAGGCACACGCACACACACACAGGCACACACACACAGACACAGGCACACACACACAGGCACACACACACAGACACAGGCACACACACACAGGCACACACACACAGACACAGGCACACACACACACACACACAGGCACACACACACACACACAGGCACACACGCACACAGGCACACACACATATACACACACAGGCACACACACACACAGGCATACACAGACACATATACACACACACAAGCATAGTTTAGGAGAAAGGACAGGAAAGGGATAGAGAGCAGATGTGTGAGAGAGCAGGCAGCAGCAGCAGCAGCAGCAGCCTCACTCTGAGCAGAGAAGAAGAAGAGGGGGTGGGGGGGGGGAGCCAACAGAGGTAGAAAAGAAAAGATCCAAATAAAAGAAAGAGATGTACCTTCGGAAGGTGACAACGGGATGTGGAACGCTGGGGAATCGAAAGGATAAAGAGAATAAAAAATAAAATAAACGAAAAATGGATTGTCAGAATGATGAACTGAAATCAGAATGGCGTTGTGGGAGAGATCAATTATTCCAGGTCCAATGGCAGACAGGAAGAGGAGTGTGTGTGCATTCGTGAGCGTGTGTGTAGATGTAGTTACTGGACTGGGACGTGCTCCGGGGTGTGTGTGTGGTGTGTGTGTGTGTGCGTGTGTGTGTGTGTAGTTACTGGACTGGGACGTGCTCCGGGGTGTGTGTGTGTGTGTGTGTAGTTACTGGACTGGGACGTGCTCCGGGGTGTGTGTGTGCGTGTGTGTGTGTGTAGTTACTGGACTGGGACGTGCTCCGGGGTGTGTGTGTGTGTGTGTGTGTAGTTACTGGACTGGGACGTGCTCCGGGGTGTGTGTGTGTGTGTGTGTAGTTACTGGACTGGGACGTGCTCCGGGGTGTGTGTGTGTGTGTGTGTGTGTGTGTAGTTACTGGACTGGGACGTGCTCCGGGGTGTGTGTGTGTGTGTGTAGTTACTGGACTGGGACGTGCTCCGGGGTGTGTGTGTGTGTGTGTGTGTGTGTAGTTACTGGACTGGGACGTGCTCCGGGGTTTGCCGATGTATTTGAGGATGGGGTTCCTCTTCCTGTCCTCTCCGTCCCTCTCCTTCCTGGTGCTGCTCAGCTGCAGGGAGAACACCGCCCGGGGGGGGGGGGGGATAGAGACAAGGAGCGTGCATGTTTGTATGTGTGAGAACATAGAATGAATCGGAATATGTGTCTGTGTGTGTGTCTCTGTGTGTGTGTGTGTGCCCTCCCCACCTTCTTGGTCTTGGGGAAGAAGGCGAGCCACTTGTCCCTCTCGGTGGCGAGGCCAGGGAACACCCTGGAGTCTCTCAGCTTCACCCCCGAGTGGCGCAGGTAGAGGAGCACCGCAGAGGCCAGGGGAGAACTGGAGGGGGGAGGGAGAGGAGAGAGAGGGAGTTAGACAAAGACAGACAGAGTAAGAGGAAAGAAAAAGAGAAAGAAAAAAAAGGGGGAGAGGGGAGGGGAACAATGTCAGATAGAAAACAGAGCAGGAACAGGGAGAGTGTGTCAGACAGGAGAGAGAGTGTGTCAGACAGGAGAGAGAGTGTGTCAGACAGGAGAGAGAGTGTGTCAGACAGGAGAGAGAGTGTGAGTCAGACCGTAGGACAGCAGGCGCTCTGCTTACCTGCGCTCTTCTTCGTGCTTGGAGCTGCGGGAGGAAATGACATGTTGGTCCGTTAGAGCTTTTCTCCAGGAGGAACCAGACGGCCTCTAATCCGCCCGAGTGAGAAACTAGCCTGAGTGTGTCTAGAGCAGTCATGTGATGGGAGGCTGAGTGTGTGTGTGTGTGTGTAAATGTCATGTGGCAGAGTGTGTGTGACACTGAACTTTGTCCCTGCTGCAGCTCCACCTGTCTCTACAGCACCAGAGCCGTAAGTGGCTCCGGTTCACACACAACCAGGTTTTTACTGGCCCGCAAACCTTTTACCGTGTTGCTAGGCAACCGGGGGGAGGAGTCACCGATAGGAGACTGATGGCTGTCTCCACCAATTAGATTGATTCTAGACTACAAATAGCATTGTTGCTGTGTGTGTGTGTCAGACAGCTAGGACCAGATACAGGACTAGAACTACAAGAAGTGTGTGTGTGTGCGTACTCACAGAAGCTCCCACAGGGCTGTGACCTGTCTGTCCACCACCTGCTTCTCCCTGGCGGGGTCTCCGTCCAGCTGCTGCAGGTCTCCCTCTCCAAACAGAGAGCCCAGACCCATCATCTGCTTGTTCCTGCACACACACGCTAGCGTTTAACCATCGCTCACAAAGACACACATAGGAAGTACATACACAACACAATGTCATGTTTGAACACGTGTGACACACACACACACAGCCGGGGGTACCTGTAGTCCAGGATCTGCTCCTGGATGTCTGACACACACACAGACACACACACAGACACACACAGCCGGGGGTACCTGTAGTCCAGGATCTGCTCCTGGATGTCTGGTAGGACCTGCTGCTGCAGCTCTGACAGAGGCCCTCTGATGTCCTCCTGGGCGTGGAGACGACCCTCTGCAGGGGACACAATACACCGTAACACCACAGTCAGACTGGCTGGGGGACACAATACACCGTAACACCACAGTCAGACTGGCTGGGGGACACAATACACCATAACACCACAGTCAGACTGGCTGGGGGACACAATACACCGTAACACCACAGTCAGACTGGCTGGCTGGGGGACACAATACACCGTAACACCACAATAATAAAACAGGCAGCTTACCTATATCTGTAAGGTACTCTTCTCGAACTCTGATTTTCAGCGGCTGCAAAAACACAAAAGATCACGTTTGATTCCGGGGTTACAGACGCTACACATGCTGATGAAGAGAGGAGTGTGTGAAAGAGGAGAAACAGGAAGTCGGAAAGCGTACAGCGTCTGGGTCCAGGAAGTGGGAGCAGATCTGAGGGGCGAGGCCGCGGGCATCCTTAGGACTGGAGCCCAGGTAGGCCTCCACTGACAGGTAGAACAGCTGTGGTACACACACACACACACACACAGTGTCAGGTGAGGCCTCCAGGTGGGGCAGTGGGCACGGGTTCTACCTGTCAGTGGAGCCCAGGTAGGCCTCCACTGACAGGTAGAACAGCTGTGGTACACACACACACACAGTGTCAGGTGAGGCAGTGGGCACGGGTTCTACCTGTCAGTGGAGCCCAGGTAGGCCTCCACTGACAGGTAGAACAGCTGTGGTACACACACACACACACACACACACACACACACACACACACACACACACACACACACACACACACACACACACACACACACACACACACACACACACACACACACACACACACACACACACACACACACACACACACACACACACACACACACACACACACACACACACACACACACACACACACACACACACACACACTGTCAGGTGAGGCCTTCAGGTGGGGCAGTGGGCATCTTAAAGCCTGGTTCCAGGGGGGTTTCTGACCAGAGGGTTGGGGTCCAGGAGCTGGCTGAACACGTATCTCATGAACACAGTCATGTGGGCCGGCCGAGTCTTCAGCAGCTCAATATCCTGGAAGGGGCCGTCCATCTGGAGGAGAGAGGGAGGGAGGGGGGGGGGGACCGGAGTGAGGAGGAGGAGGAGGGAGGAAAAGGTAGAAGTGAGAAGGAGGAGCAGAAAAAGAGAGGGAGGAAGAGAGGAAGAGAGACAGGGAGGAAGAGAGCAAGAGAGACAGGGAGGGAGATAAAGAGCGAGAGAGAGACAGAGAGAGAGAGAGAGAGAGAGAGCGAGAGAGACTCAGGTGGAGGATGAGTCCTGACTGAGGCAGCTGTGATGAAGAGCGTGTGTCTCACCTCGTTGATGGTGTAGCTGTCCTCCTCTTCCTCCTCCTCCTCCGGCCCAATGATCTGGGCCTTCCCTCCCTTCACAAACAAGCCAGCACACACACACACACACACACACACACACACACACATGGACACCAGAACAGCAGGAATGTTAGTGAGTGGGTTTGGATGTATCAGGATGTCTGTGTGTGTGTGTGTGTGTGTGTGTGTGTGTGAGTGTATGCCAGAGTGAGTGAGTGTTAGCATGAGTGTGTGTGTGTATGTATGTGTTTGTGAGAGAGAGTCAAGTGTGTATGTGTGTGAGAAAGAGAGTGTGTGTGTGTATGTGTCTGAGAAAGAGTGTCAGAGTGTGTGTGTGTGAGAATGAGTGTATGTGTGTGTGTGTGTCTCACCGAGTCAGAGAGCATGTGTGTGTCTGAGGCCTGTCTCCTGTGTAAGGGGGTCCTGAAGGAGGAGGAGGAGGGGGAGGAGTGGGGGCTCTCACATGCCTGGGGGAGGAGGGGGGTGGGGGGGTGAGGGATGGGTTGAAAAGGAGAAACACACACACGTACAGACACACACACACACTCGCTTTTTCAAATGTGTCCACTTTAGCCATGCCCAGATCCCCTCTGGATCTCTCAAATACACACACACACACACGCACACGCACACACTGTCTTAAGGAATGGCCCCTCTCACCTCAAAGTCTCCTTCACTTGAGTCCACGGACAACCGACCTGCCAAGACAACAACAATTTGTTTTAGACATTTCTACAACACAACCAAAGACCACTGATACACAGATCCAGATCCACACAGACAGACCAGAGACAGGACATCTTCTATATCTGACACAAACCTTCGCCTGCTATCAGGTAGTTGGTCACAGATTCCGATCTCGTCCCGTCCTGGAGAGAGAGGGGATGTAAGTCAGACACGCTGCACCATGTGACCGTGCGTTAAGGCACACTACACGACAAGGACGGAGTCCGTCGGCATGGAAACGGGACACCTCACCAGGTCTTGCTGGATCTTGACGCGGACCTGCTGGGCCCGCCTCTTGGCACTTTCGATTCGCTCCTCCAGCGAGGGGGAGGGGTTCCGCGACAGCTCCTCCATCAGGTCCTGAGGGGATTGGTCAGAGGAGGTATGTCAGCGGGTGCTGGTTGGTTGGCGATGGGTCAAGCTGACTCGCATATGCAGATCATAGAAGAGACCCATCTGTTCTGTGTGTGTGTGTGAGAGTGAGTGAGAGAGAGAGAGAGAGAGAGAGAGAGAGAGAGAGAGAGAGAGAGAGAGAGAGAGAGAGAGAGTGTGTGTGTGCACCTGCAGCTCAGCCTCTCCCTGCTGCAGCATGTTCCTGAGGATCTGAGTGGCGTGTTTCTGCACTTCAGGGTCCTGAGAGAGAGAGAGAGAGAGAGAGAGAGAGAGAGAGAGAGAGAGCGAGAGAAAGAGAGGGAGAGAGAGGTAGAGAGAGAGAGAGAGGTAGAGAGAGAGAGAGAGAGGTAGAGAGAGGGTGGGAGGACACACACAGAGAAACAGACAAAGAGAGAAAGCGTTCAGTAATTCGAGTGTGCTGGAACCCGTCCGACACGAAGCCACGTGTGTGAAGGTCCTGACCTGGAGGGGTTTAGGACCGGTGATCCTCTGGGAGGGGGTGCTGGTCAGACCGGGGGGCAGGGGCGGGGGCGGCGGGGGCGGGGCCTCGCCCCCCAGAGACGTCCTCTGGTTGGGCAGGAGGTCGCTGGGGAGGGGCTCCAGGGGCAGGGCAGCTGGCCGAAGGGGGCGGGCCTTGGAGGGTGAGGGCAACGTACGTTCCAGCTGGAGACGGAAAGGAAGAAGTGGCATTTCATTTCATGCTCTAATATTTGGCCCAAGGGATCACTTCACTCCTTCAGCGCACCTCAGATCTCTTCATCATCCTCCCCTTCATCCTCATCACTGTAACTGTAATACTCGGAAGAGAGCCCTACTTACACTTGATGAGCTTCACTACTTCCTGGTGTGACATCGAGGACACCAGGGAGCCGTTAACCTGAGGGGGAGAGAGAGAAATAGGGAGAGAGACATAGGGAGAGAGAGACATAGGGAGAGAGAGAGACAGAGAGACACGTTAGTTATAGTGATAAGTCCTTCAGCCTGTCCTACAGTGGAATGAGCTGAATTTTCTTTTTCATCCTCCTGAAGACTATTAAATAACCTTGATGATTCTGTCTCCCTCCTGGACTCCGGCCTTGACCGCTGCTCCACCTGCACTCACCCACAAACACAGATATGAGTGGTGTGTGTGTGCTCTGTGTGCTCTGTGTGCATGCTCTGTGTGTGTGTATGTGTGTATGTGTGTGTGTATCCTTACCTGGTCGGACGTTCTGGACCAGCTTGATCCTCTCACCACACACCGTGAAGCCGAAGCCCAGCTGGTCCTTCTGAACGACCACGCATCTCTGAACCAGCCCTGGACCTGGGGGGGGGGGGGGGGGAGAGAGGGTGAAACAACATTTACATTTAGTCATTTAGCAGACGCTCTTATCCAGAGCGACTTACAGTAAGTACAGGGACATTCCCCCCGAGGCAAGTAGGGTGAAGTGCCTTGCCCAAGGACACAACGTCATTTTGACACAGCCGGGAATCGAACCAGCGACCATCTGGTTACTAGCCCGACTCCCTCACCGCTCAGCCACCTGACTCCCAACCATGAAGGTAAGCTGGCGTCAGCCAACATTAAACCCCACTGATCCCAGCGTTAAGCGGACACCTACCTGAGCTCTCAGTGGGAACCTCTACAGCCGGCTCCCTCTGCTGGCCAGCAGAGGTCTTGCGCTCTGAGTCTCCTATCGTCAGGCTGCTCAGCCTGGGGGGGGGGGGGGGGGGGAGGAGAAAATTAAGAAATGAATTAAAAAAGTTAAGGAGAAGGGTGAAACGGATGACCTGGGGAAGGGAGCAGGGATGAAAGGAGGAGGTGTGAAGACCAGGCGGTGGGGGAGAAGGGGAGAGGAGACACAGAACTGTGGGGCCACAGAGGGGAGAGAGGGATGAGAGGTAGAGAGACTGCGGAGAGGAAGACGTAGGAAAGAGAGAGAGAGAGACTAGATATGCACAAGACACATGCAGAGTTACAGAGACTGCAGGAGGCAGGAGAGGAGGAGAGAGGAGGAACGACATACACAGGAAACAGGCAGAGGGAGAGGGAGAGAGATAGGGAGAGAGAGAGAGAGAGAGAGGGAGAGAGGGAGAGAGGGGCAGAGAGCGAGAGAGAGGAAGAGAGAGAGAGAGAGAGAGAGAGAGAGAGAGAGAGAGAGAGAGAGAGAGAGAGAGAGAGAGAGAGAGAGAGAGAGAGAGAGAGAGAGATTGGGCGAGAGCACATGAAGTACACTGGCAGCACGGGCTCGTGTCGTCGTTTGTGTGCCTTTCAGTTCTCAGGACGGGCACAGTCAGAACACTCACCAAGCAGCGAAAGGGCTGATAGGGAAGCGTGCCAGAGAAAAGAGAAGAACAACATGAATACAGAGGGTGGGAAGGGCCAAGGCAGAAAAGTAGAAGAAGAAGTTAAGAACATAAATATGACTGCGCCTTAAGGAGAGCATACTTGTGGTTAGCATGGTGAAATACGCAGTACTGTTTAAATATGACTTTATTGTTGGTACTGTCTTCCCCCCCCCCAATAAGCTTCTTTTCTACCAAGTACTGTTTTCCTGGATATTTGTTATTCTGTAACTGACCACCATAGTTTGAGAGCACTAAGTAGATAGTTGTGTGCTGAGGGGAATGGAGTATACAAGCTCAAGCATGCAAGTACCCGTTTGAAAGGTCAATTAATTGGTCATTGTACATTGGCACGTTGTAATGTTCCCTAACGTCTGCCTTGCTGTCACATGGCAAGCGCTGAGGGGTGTTAGGTACACAAATCAAGCACGCGCTTTAAAGATGAAGTGTCGGGATACAACGAGGATTTCCTGTTGCTTTCTGACTGTCCTCGAATCTAACACACCTGTCTCCACTTGACAATTGCCCTCCCTTTGCTTTCTTCTCCATATCAGTCAGTTATCTTTGTCCTTTTCTGTTTCCCTGCTCCGTAGTAGCCAAATCGGTATCTTTCTAAGGCTTTTGTTCGAACCCCTCTGTGCTCTAAAATCGTAGTTAACATCAGCTGCATCTCCAGTGCCTACCTGTCCAGTGTCGAGGTCGGTTGGCGGAGACTCATGGTCGCTGCTCGAGACAGTCCCGGGAGGCGATCTCGTGAAGTAGGACTATCTATCCGTCACAAGGCCACCATGTCTTATCCTCTTGTTCTTCAAGTTTCGATGACAGTTCTCCACAGCGCCCAAACGTCTGACCAGAGCGTCAGCTTTTGGGGAGGTTATTGTGTCCGGTGAGATCTGTAGAAACCATCCTCATTTTCCCATTAGAATAGTTTCTACTTTGTGTCTGTGTGCGGTGGTAGCCTACAGCATCTGTTCGCACGCGCGAAAGGTAAACTTAAGTGCGTTGTATCCCAAGGACAGTCTGTCCTTACTCGCGTGCTTGCACAAAGTTTTAAGACCAGTGTTTGATATTTACGAATTGAGGCTTGATCTAGTGTCTCGGTTTCGATAAAAATGGGAGGAAGGAGAGTAGCCAAGCTGTCATCAATAATGTATTGAGGCCGAGTTACTGGTACTTGATGTCAACAAGCTTTGTATTATTCGTTTAAACGCCTTAAAGTGCACTGATATACCATAGCGAATGCATGTAGACTTACTTCATGCAGATAACACTGATTTTCTGTACCCAAGCCAACTTAAATCAGTAGTGTTTAGCCAGCCTGTACCGAGAAACCTTCAGCTTATTTAACAGTGCACACCAGTAAGCAAGCTAGACTAACCAACCACTCCACTGTCCGGCTTTATCCCCTGTAAATTGGTTTTCTTCCGCTGGGACCTAATTTTAGACACAGCAGGTTCCTTGACAGGGCAAGTTCAGTAGTGTTGGATCAACAACAGTAGCTAATGCATGATCATGAATCCCTTCTATCCCGATCTGGGTTCCCTTTGTCAGGCACACAGCTATCGACGTCCTGTGGTCCTACTCTCAACGGTCTTACTACTACAACCATGCACTCTACAGTAGTAAAACGAGTAGGATGCCAGGTTAACTGATTGGCCGACAAACGGGTTCACGTTAGTTGGAGTTTGATATGTTTAACATTTCGCTAGCCGTGTACAGTGCTTTCCGCAAGAACTTGTCCTTCGCGTTCAAGTATGCGGTTTAGCATTTGTGGCTAGGCGATGCTGCCTGGTCTTAGTGGGCATAGTTCAAGTTAACAAATGTCTAGCGATTGCAAGCAGTGCTGCTTCCTATATATATTTCATTTGAACTTGCTTGTCCAGATAAACTCACATTTCTGTGATTTGCATCAAAAAATGAATGCGGCTATAACCATGTAATTCCAACAGAGGCCAAAGGCGATCCTCGGCATCGCGTGACTACTGCGAGTCGCCACAAACGTTGTCTCGTGGGCTGTGACATCCAAGACGGTGACCAATTGGTTAGCCGTAGCAGCCGAGCAAAACAAAATTTGATCACATTGGTTTGCGTCCAATGTATCCTCTGGAATTGACAAGAAGTCCAGTGTCGCTACAGTGCATCATACAATACTATATCCCACATAGATTGTTACCTAGCGAGAAGCTTTTAGTCCAATTCTGCGTGGCTAGCGTTATAGCTAGCAAGGTACAAGCGACGCCTCTTCTGCACCAGCCCTGTGCAAACAATTCACCTCAAATGATTACACGAGTGCATTCCATATGGTTAGATTCCACCGTCCCCAGTCACCCAAATACTTTGTTTGGATCCGAGGTAGCAATAGCATCGCCCCATATTCCAGCAACAGCGAATATATCATTAAAATTGTGTTGCTATCCAGCTGGTCGGATTTTGCTGGCTAGCTCCTCACTGTTGTCATACAAAACACTGGAAATGACCTAGTGAGAGCGTGACGGAACTGTGGTGCCCTCAGCTGGTCATTTTACCGCACTGCAGATGATTCCGCATCTCTTTAAAACAGGTCAGTTTTCATAAACCATTCTATTATGATGGGTAAGTATCATTATATATAGATGTCAAATTGATTTAATACAACATTTTGAAATGTTTGGCAAAGCTGTTAATCATAAACAGTGCACACATAGTTGATTAAACATCCTGAGTCATCCCAGGGACTGAACTATTCGTTTAAAATACCTACTGTAAATGCAAGGGGGCGTGACGACCATGACGACCTGTGTGGGAGAAAAATTATTCAACAGTTTTATCCAAATTTGGTCAACGGGGCGTGGGAATGTGTGAAAATGTCAAGCCTAGTTGATGAAAGTTGCCGCAAGCAGTGTAAAAACGCCCTGTCGAAAAGATTGCGGAGGAGAAGTCAAAATAATGAGAGTAGAATATAGGTAAGAGGAAAATATCTTCTTCCCTTGCGAATGATGTTCCGTAGATTACACATAGTGTTCTTCTATCTTCCTATTGTTAGGCTGTATTTAGCAAGAAGGCTCAGAATGTAGCAGTTTCAGGTGTTGAGTAGTTTGGATGTCAAGAGTTTAGAGCTCGGGGTAGTGGCGCTATCCGTTATTATGCTTTTCTTACGAGTTTATTTTATTTTATCCTACTGACATTTTACATATTGTAGGCCTGTTTCTTTTCTTGTACCATCTAGCAGTGTTTTCATCAAGTCTGGTTCTTGTGAAAAAAGTTTCGTGGTCAACTAGAATGTTCGTCATATCAAACCATAACCATAAAGTAAGGTATAACACACCCCATATTCTGCACAAGGGTGAAACCACATCCTTCCAACCCTTTAACCGACTCGGTTTCCGCTGCCCTTGGTTTCATCTCGCTCTTTTGAGCTCCTACCAGCATCAAACTACAAAGACCTGTCAACTAATAAACCATTGCATGCGTCTTTGCCCAGTGCTCACACAAATAAACATCACCATAGATGTACTACTAAGACTTCATGGATTCACGCGGCTTGATGGAAATGGCGATTCATGATGGTGATTAGCCTACATGTAGTTTTGATGTGCATGTTGAGCATTTACGATGTGAAATTGCGAGATACTCGACATGTATTTTCTTGCAATGGAACCTGTGTTTGGGCTTGAATGGCTTCCTGCGTTAATGCAACTTCCTGCGTTATGCTCTACCACCCCAGAGGAAATGGCTCTGAGCTCTGACTAATTCCCCCTCTAACTTACTGTGATATAGCCTAATGCACGGAGTTAATGGAAGAGAACTGAGTTGATGTTCATAAAGAACAGAAGGTCATACATTTTTATATGCAAACAAAAAAAATCAAGATAACAAATACTTGGCTACATCCGTGGCTTGTTATTGTAAACTCATGTGGCCAGTTGATTCAAGGTTTAATGTGATAGGAATGGGAGTCACAGACATTCCTTAGTGCTTTAAGTCTCGTCCAAAAATGGAGGAAACTGACCTAACATGCATAACAGTAGAGACGAGTGAAAAAACATATATCGGAAATAATCTCTAATATCAAAAACAAGTCGGCAGACTTATTTAGTTTACACAGTGCAGTACCACACCAATAGCATTTCGGATTTCAATAACCTCTTCACATTTTTAGGGACGCACGCACCGTACGCCCCTAAACCCACGCCTTTGAATCTCACTTGCCTAAAACCGTTTTTCGATGAGAAAGTAGACCCAGTCAAGCGTGACAACACCAGAGGGCGCAAGAGTCAACAATTACAGCATTTCTCCCTGGTTGTTTGAGGGACTTTCCGTCTTTCTGTCAACGTTCCCAGGCCTCTCACGGGTCGAAGCCACAAGAGCTAAAGCAGCTTCACAACCTCATAACTGGTCTGTGTCTGTCGTAAACTCACATTCGACTGTAACTTACTGTACTGTCAGAAGTTCTACTAAGCACTCTGGGTTAATTAGTGTAGTCTGAACAGACCTACACTTCATGGAGTCTGATATTAAAATCTTATTCATAGGTGGTGAATAAAATGTAAATTTGATGGTAATTATGAAGGGCAAAATGGCCTCATATCAATATTTGCTGGCATGAACAAATTGTATATTATAATCTTCAATATGAGTAACTGAAAGTGCATATAAGCCTACAATAAAGCAACATATAAGATCTCTTTTAATTCTCAAGCTGTGTCGACGGATGTAGCTGTGGGAAAGGATGTATGTGAAAGTACGGCCACCGGTCTTATAATAACTTAGTTTCACAAGGGTTTCAGTTTTGTTTTGAGTCACTAGTGATTTCTTGTAACACACTCCCCTTTCCTTCAACAGGATTACAGCGTCTAGGACAGCACAACTCTAGACGCACTCCGCACCTGCGCCATTGAACTCTGTTGGGACTACAAGTCCCAGAGACTACAAATCCCAAAACTCCTAGCCCTTGACTGTGGTCAACCCTAGACACCCCTCTCACCAAGTCACCTGCGCCATTGAACTGTTGGGACTACAAGTCCCAGAGACTACAAATCCCACACTCCTAGCCCTTGACTGTGAATAGAGCTCTCCCATCATGCCGCTGGTGCTGCTGCCCTCCTCCCATGCTGCTGTGGGTCCGCGTGGCCGCCCTGGGTCTTCTCCTGCGTGTCCTTCAGCGTCTCTGCCCACGGAGCCGTGCTCCCTCATGGCGGCATGGCCGACTGGTGCATCTTCTGCTGGGCCTTTAGCTTCGCCGGCACCCTGCTGGTTCTCCTGGTGGAGCAGTTTGGCCTCCAGGCTCGCGCCCCGGTCTCCTGGACCAACTTCCCCATCACCCTAGCCTGCTACGCGGCCTTGCTCTGCCTCTCCGCCTCCGTCATCTACCCCCTCTACTTCCTCCAGGGCGGGAGCTGGCGCGGGGAGCCGCGCGACTGCCGCATCGCCGCCACCGTCTTCTCCTGCCTGGCGACCGTGGCCTACCTGGGCGAGGTGAGCCTGGCGCGGGCGCGGCCCGGCGAGGTGGCGGCCTACATGGCCACGGCCCCGGGCCTCCTCAAGGTGTGCCAGACGTCCGTGGCGTGCCTGATCTTCATCCTGGTCAGCGAGCCCGTGGCTTACGACGGCCACGCCGCCCTCAAGTGGTGCATGGCGGTCTACTGCATCTGCTTCATCCTGTCCGCCGCCGTGGTGGTGCTCTGCGTCGGCGAGTGCACCGGCTGCCTCCCGTTCCCCTTCGCCAAATTCCTGTCCGCCTACGGCCTGCTGGCGGTGGTCATGTACCTGACGGCCACCATCATCTGGCCCGTCTTTCAGTTCGACAAGCGTTACCGTGGCGGCGGTCGCCAGCAGCCTCTGCTGGTTGCCGTGGCGGTGCTCACCGCCCTCAACTTCCTGCTGTACCTGGCGGACCTGGCCTACTCTGCTAGGCTGGTGTTTGTCAGTGTGTGATGGAGGGAGGGGGAAGAAGAGGAGAACGGGAGGAGGAGGAGAGGTAGACCTGGTGTTTGTCAGTGTGTGATGGAGGGAGGGGGAAGAAGAGGAGAACGGGAGGAGGAGGAGAGGTAGACCTGGTGTTTGTCAGTGTGTGATGGAGGGAGGGGGAAGAAGAGGAGAACGGGAGGAGGAGGAGAGGTAGACCTGGTGTTTGTCAGTGTGTGATGGAGGGAGAACAAGGGATGATGATGGGGAGGGCGGTTGGGCTGGGTAGAATTTAAAGAGTGAGGATGGGTGTAGGATGTACTGTGATCGAGCATGAGGAAGGAATAGAACAATGGAAGTGTTATTACTTCTCAGGATGACCTGGAGGGGGATGGGAGGTCAAAGACAGCTACTGACTGGAGGTCAGCAAGACCAAAGTTGAACCTTTCAATCACGTTACATAAATCTTGAACATAAGTAATGTATTAAGTTTACCAAGGGATAGGCTGTGTGTGTTTGAGTGCATTAAACTGTTTTTCTGTCCTTTGTATTAAATAGTGCATGTTTCTCTCAATGTCTTTCATTTATATATAGACAGACATTCATATTGATTTAAGTATTTGTCTCACCATGTGCAGTACTTTAGGAGGACACTAGGCCAGCAACATGTGAATAGTATTTGGTTTTGAAAGATGGTGTTGAATGTATGACAGATGTTTCTACAGACACATGCTTAACTCAACATTATTAAGTTTAAAGTTTTTTTATTATTATTTAATTAACTTCAGTTAAACAGCAATTGTATAGTACAAATGTATTCCTCTTTATCATCGTCATTTATGATGTTGACGCAGTGTTCGGTAAGAACGAAGTCCATTTCTCCTCCCTCAACAGTTTTCAAATAAACGCTTCTCTCTCCATTGGTGTGAGAGCGAGCGAATCGTTCGTTAAGAGGAGTATAATGGGTGAGTATTACCTTGCATAATGATGTCAGTTTCGTAAATGATATATTATTGTGATTAGATGCTATTCAAGAGGAGTATGACATTAAGGCCACTATGTGTAGCTCAGTGGTAGCGTTTAACTGCAGATCAAGAGGTCAAAGGTCTAAATCCCCTCGTCCATGTTGCTTTGGATCAAAGCATCTGCTAAATGACGCATGGCATCATGTCCCCAAACTTTATTTTCACTTTCACTTTTTAGGGGAATGTGATGATGGAAAGATGTTTTGTATGTTAACCTGTCAGACTGGTTGTAAATTCTTTATGTCAACCACTCCCAATGTCCCAACCACTCCCAATGTCAACCATAATCCTTTAAATGTGGACAGTTTTATATTGAATCTTGTCATTATACTTTCTTCATACACCTCTTCTATTGCTGTGCGATGGTTATGATTGTGTTTCTTCTTGACACATGTAATCAATCAACATATGAGTACTCCTCTTCAACAACACGGCATTCCTTCACGTCAGATGTGTTGTTTGATAGAAAACATCAGATACCTGACAGACATCATTGTTGGATATTCCTGTTCAACAATCTTTACCTTTTTAGGGGAATGTGATGATGGAAAGATGTTTTGTGTTATGGTGAGTGGGGGGGTAGGACCCAAACGCAGGAGATGCAGCCAGACTGAGCGTTAAACAAGAGGTTTAGTCTTGAACTAAGAAACAGACAGGATAGTCACAATACAAGACAAAGACTGGACACAAAACAGGAACCTAAATACACAGAACCAAGCAAAGCACAGGTGGACACGATAAGACAAACGAGAAGCGAAACCCCTCAACGAGACACAGGTGAAGACAATGACAGACACGGAACCACTAAGCAGGAAAAAAAACTAAAACAACATTGGGGCACGGCTGTGACCGTGACAGTTTTGTATGTTAACCTGTCAGACTGGTTGCGACTTCCTTATGTCAACCACTCCCAATGTCCCAACCACTCTCAATGTCAACCATAACCCTATAAATGAGGACAGTTTTATATTTAATCTTGTCATTATACTTTCTTCATACACCTCTCTTCTATTGCTGTGGGATGGTTATGATTGTGTTTCTTCTTGACACATGTAATCAATGAACATATGAGTACTACTCTTCAACAACACGGCATTCCTTCACGTCAGATGTGTTGTTTGATAGAAAACATCAGATACCTGACAGACATCATTGTTTGATATTCCTGTTCAACAATCTTTACCTTGGCGTCTACTTTTACTTGTTAGGGGAATTATTTTACATTTACTTGAGTACAATCGGTGAGTATCACTTTATAATTCATAATTAATTTTATATTGTTATAATCGTACACATTTAAAATGATTTATTATTGTTGTTATATGCTTATAACTACTTGTAGATGATTGAAATATGATACTAAAGAAGATAGGGATACATATTTGTCTTATGGAATACTGGATAAAGCACCGCTTGACCATTACCTTATGTTTCTGCACTGATAAAATAATGTAAAGTACTTAAGTTGGATAATAGTTGGTTATGGTCCCATTTTTGCAGGGTTACCTTCTTGTGAGCTATACCCTAATGTGTATAAAAATGTGATCTCTTATGGGAACAGGAGTATGCTGTTATTCTTTAGAAACCAGAAATAGATTTGGCATCAATTATTGCATACAAATTAGTAACACAACATCAGAATCAAAATTTGTTTTTATTGTCATGTAGGTTTACACAAACACAGAATTTACTGTGGCAGAAAGGTGCACAATAAACATATACGTATCTTAATGAAAAAAAAAGTAGAATGTATAAATAAATTAAAGTCTAATACTAAAGAGCTATAGATATAAAATATATAAAATAGATAATATTGGCTCTCTATGGTAGAAAATAAAAGGGGAATGTGTACATCCTGGTGGTGGTGGGATGGATCGTGAATCGACTATCCCGTAATGATAATCATGAAATGTTCCTGTCCTGTAGGTTCCATCTGCTGCAAAAAAAAGATCCTTCCCCGATGGCCTCCAGAGACAGGAGGATTGTTCTTCTGGGAAAAACAGGTGCTGGAAAGAGCAGCACAGGAAACACCATATTTGGTGGGGAGGTAGTGTTCGAAACATCCAGTTCCCCTAACTCCTCCACAGAGGAATGTAAATCTGAGTCCAAGATCATTGAGGGACGACATGTCACTTTGATCGACACACCAGGTTTCTTTGACACCAGGATCCCTGAGGATGAGCTGAAACCTGAAATAATTAATTGTATTACAAAGTGTGCCGAAGGTGTTCATGCATTCCTCATTGTGCTCAAAGTGGAGAGATATACTGTTCATGAGAAAGAAATCTGTACAAAAATCCGACAATCATTTTCAGATGAAGCTTTCAAATATGCTACAGTCCTTTTCACTCATGGTGATGACGTCGAAGGCAAAACAATTCAGGATTTTGTTAAAGAAAATTATGAACTGACTGAACTGGTGCAGAAGTGTGGAGGTCGCTGTCACGTTGTTGACAATAAGCGCTGGAACCAGGATCAGCTGGACAAGAACAGTATCAACCAGGTCCAGGTGTCAGAGCTACTGAAGATCATCGACCAGATGGTGGAGCAGAACCGAGGAGGCTGCTACACCAATGAGATGCTCCAGGCAGTGCAGGAGGAACTACAAGCAGAGGAAAATACTATAAGAGAGACGTCAGGTGGTAAACTGTCTGAGGAGGAGATTCACAGACAGGCTAAGCAAATAGTGAAGACCAAGATATCTGTCAGATTGGCTGGTATATTAACAGGAGTCTTGCTGAAAGCTGTGCTTGGAGTTTTAACAGTAGCAGCACTAGCTGTTTACTTGGCAGCCAGAAATGCTGAAAATCACGGATCAGTTGCAGCAGTAGCAGGAGCAGTGGCAGTAGCAGGAGCAGGAGTACAATCAACAGGATTAGCAACAGTAGGAGCAGCAGTAGGAACAGCAGCAGGAGGGTGTGGTACAGTGGTAGCAGTTGTGTTAGGAGTAGTAGCGGTAGCAGGAGGAATAGGAGGAGGGATGATTGGGTCTAATGCAGCTGAGGGAAAAGACACAGCAGGAGAAGCAGCAGAAGCAGCAGCTATAGCAGTCTATGACAAAGCTAAGGCTGGTTTGGATAAAGTGACTGATCTGGTACAGGAGTTCTCTAAACTGAAATCTTAATGAGAACATTGTTCTGAATTTTCTCACAGAATATAGGTTAGACTGGAATATGAAGAAGGAAACATGCTTTCTACCTGTCAATTTGATCTAAGGATTACAATGTATGATGTTTGCTGTAATTCAGTTAATTTTTTTTGCTAAGTTCTTTTTTCCCCAGTCTGTGTATCTTTTGATGTAACTTATATTAGTGAGGAACAAAACAATGAAAGTTGAACATAATTCCCTCCACCAGAGACGGATGGTGACAGAGAATAAAATCTGCAAGTGGATGTTGAAACAGAATTCTTTCTAATTGTAAATCATACAATACAATAACTGATTATTAAAAATGTTCATGCTTTTGTTTTGGTCAAGCAATAAACAAACCTATTGATCATAAAGTTACTGTCATCAGTTTATTTCTGTACCTGAATACTAGCTGACCTGAGAGTGTTGCTAAACACCTCCAGGTCTGGAGGACTCAGGTCCCCTGAAGCAGTTAGATCAACGAGCACCAGGCAGCATCACCAACTCACTGGAGGTTCAGGACTAGAAGAAGCCCACTTTTAGTTGTATTTAGCCTGCACTATTTTCCCTTGTTCATTTAATAGAAACCTATTATTTGAGGGTAAGAACAGTTTGTGTCTCATAGTCACTGGCTCAAACCAGATCCTGCTACAGTCTATCTGCTCAGTTCTGTATCTGTTTCTCTCTGATTCTAAACTACATCCACTTGCTTATTACAGAGAAAAAATAAATAAAAACTATCTTGTCCTCTTCTCTCTCCTTTCCTCAACTCTCTCTCTAAACTGCTTCCTTTGTGTTGGGAAATGGATACATACAGTTGTTCTGATTGTTCTGATTATGATTATGATTGTTCTGATTGTGATTCTGATTGTTCTGATTGTGATTATGATTGTGATTGTTCTGTAATTCCGGTGAATGTTGGTGTATCAGCATATGTCCAGCAGAGGGCGGAATGGCCCAACAAACAGCATGACGTGACAAGGAGAAACATGAGAGTTCTTCTCCTTTAGCTTGATTCTGTCTTTTGGCACCAATTATGAATGATTGTTACCATCTCTGTAAAGGAAACCAATAAGCTTGAAGTAGTAGATCTTTCTCACACCCTCCGTGTCCATCCCTCTCTTTCTTTCTCCCTCTCTCTTTATCTCTCCCTTCCCACTGCCCCTCTCTTCTGTAAGCCCCACCCTTCTGACAGAACAGGAAATCCCCCTTCTGAAACTGTATTTTCTACTGCTGCAAGACGCTGTAATATAAGGTGAGGTGTATCATGTTGCTGAGATGAAATATGCAGTGAAATACAGAATAAGATTCAACTTGTTTCTGATCTGGCAACAGGGTATGAAAAGTTTATAATAGAGAATGCTAGGACTACTGTATATCACCATTGGACCAATACGAACACAGTTTCTATTGTAAACAGCTCTATTGTTATCTTATAGTCTTTCAAGAGTCCAAAGTCTGAACTCCACCTAGGTTTACATGCAGGACTATTTAAAATGTCAAAAAGTGCTGGCTTATGTCAGGAAATACAGGAAGAGTTTAATGACTGAGATCATTTTTACGATGTGCAACCATGAATCATCATAACAGAATGATTTACAGTACTATACTACTGTGCTTCTGCGAGATATCTGTATAGTCCCGGCATTCAAGGATTCTGTTGTAACTTGATTTTCTCTCCTCTCTCTCTCTCTCTCTCTCTCTCTCTCTCTCTCTCTCTCTCTCTCTCTCTCTCTCTCTCTCTCTCTCTCTCTCTCTCTCTCTCTCTCTCTCTCTCTCTCTCTCTGTGTCTCTGTCTCTCTCTCTATTATATTTGTGCTGTGTGTTTGTTTATGTGTGTCTTCATGTGTGCCTATGTGTGAATTTGTGCACATTTGTTGCTTGTGTGGAGTGTGTGTGTTTATGTCTTTATGTATCCCCAGTGTCTTCTATGGATTTGCTACTGCATCCAGAGACCAGAGCTGAGCTTCTCAAATGTGAGTCTCTGAAGTGTCCAGGTCTCTCTCCACTGACACGTGTTGAATGATGAATCTTGATCCACAACAACCGCAGCTGTAACATGGTGACACATGAATGGATGTGTTATTACTGTAACTCTGATCTGGTCTCTGGCTCTGCTCCCAAATTCCTGTCAGCTCTCACTGGACCCAAACACAGCACAGAGAGAGCTCTCTCTGTCCAAGGAGGACAGGGAAGTGACGTGTTCAAGTGGGGCAAAGGTGCCGTGTTCTGACCATCCAGACAGATTCACCTTCTTCAACCAGGTGGTGTGTAGAGAGGCTCTGTCTGGGCGCTGTTACTGGGAGGTGGAATGGAGAGGTGGCAAGGTTTTTATAGGAGTCTCCTATGAAGACATCAGCAGAACAGACACTTTTCTTGGTAACGATGACAAGTCCTGGAGTATACAATGCTATAATGAAAGTTATTATTTCAATCATAACCATCTTATGACTTTAGTATCAGGCCCTCAGTCCTCCAGAGTAGGAGTGTACCTGGATCACAAGGCAGGTACTCTGTCCTTCTACAGTGTCGTCTCTGACACAGTGACCCTCCTCCACAGAGTCCAGACCACCTTCAGCCAGCCACTCTACCCTGGAATTTACCTCGGTCGCTATGGTGACAGTGCAGAGATTATTAAACTGTGGTAGAGGATCTCATGCATGAGTCTATCCGCTTTTGAACAGTCCATTTCCCAACTCATCAACGTTTTGACGTGCTCCTTATGTCAGGGTGAGTGCAGCAGTGTCTAAGCGCAGAGACACAAGCTGGCAAGGCAGGATCACCAAAACAAAAGGTATTTAAGTTCCACAAACGGGTACACGGCGGGACAAGTCACACATAACACGACAAGGAACCGACAAGGACTGCCAAGAGGAGCACACAGGGCAGGGTAATCACACATGGACAATACCTGGGTGATCGGAACAGACAGGAGGTCCAGGGAGCCAGGAGAGAGAGAGACAAGACAAGAACCAGAACACACCCAGGGAGACCGACAGAAAACACCAGGCCAGGGAAAACATGAACTTGACTCTTGTGCTGCCTTCGGATCATTGTGACCCACCGTCGTGGTGCAAAAGGTGGGTCACAATGACCCGAAGGCATCACAAGGGTTAAGCAGGGGCATGGCCGTGTGCGTGACAACCTGTTTTGTTGACATTGTCTCCTCTTGTTTGGTCCTGCCTGCCAGGAATCACACCCCTCCAGTAGAACCGGAGAGGTAGGGACTTTACTATTGTTGAATAATCCCTGACAATTACAACACGTCAAGACAGTTTATGCACATTTCAAATGCATTCAAAAGAGACAAAATGGGCAAGCGCCTCCAGGTAAATCTGTTCCCCCTGTGTCCTCAGAGTAAGAGACTAGTTTAAACTTGTTATAATGATGACTGTAAACACACCACCGGCAAGACTGTACTGCTTAGAGGATCTTATACGTCCGTATTTTAGATTTGGAACTGTCAGTTTCCCACATCGATGTTGAGACATGTTCCCTGTTAAAGTCGTCCCCTATGTGTGATCCTGCATCTCAGGAATCACATCCCTCAAGTCAAGACCTGTGGGGGTTTACTGTACTGTTGTTGAAGTGAAATCCCTTCCTCAGGCCTCCAGCTAAATCGGTTCCCCTTGTGTTGTGAGTAAGAGGCAGATTTATAGATTAAACTTATTTTATACATTAATTACTGTAAAAACCATCACCTGCATCACTGCAGTGCTTTATACATTATCACACTGTAATATATGGAGGGAGGGGGGGGGGGGTAACCTGGATCACCAGGCAGGTGTCCTTCTACAGTGCCCCTCCTCCAGGGTCCAGACCACCTTCACCCAGACACTCTGTCCTGGGATTTCTCTTGGTCGGTCAGGCATCAGCGACTGAGATGATTAAGATGTTATAGAGGATCTCATACAATTATCTTTTAGATTTGGAACTGTCAGTTTCCCACATCAATTGCCTCCAATTTCGTTGTACAATATCGGCTACAATGACAAGTAAAGATATTCTGTCGATGTTCAGACATGCTCCCTGTTAAAGTCGTCCCCTCATGTTTGATCCTGCATCTCAGGAATCACATCCCTCAAGTCAAGACCTGTGGCGTCTTTACTGTACTATTTTGGAAGTGAAATCCCTGCCATAAAACTTGCTAAATGCAAATGTCTTATGTTTTCAAAAGAGTTAGGTGTGGGTGTATTGTGGCAGCGCCGGGGATCCGAAGCCGCCTTGCGGCGAGTTTGGGCGCCGTCACTTTAAGAAATCTCTCAATTCCCGCTCTGCACGGCTGCAACCCATATGAATGTTGATATTTGTTAATTATAAGCACGTGCTTTTGACCCTCTTTTGGTCGCGAGTCTCCGGAATTGTGTGCGTCTTAGCCATGGTTTTGTCTGTGGCTTGCAACAGTATTGGGGATACAAAATAAAGTATGCCTATGTGTTAACTAACAATTTGTGGATCCTAATGTGTACTTATAATCATCAACACAAACACACAAATGAAAGCCTACTGCAGACACACAAGTGAGCCAGCCCTTAATTCTCAAAGTTTACGAGTTGGAAGCAGAAAAAGTGGCCATGGGTAAGTAAGGCCTCCAGGTAAGTCTTTATACTCTTGTTGTCTCAGTGTTAAAGACATCAGATAAAACATGTTCTACATGATGACACAATGAGGAGGGTGGGGGGGTGGGACCACGTTTCTCTGGCCTCCAGCTAAATCGGTTCCCCTTGTGTTGTCAGTAAGAGACAGATTTATAGATTAAACTTATTATCTAGGCTACATATTGATTACAGTAAAAACCATCACCTGCATCACTGTAGTGCTTTATACATTATCACACTGTAATATATGGAGGGAGGGGGGGGTAACTTGGATCACAAGGCAGGTACTCTGTCCTTCTACACCAGGGTTCTCCAATCCTGGTCCTCGAGGGCCGCTGTCCTGTATGTTTTAGATGTTTCCCTGCTCCAGCACACCTGATTCAAATGAATGGTCATTACCCGGCTTCCACAGAGCTTGATAACAACCCATTAATTTGAAACAGGTGTGCTGGAGCAGGGAAACATCTAAAACATGCAGGACAGCCGCCCTCGCGGACCAGGATTGGAGAACCCTGTTCTACACTGACCCTCCTCCAGGGTCCAGACCACCTTCACCCAGACACTCTGTCCTGGGATTTCTCTTGGTCGTTCAGGCGACAGCGCTGAGATGATTAAGATGTTATAGAGGATCTTAAGCAATTATCTTTTAGATTTGGAACTGTCAGTTTCCCACATCGATGCTGAGACATGATCCCTGTTAAAGTCGTCGCCTCATGTTTGATCCTGCATCTCAGAAAACACATCCCTCAAGTCAAGACCTGTGGCGTGTTGTTGAAGCGAAATTCCTGCCATGAAACTTGATAAATGTACATTTCAAACTTTTTTGAATGTATTTGAAATTCGAAGGTAGAGGACACTTTTTTTGTGTGGTCATTTGAGCAGACGCTCTTATCCAGAGCGACTTACAGTAAGTACAGGGATAATCCCCCGAGGCAAGTAGGGTGAAGTGCCTTGCCCAAGGACACAACGTCATTCTGTACGGCGGGGAATCGAACCGGCAACCTTCTGATTACCAGCCCGATTCCCTAACCGCTCAGCCACCTGACTCCCTCATCCTTGAGGTGACCCAGTGGATGACATCAGCCCTTCCGAAAAAACAATAATTCCCTTTCACTCTTTCTGTGTTCTCTGCACGAGGGTATCTCAAATTCATCCTGCAACACCAGAAACCAAGCTAAAATCATTTATACGTTTCCTAACTCAAATCTGTGGCTGAATATTATAAGCAGTGGAGAAATCAATAAAAAGCTTTGGGCTATGTATAAAGTTTCCTATTGAATCCTCCACACGTTGCTTATATGCAAATTAGCTCCATGTACACAACAATCAGTCAGCCTGACGTCACTAGAACCACCTCAGGCGCTGTAAGGTAAACTATACATACACAAGCAGCAGCTTGCATCTCTTATGTTTTGGCTGAAGACTGGAGTTCTATCTATTCGTCTTTTCCAAAGCATCTGGGGTAAGCTATTTCTCATGATTTAAAGTTGGCAGTAGAATAGTACTTTATTGATCCCAGGGGGAAATTGCATGCAGTTGCAAATTGCATCTTGCAACTGCATGCAAATTGCAACTGCGAAGTTGCAAATTGCAAAGATATTGCTTGCAATCACTCCAATATCTGTAGAACGGAATAATTGCAGTCTGTGTTGAAAACGAAAACTAAATACGTTCTGCTTTGTTGCAAACGCTCATTTGGAGAATAATTGGGTTCACGTCTGGTTATTTTATAAGTTAGTCTACTAGTTTACCATACACTGCATTATTTCGCTTTCATAATGACCTTAAATTTGTGCTTCATTCCTGAGCGAGTAGCCTAATTGAAGATTTGGAGCACAGAAAAATACATTTTGCAACCACATTATGTTTTGACGAGTATCATAATGAAAATACATTAGTTTGAGCAAACTAAAATCTATTCTATGCTCATTTGTTGAAGTGATGCTTTGAGGCAGAGATTGCGTCAACTGAGGTTTTTTTGCTATAGACATTGACTGCCGGTGAAAACTTTGAAATCATGCTCATAGTTTAAATAACGGTATTAGTACTTTAAGTGAGTGTATTCATCTATTTAACGAATTTAATTTTTACCTTTATTTTTCCTTGCACAGATACCTTTCTGCAACAATGCCTCCTCCTGGCGTGTGTCTAAATATCATGAATGAGCGCCACAAGAAAGATGGCCGTGGTAGCCTTGCCAACCCCCTGAAATTCCTCAACCAAGACTTTGAACAGATGAAGCAGTACTGTATTGCTCGGGAGGTTCGCTTTGTCGATGACATGTTTCCCCCAGACCATAATTCAATTGGCGAAGAACTACTGTCCCCCTCCGACATGAGAAGAGTGCAGTGGCTGAGGCCACATGTAAGTTATTTGACCTTGACTTGGGCCGTTACACAGCACAACATCCCCCAAAATAATCGTAGGCTACGACTCTCATTGTTTGTGAAGGGCATGAAATCTGAGTCTCAATGATCAATTCCTCACTTTCAGAAAATTGCTCAGAATCCCTGTTTTATTGTTGATGGAATTTCAAGATTTGATTTTGGGCAAGGCATAGTTGGTAGGTAGATTGTTCTTTTCAAATACATTTACATCACAAACACTGACTGTTTAAATGCAATATGTTGTACCTACTACTGACTCATTCCTTGTCCTTGTTTAGGTAACTGCTGGTTCCTTGCCTCCATTGGGGCACTGACATTCCAAAAGCATATCCTGGAACAAGTCATGCCTCTCAATCAATCGTTTCAACAAGAATATTGTGGAATATTCCATTTCAGGGTAAAGTCTGATCATATTTTTACAGGAATAAAAAAGAATTAAGCGAAATCATGTTGTTGTCATTCATAGCACTAGATATGTAATGATTCTCTACTGTAGCATTTATCAACAGCGGGTAAATTATTTTTTGTTGCAAAACCCTCATCATACCTAAAATAGATGACACTAAAAAGTTCTCAAATAATCATAATTTCCTTTCAGATTTGTTTGGAAACATCAACAGAAATATTTGAAACAAGACATGTTATTATTCAAATATCTTGAATATATATTATATAAATATATGTATATATATTATATTTCTAGTGCCATATTACCTAGTGTTATGGTTCTTCAAGGATTTATTCAGGGATTTCTCATTAATCTTCACCCAAATCATTGGGCTGAGTGGCTGTTGCACAACCATTCGGGTCTTCCAATATTTTTGGAGACCCTGATGAAAATAACATCTTAAAATGAATGTTCTCTCCTATCTTTCAGTTCTGGAGGTTCGGAAAGTGGGAGGATGTTTTGATTGATGACAAGCTACCGACAATTGACGGCAATCTCATTTTTGTCCGATCCAAAACTCCAAATGAGTTTTGGCCTGCTTTAGTGGAGAAGGCCTACGCCAAGTATGTAAACCAAGTATTTTAGTCATTTAACCAAGTTTTTTGGATAACAAAACGGTTGCATTAGTTTCATAGGTCATAATGTATGTACTCTTTTGCCAGAGTTTGTGGCTCCTATGCAGACATGAATGCAGGGACGCCCTCAGAGGCTTTGGTGGATTTTACTGGCGGGATCCACTTGTGTATCCAGCTTGCAGAAGCCCCCCCTAACCTATGGGATCTAATGTCTAGAGCTGGCCAAGCAAAATCGCTGATGGGGTGTGGTACACCTCAAGGGGTGAGTGTAAAACAACCTCATGCAGACACTTGGATACAGCAACTATGCAGACACACTGACGAAACAGTGGTTGGCCTTTTTTTTGCACAAATGTATCAGTTTTGATGCTTGTTTTACTCTGTAGGAAACATCAGCCAACACCATCGCAGAGAACGGATTAGTGAGGGGCCATGCATACACTGTTACAGGTGTCATTGAGGTACAATATGATCTGAATGGATGATAATGGCAGCTACCAGATAACATTCATGTATGACATACCTAGATTTATCTCATAGTCTTCATTGACAGCTGGTGTATCAAAAGTTTATATTTATACCTTATGTATGTATTTGTCTTAGACGTTATCAGAATAGCACAACTGATTCATGTATTGTATACAGCTCTGGAAAAGATTGAGACCATTGCACCTTTTTCTTTCCCTTAAAACAAGTTGATAATGACAATTTTGAGTGAGGAACAGAAGGTTAAGATTTGAAGTTTATCAAAGTTTTTAAAATGGAAAGAAAAAGTGGTCTCCTAATTTTTTCCAGAGCTGTATGTATTTAAACAGATACTGTACTGTATGTGCTCAAGACAAATTTATTTCAGGACAATAAAGTCTTATCTTATTTACATTTAGTCATTTAGCAGATGCTCTTATCCAGAGCGACTTACAGTAATTACAGGGACATTCCCCCCCGAGGCAAGTAGAGTGAAGTGCCTTGCCCAAGGACACAACGTCATTTTTGCACTGCCGGGAATCAAACCGGCAACCTTCTGATTAATAGCCCAAGTCCTTAACTGCTCAGCCATCTGACTCCTATCGTATCTCATGTCAGATGTGCATCTCCAAACCAAGATGTATGTAGGTTCAAACGCATTCTCCCCTGTTATATATTGCACAACAACTATAATTTGATAAAGAAACAACTATAATTTGATAAAGAAGGACCACATTATTTAAATATGCCTTAATACATTTTTTATTAAGTCTAGCAGGAGAAATAGGTTCCCTTGGCAATTGTATCATAAAAAAATTATATCTTAAATAGACACTATTAGGGTCCTACAAAACTGTTTAAACTAAAGTAATGCTGGTACATGGGAACCTATTCCTCCTACTAGACACACCTGCAAATAATACGTAAACATGTCCTACTTAAACTGTTACTAAACTACTAAACACTGGTCTTATTTAAACTCCTCAGCTCACGAGAAATGGAAGACCAATGAAGCTGGTGCGTCTGTGGAACCCCTGGGGCGAAAGGGAATGGAACGGGGATTGGAGCGACAAGTAAGAAACCCACTAGTAATCATTAAAAAAAATATTGCACCACCTATTTTGTTGTCTTCCTCTGCCTTACTCCAGAGCTGTAGACAGACTTCCTCTGCCTTACTCCAGAGCTGTAGACAGACTTCCTCTGCCTTACTCCAGAGCTGTAGACAGACTTCCTCTGCCTTACTCCAGAGCTGTAGACAGACTTCCTCTGCCTTACTCCAGAGCTGTAGACAGACTTCCTCTGCCTTACTCCAGAGCTGTAGACAGACTTCCTCTGCCTTACTCCAGAGCTGTAGACAGACTTCCTCTGCCTTACTCCATTCAGCCTGTTCAAATAACCATTTTATGGTTTTTAGGTCCCCCTTGTGGCAGACCGTGAGTCCTGAGGATCGTTTGAAATGTCTCTCAGTGAAGGATGACGGAGAATTCTGGTAAGCACAGAAACCCCACATGGTTTACTGTTTAATGTTATTAAATGTATAAACATGAATGGTGGGTTATTGAAACATTGTACAAGCAGGGCACTTATTTTTGGATGGAATTTAATAAAACGACAAAAGCATATTTATAATAGAGAGGGAAGCATTACTGACAAACTCAACTTTGCTGGTGAATTAAATCGTTTCAGTTTTAGGATGTCATAACACTGCCGCAAACCAGTCTTTCAAAGACTGAAACATGATTTGTCTTATTAGGATGACAATTGAGGATTTCTGCAGCAACTACTCAGATTTGGATATCTGCTCTCTGTGCCCTGACTTCCTTGATGGAAATGCATCATGTCACTGGGGGTGTTCCGTCCATGATGGCAGATGGCTTGCTGGAACTACTGCTGGTGGATGCTTAAATTATCGAGGTGTGTATGATGATAATATCCCCCCCAAAAAAATAGCTTTCGATTTTTGCTATTGTTGTGAAAAGAGAAGTCAGCTCTCCTCAGAAGGATTATCAAAAATAGTCGGAGACGGAATATCTTTCAAACTCAAGGTGGCTCGATGGTTTATTCAGCATAACGCAGTTAGTACATGGAAGGTTCAAAAAGCAACCACATTTTTCTGGACATCTCATTATATAGATGAATATGAGGAACAAGCCCCCGCCCTGCATGATTCTATTTCACGACCTTCTAGAAGGTTCTAGAAGGTTCTTAACCTGTTCATAACAACCCCAAACCTGCGTGCGGATCCCCTGGCTTCTAAAGTGTTGATTAACTCTTCATGTCCCAGTTTCATCTCAACTTCAGTTCACCCCAGTTCTCAGTCTTAACCAGTTCCTCTCTCTTCCATCACTCCTGCTCTGGCTTCTGCTCTATGGGTTTTACCTTCTAAACTTTGGCGAGACCCCTATTGTTCTGCTATTGAGACACTCGCACACACCCCAGTCTCCCCTAACGCTGACTCACCCTGGCCCCCCTTTCTCCTCACTGTTCTGGTCTCCTCACTTTTGAGACATGACTTCGGCCCTTGGGGATACTCTTAGCTCTTAAGTTCTAGCTTTCTGATCGGTTACAGTTGTTAGCTATCTGGACCCCCCCCTCGTTCACTGCCCAAAAGCCTTGTGTATGTAAGTCTCACTCACAACATCCACACTACGTGAGATACGCACACTCATTCTCATCCTTAGACTGCCAAACCAAGCTCCCCCCAGCCCTCATTTCTAACCCTGGTTTGAGGTCTGTTCCTTGGTGAAATTCTTACTGCGTAGGCCTAGATTCTCCATCTTAGGCCCATGGCCTTTCCTCTGCGTACCCCACTGGTCACCACCCTGCCCAATAATCAAGAATCCACCACACTATTTAAAATAAATGTACTTGCTAAAATACTTACTCAGTCCACTTTTAATACAAAGATTCATCCGAAATCTGGAATGGTCGGAAAAATACTATTGACAGACATTTTGCCTTTTAGACAGTTTCTGGACAAACCCTCAGTATCGGTTAAAGATTGAAGGTCTGGATGAGGATTGTGCTGAGAAACAAGGGGACAAAAACATGCTGGTCTCTCTGATGCAGAAGCCTGACAAGCGAAACAGACGCCTGGTTAAAACCCTCCACATTGGATTCTCCATTTTTGAGGTCTGTGTAAAACAGATTTTCTTATTTTTCCACATCTCATGGTGGCAGTGTCTTTACTTTAGTTGACTGTTTTGGAAAACATATTTATGTATGAATTTATTTGTATTTTTATGTGTAGTATTTTTACTAGAATAAGTGCCTTTTCTTAAATGTATTTTTCTTGTATTTAATTTCAGGTGCCTGAACAAGTAAGTAACCATTATAAACTATATAAACTTTTTATACCACATACAAATTGTGCATTTCGAAAATACAGCAGAAGATCAAAGATCAGAAGTGTATAGTTCTAACAGTTGTAACAGTTGTAACAGTTGTAACAGTTCTAACAGTTCTAACAGTTCTAACAGTTGTAACAGACTATTGTGGTGGTCAGAGTCAAGGAATGATCTCTAATGACCTGCTTCAGCCTGATATGGGTGTGAGAGAAACTGAATGTCATCACAGTAGCAGTGGACTCACACAGGCCAATATAAAGTATGGGCTGCATATGATAGATACCATTACGTATTTCCACAGTACAAGCGTCTGAAAGGAAAGTTCCCAGCATCTTTCTTTGCCACCAATGCACCTGTGGGTCAATCCAAGAATTATCTAAATGCTCGTGAAGTCATGGAGCTGTTCCGTCTGAAGCCTGGTGAATATCTGATCGTGCCATCCACCTTCAAGCCGAACGAAACAGCTTCCTTCATCTTGTCCATCCTTTCCAAGGCAGAGACCAACATCCAGTAAGCACAACTCCATTTTCTACAAGTGCTTTGGCAAAACAAAATGTAGTCAAATGTAATATTTGTTACAAAAGAGGAATGATGTTATGGCTGTAAGATTGTGGTTTATGGAAAATCCTCATAAGACTGGACCTTGTTTTCTCAGTGAAAATTCTGATGGTCATGATCACATGGAAGTCACAAAGGTATGTAGAAAGTATTGCAGCTTGAACAGAGAAGCCATAAGAATTTAATCTGCAATTATTTTTTTTTACATGCATCCTTTGCTAAATACATGCATCCTTTGCAGCCCAAATCGATGGAAAATGAAGACAATGAAGACAATAAAAACAAGAAAACGCTTTTTCGCCAATACTCTGACAAGGTTGTAGAAATCAAGATAACTTACTGACAGTTTACCACACCAGAAATGTGTCTTTTATGAAGAGAGGTACATCAAAAGCATACAGTAATATATATGATAGCTTTGTAATAAAGTAAAGAGATCTATTTTTTTTTAAATTCGTTTTGGTCTTTAGCATTTAACTTTCAGGAATTTGACAATTTTTTTTATACAAGATGATTTAACTCAATTTAATGTAAAAAAAAGGTTTTACAATTGTTGTTTTTTTCTCTGAGAAGTATGAAGAAGTGGATGCTGAGTTGCTTCAAAAGATTTTGAACGACAATGTTCTTAAGGGTATGTACTGTCAATGTTCTTAAGGGTATGTACTGCCTTTCAGCCATTACTTACAGTAATAGGTTTCTGGGTGATTAGGGAATGATACAAAATCTCCAAATCCCAAAATCAAATTCCATGTGGGCGGAGCATACAATGAGAATATCTTTCAACAAAAATCCTTATTATGCATGTACTGTACAGAAATGTTGAGTTCTGTCATATGTACATGATTAGGTTTTCTTTTTTTCACATAGGACAAACAAACAATGGTGGCTTCAGCCTAGATTCCTGTCGAAGCATGGTTGCTCTGATGGATGTATCCTACTTGCATGTGCAACAGACACTATTATGCAGTCATATTAAGGAAGACTTCAAACCCAGTATACTTCATGAAATGAAATTGTGCATGCCATTAATTAAAGATAACCTTAATATTACTTAAGACATCCATCACTGGAAAACTGAACAGTGCAGAATTCCTCCGTCTGTTGAGGAAAGTGAACATGTTCCAGGTAGTAATGGATACATTCTTTTTAATCTGCCATTCTTAAAACATTGTACTTAAAACATACTTTTATTAAGAATATTTGACCTGAATGTTCTTGTATCTCATTGTCCTAAAGGACATCTTCTTTGCAACGGATGTCTCCCTCACTGGAACTTTATCATTGAGTGAACTGAGAAATGCAATCATGGCTTCAGGTAAATCTGCTCAATATCCCAAGTAATTTATCCATACCTCAACTTCTTCACTATGTTACGAGACTAAAACAGACAGAAAGTAAATTGTGAGGCTCTAATGATATACTTTTAACCAAGGTCTATGTTTCTGTTTTAGGAAGGACGGTCAGTGATGGCATGCTGAACCTGATGGCCGTACGCTATGGTGGCTCGTCTGGGAACATGTCCCTGGAAAGCTTCATAAGCCTGGTCCTTCGCCTGGACTGCATGGCTAGTACGTCCACGACAACACAACATATAGACACGTTCATTTAAGGGCTCATTCAGATTTACAGTAATTTTTCTATATTCTTGGACTACGGACTAAACTGTAATTAATTGAACTCTTTCGACAGAAATATTCCAGCAGCTTTCTGAAGGATCAACCATGTCTCTTCAGGAATCTGAGGTAGTAATTCAAAAGTGTTATTATAATGTTTCAAGCTGTGTGAGTGCTGTCTTTGTATGTTACTGTGTTAAAGTATAACATCAATGTGACACACTTTCACATCTTTCATGGTTATTAATAAGGTTTAACTTTTTCTTTTTCAGTGGATGTATATGTCAATGTATACATAAACCATTTACCTCTGGATGATGGATCAACAATGTTGGAATAATTCAGATGGAGCTGATGTACAACATGTTGAACAAGTTGATGTTAACTGTACAGTATTTGCAAAATGTCCGCAAATTCGACACATTTTATATTTAGTTAACATTTTCCTCTAATGTTGCTAGAATGACCCTTACAATTGATCTTATGGTATCACATTTATTATACTAGAGTAGTATTTCTTTAAAAAACCTTTACAAAAAATGTTTATTTTTTTAAATATAAAATAGAAACATTTAACTAGCTATTTGTTTGTCCTTTTTCCAATATGCATGTTTTTTTGTGTTTTTTTTAAGATGCTCAAAAGATGCTTTACTTTTTGTTGTCTCTCTGATTTACTAATTAATAGTCATGGTAACGTAGGTAAGAGTTCACCTTCATTTTGTAACATGTTTGCCTTGTAATTGATTACATTCCTTTGCAACGTTATTAAATGCGTATTTCATTTAACCGTACTTTGACCATTCTTGCTCTGATTTAACCCTTAGAGTCAAATAACTGTAATTCCATTGGTATTGGAATGATTTGGTTCATGTTAAAACACTGTTCAGTTTCCCATCTTCCTTTAAACCACAGGGGAATTAGTGAGCTGTGCCTCAGACCAGCGGGCAGAGAGTCTACAATAATTATAATCTAATATAATCAAGACTCTAAAGTAAAGACTATCTTCGGACTGTTGTGTAGCCGCAAACTTTATAGTACGACTGACCTTTTTTTAAGAAGAAGGAAATAAAAGAGAGGAAGCAGAAACAAAGAGATGAAAGTAACACCTGGAGGAGAGAAATGTATTATGTAGTTTAAGTAAAAGTGGTAATGTGTGGTTTACAGTTCAATGCTACAAGTCAGGGAGTCAGGTGGCTGAGCGGTTAGAGAATCGGGCTAGTAATCAGAAGGTCGCCGGTTCGATTCCCGGCCGTGCAAAAATGACGCTGTGTCCTTGGGCAAGGCACTTCACCCTACTTGCCTCGGGGGGGAATGTCCCTGTACTTACTGTAAGTCTCTCTGGATAAGAGCGTCTGCTAAATGACTAAATGTAAAATGTTTAGTTTTGGTTTGAGGATAACGTGTACATCTTCTATTCTGCATTACTTGTATGTTTGTTCTTACAGAACCACACATACACACAATAAATAATCATATGAGAGAAACTACAATCCCAGTTCCAATTCTGTCATTTAAAGAATAAAGAATACGTTTTTGGATACAAAAGATTACTGGAACCCTACATTATATCACAGAGTTCTGACCAGACTCCCCACAATGTTTTGACCTAACCCAACCAACCACCAAATACGTTTTCTATCTTTCAGGCGTAGAGAAAAGAAGGGAGAGTCCAGAGTCTGAACTCCACCTATGTTTACATGCAGGACTATCCTGTCAGGAAATAAAGGAAGTTTAATGATTAAGATCATTTTTACGATGTACAACCCAATAAAGATATCTTTAAAGTCAAAGTCTAAATCTCTCTTCCCTCTCTCTCTCTCTCTCTCTCTCTCTCTCTCTCTCTCTCTCTCTCTCTCTCTCTCTCTCTCTCTCTCTCTCACAGACTGGCCTCCTGTTTCTTTCCAAGGGCCATCAATCTTCTAAATGGACATTGATATGGACATTGATACACTGTCGACACTCACACTTGTCACTTTACACACAGCTACTGGTTGCACTATCAGAAATATTGCACTAATTGTACACTACTTGTCTATAGGTTAGTATAGGTTATAAGGTTAGTATAGGTTATTATGTGTATTAGATGTTTAGTATACTGTATTGTATATTATTTTGTATATTTAGGAGGTTTATTATATTATATTTGAGCTTATCATAGGTGTAACCTATGTTCTGAGTACTTATATGTCATGTTATGCCAGGTTGCTTTGCGTTGTCTTGTCATAAGAATTTCAGTGCCCAGTCTGACCCTGTGTTGTTCTGTGCATCTGACAATAAAAGACTTGAACTTGAACCTTGAACTCTCTCTCTATAGTTCGCAGTGAAGGACTGCAAGAGGACCCCCACTAAAGTCTCTTTTATGGATTTGTTACTCCCTCCAGAGACCAGAGCAGACCTCTTACGATGTGAGTCTGAAGTGTCCAGGTCTCTCTCCACTGACACGTGTTGAATGATGAATCTGATCCAGAACAACAGCAGCTTTAATATGGGGACACATGAAATGATGTGTTATTATTAACTCTTGATCTGGTCTCTGCTCCCAGATTCCTGTCAGCTCTCACTGGATCCAAACACAGCATGTACAAACCTCTCTCTGTCTGAGGAGAACAGGTACAGATTTGTTCCACAAACAGGTACACGGCAATACGGAAATAGTCACACATTACATGGCAAGGAACACGCTAAAATAATTTATAATTTTCCTAAATAAAATGTGTGGCTGAATAATAAAAGCATTGGATAAATCAATAAAAAGTCATTTTGCAAATGTTTTGGTCTTATCTAAATGCTGCAGTACTATGTATAAGGTTTCCTTTTACTATGGCATCGTCCACAGGTGGCTTATATGCAAATAAGCTCAATGTGCACTATGTACTCAGTGCTTTTTTTTAATATGTACTCAGCGCTTCTATGGGATAGAATCAGTCAGCCTGACGTCATATGAACCACATCAGGCGTGAAGACTGGAGTTCTATCTATTCTTCTTTTCCAAATCATCTGGGGTAAGATATTTCGAGTTAAAGTTGGCAGTAGTACTTTGATTCCAGGGGGAAATTCCATGCATTTGCAATCACTGCAATATCTTTCGAACGGAATGGTGTCGCGGCTCAGGCTGAGATCCAAATGCAGACAGCGGAGGCTGGTATAATAAGTTACAGTATTTTATGAATCCAAAATCGTCAGGCTGACTCAGGTGATGAACAGGCACGGTTCGGTACACACATCCTTGATAAGGCACAGACAGACTGCAGGCTGAATCTGCAGGGTTCGGTACACAGGTAATCTAGATACAGAGACTGTGAACACTGATAAAAACCGGCTGGGACGACTCGGGAAACACACAAGACGAACTGGCAACCAGAACAGGGAGAGAGAGAGGTTAAATAGACAAGGAAACAACCAGAACATAGGGAGCACCTAGAGTGGGGGGGGGGGGGGGGGGAATAGAATTAGTGTGAGACAAATGGTTGCAGTCTGTATTGAAAACTAAATACGTTCTGCTTTGTTGCAAACGCTCGTTTGGAGAATAATTGTGTTCATGTCTGGTTATTTTATAAGTTAGTCTCTATTAGTTTACCATACACTGCATTATTTCGCTTTCATAATGACGTCATATCTGTGCCTCATTCAGCAGTGGAAGATTAGGATCACAGAAAAATAAATTTAGCAACCACATTATGTTTTGAAGAGTAATCATAAGCAAAACACATTAGTTTAAGCAAACTAAAATCTATTCCATGCTCAATAAATGTAGCCTGTTTACATATTTGCCATCATCCACATGAACGTGAAATACCGTCGTCACTCACTTTTTTTCAAAAATATTTTTAAACCTTTAAACCTTTTAAAAACACCTCTCCAAGGGAGAGACGTGGGGAGATGAGAACAGAGATCTCTGTTCTCATTGCTTCACTCTGTTATAGGCTTCGAAGCCTATAACAGAGTGAAGCAGAGCAGAGTACAGTAGAGTACTGTTGGGTACAGTAGAGTCCTCATATCAAGTACTCATCAATGATGCTAACGTGTTTTTTTGAAACTTTTTTTCAAAAGATTTTTTGCAACCTTTCCAAACTTTGTTTTCCAAAACCTTTGTAATTGTTTTTTTTCCCCAAACCTTTTAAAAAAAATATTGTTCCAACCTTTCCAAAAAAAATTAAAGCCGATCATCTTACTCAAAAATCGTATCTATTGTACCTTTAAACAATTTTTTTTTTACAGAAAATCTGAGAACCAGAACCATTGAAAAAGAGAGTGAGACCAACCTGATAGGCTAATTGTACATTTGGGTGTCATTTGTTTAAGTGGTCTTTGAGGCAGAGATTTGAGTTTTTTTTTCTTTGACTGTCTGCCGGTGAAAACTTTGAAATCATGCGCATAGTTTAAATACCGATTTTAGTACTTTAAGTGAGTGTATTCATCTATTTAAATAATTTAATTTTTACCCTCCTTGCACAGAACTTTCTGCAACAATGCCTCCTCCTGGCGTGTGTCTAAATATCATGAATGAGCGCCACAAGAAAGATGGCCGTGGTAGCCTTGACAACCCCCTGAAATTCCTCAACCAAGACTTTGAACAGATGAAGCAGTACTGTATTGCTCGGGAGGTTCGCTTTGTCGATGACATGTTTCCCCCAGACCATAATTCAATTGGCGAAGAACTACTGTCCCCCTCCGACATGAGAAGAGTGCAGTGGCTGAGGCCACATGTAAGTTATTTGACCTTGACTTGGGCCGTTACACAGCACAACATCCCCCAAAATAATCGTAGGCTACGTTCTCTCATTGTTTGTGAAGGGCATGAAATCTGAGTCTCAATGATCAATTCCTCACTTTCAGAAAATTGCTCAGAATCCCTGTTTTATTGTTGATGGAATTTCAAGATTTGATTTTGGGCAAGGCAGAGTTGGTAGGTGGATCTGATTGTTCTTTTCAAATACATTTACATCACAAACACTGACTGTTTAAATGCAATATGTTGTACCTACTGACTCATTCCTTGTCCTTGTTTAGGTAACTGCTGGTTCCTTGCCTCCATTGGGGCACTGACATTCCAAAAGCATATCCTGGAACAAGTCATGCCTCTCAATCAATCGTTTCAACAAGAATATTGTGGAATATTCCATTTCAGGGTAAAGTCTGATAATCTTTTAACAGGAATAACAAATAATTAATATAAATTATGTTTTTTTTTATAGCACTAGATATGTAATGATTCTCTACTGTGCCACTTATCAACAGCGGGAAAACATTTTTTTGGTGCAAATTTTGGGAGCAAAACCCTCAACAATTTATTACCGTAATACCTAAAATAGAGGACACGTTCTCATATAAAAGTCAAGATTTCCCTTCAGATTTGTTTGGAAACAACAACAGCAATGTTTGAAGCAAGACATATTATTATTAAAATATCTGACTATTCCTAGTGCCATACCTAGTGTTATGGTTCTTCAAGGATTTCTTCAGGGATTTCTCATGAATCTGCACCCAAATCATTGGGCTGATTGGCTGTTGCACAACCATTCGGGTCTTCCAATATTTTTGGAGACCCTGATGAAAATAACATCTTAAAATGAATGTTCTCTCCTATCTTTCAGTTCTGGAGGTTCGGAAAGTGGGAGGATGTTTTGATTGATGACAAGCTACCGACAGTTGACGGCAATCTCATTTTTGTCCATTCCAAAACTCCAAATGAGTTCTGGCCTGCTTTGATGGAGAAGGCCTACGCCAAGTATGTAAACAAACATTTTAGTCATTTAACCAAGTTTTTTGGATAACAAAACGGTTGCATTAGTTTCATAGGTCATAATGTATGTACTCTTTTGCCAGAGTTTGTGGCTCCTATGCAGACATGAATGCAGGGACGCCCTCAGAGGCTTTGGTGGATTTTACTGGCGGGATCCACTTGTGTATCCAGCTTCCAGAAGGCCCCCCTAACCTATGGGATCTAATTTCTAGAGCTGCCCAATCAAAATCGCTGATGGGGTGTGGTACACCTCAAGGGGTGAGTGTAAAACAACCTCATGCAGACACTTGGATACAGCAACTGTAAAGACACACTGACGAAACAGTGGTTGGCCTTTTTTTTGCACAAATGTATAAAGAGTTTTGCTGTGTTTCTAATAAATAACATTGTTCCATTTATTTCATCGGTCTTGATGCTTGTTTTACACTGTAGGAAACATCAGCCAACACTGTTGCAGAGAACGGATTAGTGAGGGGCCATGCATACACTGTTACAGGTGTCATCGAGGTACAGTATGATCTGAATGGATGATAATGGCAGCTACCAGATAACATTCATGTATGACATTCCTTCTTCCCCATGTGGTCTGTCTGTTCTCCCCGTGGGGGATTTAACTTGTTGCTGCCTGCCTCATGTCACCGCATGCTGCAGTGAAGGCAGGGAGCGCTTCCCCATGTACATCCATTCCGCCAATGTTAAACCATTTGTCATGTGTATGAATAAATGGTGAAATCAATCACGTGAGTGTGAGTGGTGATTTTTTTCCAGAGCTGTATGTATTTGAACAACAGATACTGTACCGTATTCTTTCAGGACAATAAAGTCCATCTTATCTTATGTATGATGTGCATGTCCAAACCAAGATGTTAGTAGGTTCAAACGTATCCTGTGTTATATTGCACAACAACTGTAATTTGATAAAAAGGATCACATTATTTAAGTAAGTCTAGTAGGAGAAATAGGTTCCCTTGGCATTACAAACATAAACAATTCTTAAATACACACTATTAGGGTCTTAAAAACTGTTTAAACTAAAGTAATGCTGGTACATGTGAACTTATTTCTCCTACTAGACACACCGGCAAATAATACGTAAATGTATCCAACTTAAACTATCACTAAACATTGGTCTCTTTTAAACTCCTCAGCTCACGAGAAATGGAAGACCAGTAAAGCTGGTGCGTCTGTGGAACCCCTGGGGCAGGGTGGAATGGAACGGGGAGTGGAGTGACAAGTAAGACGACACACTAGTAATAATCTACATGTTTTTTTTGCACCACATATTTTGTTGTTGTTTTTCATACACTTTCATACAATTTTCCCTTCTGTTTCTCACTCAAAATCGTCCTTATCAATATTTTTAAAGGAAAGTAAAAGGTGCAGTGTCTCTTTCCCCCCCCAGAGCTGTAGACAGACTTCCTCTGCCTTACTCCAGAGCTGTAGACAGACTTCCTCTGCCTTACTCCAGAGCTGTAGACAGACTTCCTCTGCCTTACTCCAGAGCTGTAGACAGACTTCCTCTGCCTTACTCCAGAGCTGTAGACAGACTTCCTCTGCCTTACTCCAGAGCTGTAGACAGACTTCCTCTGCCTTACTCCAGAGCTGTAGACAGACTTCCTCTGCCTTACTCCAGAGCTGTAGACAGACTTCCTCTGCCTTACTCCAGAGCTGTAGACAGACTTCCTCTGCCTTACTCCAGAGCTGTAGAGAGACTTCCTCTGCCTTACTCCAGAGCTGTAGACAGACTTCCTCTGCCTTACTCCAGAGCTGTAGACAGACTTCCTCTGCCTTACTCCATTCAGCCTGTTCAAATGACCATTTTATGGTTTTTAGGTCCCCCTTGTGGCAGACCGTGAGTCCTAAGGATCGTCTGAAATGTCTCTCAGTGAAGGATGACGGAGAATTCTGGTAAGCACAGAAACCCACACACTGTCTACAATGAAGACAAGCAACACATTCATAGCCAGTGCTATCTTCATAAGATGTTATAGCTTGTAAGGGTTCTAAGACATATTTAAATGTTCTGGATTATTTGAGATTTACATAGAATTCATGGTTTACTGTTTAATGTTGTTATTAAATGTATAGACATGAATGTTGGGTTATTGAAACATCAGGGCACATTTCATTTTCACAATTTTCTTTCATGGAATTTAATAAAACGACAAAAACATATAATAGAGAGGGAAACATGACTGATAAACTCAACTTTGCTGGTTAATTAAATAGTTTCCGTTTTAGGATGTCATACCACTGCCGCAAACCAGTCTTTCAAAGACTGAAACATGATTTGTCTTATTAGGATGACAATTGAGGATTTCTGCAGCAACTACTCAGATTTGGATATCTGCTCTCTGTACACTGACTTCCTTGATGGAAATGCATCATGTCACTGGGGGTGTTCCGTCCATGATGGCAGATGGCTTGCTGGAACTACTGCTGGTGGATGCTTAAATTATCGAGGTGTGTATGATAATAATATCCCCCCAAAAATAGATTTAGATTTTTGCTATTTAAAATAAATGTACTTGCTAAAATACTTACTCAGTCCACTTCTAATACAAAAATTCATCCAAAATCTGGAATGGTCAGAAAAATACTATTGACTGACATTTTGTCTTTCAGGCAGTTTCTGGACAAACCCTCAGTATCGGTTAAAGATTGAAGGTCTGGATGAGGATTGTGCTGAGAAACAAGGGGACAAAAACATGCTGGTCTCTCTGATGCAGAAGCCTAACAAGCCAAACAGACGCCTGGTTAAAACCCTCCACATTGGATTCTCCATTTTTGAGGTCTTTGTAAAACAGATTTTGTTTTTTTTCCAAAAGAAAATCATGGTGGCAGTGTCTTTACTTTAGTTGACGTTGTGGAAAATATATTTATGTATGAATTTATTTGTATTTTTATGTCTAGATCACTAGTTCTAGGATTCAACCTACCGGTACTTGGCCTCTCACATTTATCAGTATATTACAAGAATAAGTGCCTGTTCTTAAATGTATTTTCTTGTATTTAATTTCAGGTGCCTGAACAAGTAAGTAACCATTATGAACTATATAAACTACGTATACGACATACAAATGTGTGCATTTCGAAATCAGAAGATCAAGGATATTAAGTGTATAGTTGTAACAGTTGTAACAGTTGTAACAGTTGTAACAGTTGTAACAGTTGTAACAGTTGTAACAGTTGTAACAGTTCTAACAGTTGTAACAGTTGTAACAGTTGTAACAGTTGTAACAGTTGTAACAGTTGTAACAGTTCTAACAGTTGTAACAGTTGTAACAGTTCTAACAGTTGTAACAGTTCTAACAGTTCTAACAGTTCTAACAGTTGTAACAGTTGTAACAGTTGTAACAGTTGTAACAGTTGTAACAGTTCTAACAGTTCTAACAGTTCTAAAAGTTCTAACAGTTGTAACAGTTGTAACAGTTCTAACAGTTGTAACAGTTCTAACAGACTATTGTGGTGGTTAGGGTCAAGGAGAGATTTGTAATTACCTACTTCAGCGCAAAGTAACCACATCTTGGCAACCAGGCTGTACCGTAAAATGTACTGATATGGGAGTGAGAGAAACTGAGTGTCATCACAGTAGCAGTGGACTCACACAGGCCAATAAAAAGTATGGGCTGCATATGATACACACATTTACGTATTTCCACAGTACAAGCGTCTGAAAGGAAAGTTCCCAGCATCTTTCTTTGCCACCAATGCACCTGTGGCTCAATCTAAGAATTATCTAAATGCTCGTGAAGTCATGGGGCTGTTCCGTCTGAAGCCTGGTGAATATCTGATCGTGCCATCCACCTTCAAGCCGAACGAAACAGCTTCCTTCATCTTGTCCATCCTTTCCAAGGCAGAGACCAACATCCAGTAAGCACAACTCCATTTTCTGCAAGAGCTTTGGCAAAACAAAATGTAGTCAAATGTAATATTTGTTATAAAAGAGGAATGATGTTATGGCTGTAAGATTGTGGTTTATGGAAAATCCTCATAAGACTGGACCTTATTTTCTCAGTGACAATTCTGATGGTCATGATCACATGGAAGTCACAAAGGTATGTAGAAAGTATTGCAACTTGAACAGAGAAGCCATGAGAAGGCATGGTATGACTACATCACAACCTATGGCATAGTTGAACACCCTGAATGGTTTACATAATCAGAATTCAATACTTTTCGTTACTAATAACACATTGATGGTATTAATGACAACAAAAGCGATAACATTTCCTCATAAGAATTTAATCTGCAATTAAAAAAATGTACATGCATCCTTTGCTAAATACATGCATCCTTTGCAGCCCAAATCGATGGAAAATGAAGACAATGAAGACAATAAAAACAAGAAAACGCTTTTTCGCCAATACTCTGACAAGGTTGTAGAAATCAAGATAACTTACTGACAGTTTACCACACCAGAAATGTGTCTTTTATGAAGAGAGGTACATCAAAAGCATACAGTAATATATATGATAGCTTTGTAATAAAGTAAAGAGATCTATTTTTTTTTAAATTCGTTTTGGTCTTTAGCATTTAACTTTCAGGAATTTGAACAATTTTTTTATACAAGATGATTTAACTCAATTTAATGTAAAAAAAAGGTTTTACAATTGTTGTTTTTTTCTCTGAGAAGTATGAAGAAGTGGATGCTGAGTTGCTTCAAAAGATTTTGAACGACAATGTTCTTAAGGGTATGTACTGTCAATGTTCTTAAGGGTATGTACTGCCTTTCAGCCATTACTTACAGTAATAGGTTTCTGGGTGATTAGGGAATGATACAAAATCTCCAAATCCCCAAATCAAATTCCATGTGGGCGGAGCATACAATGAGAATATCTTTCAACAAAAATCATTATTATGCATGTACTGTACAGAAATGTTGAGTTCTGTCATATGTACATGATTAGGTTTTCTTTTTTTCATGTAGGACAAACAAACAATGGTGGCTTCAGCCTAGATTCCTGTCGAAGCATGGTTGCTCTGATGGATGTATCCTACTTGCATGTGCAACAGACACTATGCAGTCATATTAAGGAAGACTTCAAACCCAGTATACTTCATGAAATGAAATTGTGCATGCCATTAATTAAAGATAACCTTAATATTACTTAAGACATCCATCACTGGAAAACTGAACAGTGCAGAATTCCTCCGTCTGTTGAGGAAAGTGAACATGTTCCAGGTAGTAATGGATACATTTATTTGTAATCTGCCATTTTTTCCATTCTACATTTATGTCTTAAGGGTTAGAAATACCAGGAGTTCCTTGATGGTTTCCCCTTAAAACATTGTACTTTTATTAAGAATATTTGACCTGAATGTTCTTGTATCTCATTGTCCTAAAGGACATCTTCTTTGCAACGGATGTCTCCCTCACTGGAACTTTATCATTGAGTGAACTGAGAAATGCAATCATGGCTTCAGGTAAATCTGCTCAATATCCCAAGTAATTTATCCATACCTCAACTTCTTCACTATGTTACGAGACTAAAACGGACAGAAAGTAAATTGTGAGGCTCTAATGATATACTTTTAACCAAGGTTTATGTTTCTGTTTCAAGGAATGACGGTCAGTGATGGCATGCTGAACCTGATGGCCATACGCTATGGTGGCTCGTCTGGGAACATGTCCCTGGAAAGCTTCATAAGCCTGGTCCTTCGCCTGGACTGCATGGCTAGTACGTCCACGACAACACAACATATAGACACGTCCATTTGAGGGCCCATTCAGGTTGACAGTGATTTTTCTGGATTCTCGGACTACGGAATAGACTGTAATTAATCGAACTCTTTCGACAGAAATATTCCGGAAGCTTTCTGAAGGATCAACCATGTCTCTTCAGGAATCTGAGGTAGTAATTCATAACTGTTCATATAATTTTTCAAGCTGTGTGAGTGCTGTCTTTGTATGTTACTGTGTTAAAGTATAACATCAATGTGACACACTTTCACATCTTTCATGGTTATTAATAAGGTTTTACTTTTTCTTTTTCAGTGGATGTATATGTCAATGTATACATAAACCATTTACCTCTGGATGATGGATCAACAATGTTGGAATAATTCATATGGAGCTGATGTACAACATGTTGAACAAGTTGATGTTAACTGTACAGTATTTGCAAAATGTCCGCAAATTCAACACATTTTATATGTAGACAACATTTTCCTCTAATGTTAACTGTGAGTTAATTCTCTGTGTTGCTAGAATGACCCTTACAATTGATCTTATGATATCACATTTATTATACAAGAGTAGTATTTCTTTCGTATTTGCCAATAAATGTAAAAATAATTATGTCTCATTGATTCTCTCTTTTTCCTAACAGGGCATAGATATACACGTAAACACATACACTCAGTACAATGCTGCTCCTGATTTCGGTTTTAGACAGTTGAAGCCAATAAAGATGGGGGGGTCAGATGGCTGAGTGGTTAGGGAGTCGGGCTATTAATCAGAAGGTTGTCTCGGGGGGGATGTCCCTGTACTTACTGTAAGACGCTCTGGATAAGAGCGTCTGCTAAATGACTACATTTACATTTACATTTAGTCATTTAGCAGACGCTCTTATCCAGAGCGACTTACAGTAAGTACAGGGACATTCCCCCCGAGGCAAGTAGGGTGAAGTGCCTTGCCCAAGGACACAACGTCATTTGGCACGGCCGGGGAATCGAACTGGCGACCTTCAGATTACTAGCCCGACTCCCTCACCGCTCAGCCACCTGACTCCCGAGAGGGAGAGAGTTTCTGTGTGAGAGGGAGGAGTTAACACTTCCTGTTTCTAACTAGCCTGTCTTCTCTTCACACTGAACCCAAACACACTCAGTCCTCTCTCTGTCTGAGGTGAATAAATACACGTCTCTCTTTCTCCCGTCTCTCTTATTATATAATTTGCCTCTGTCTCAGTCACTCTCTCCCTTCTCTCCACCCCCTCCTAAACTCCACCCTCTGTCTCAGTCACTCTCTCTCTTCTCTCCACCCCCTCCTAAACTCCACCCTCTGTCTCAGTCACTCTCTCTCTTCTCTCCACCCCCTCCTGAACTCCACCCTCTGACAGAACCAGGAAATCCTGCACTCCTCCGACAACTGTTGTTTTTTTGAAGAAACGAGACTACTCTCTCTTTTCTCACTCACTCCCCCTCTCTCTAATTCAATTTCTGTGTGAGAGACAGAGATTGTCACTACCTCTCCAGCATGGCCCAGCAGGGAGTTGTGCTGGACTATGACCATTTCTGCTGTTCTATCTGTCTGGACCTCTTAAAGGATCCTGTCACCCTCCCCTGTGGCCACAGCTACGGTAGAAGCTGTATCGAGGGCTACTGGGACAAAGATGAGCAGAAGGGAGTCTACAGCTGCCCCCAGTGCAGACAGAGCTTCACTCTGAGGCCTGCTCTGAAGAGGAACAACATGCTGGCTGATGTGGTGGAGAAGCTGAAGGAGACAAGAGGAGCCCAGGCCGCCCCCTCTGAGCTGAGCAGTCCAGCTGGGCCAGGAGAGGTGACCTGTGACCTCTGCACTGGGCCCAGGAAGCAGAGAGCCCTCAAGTCCTGTCTGGTGTGTAAGGTGTCCTACTGCCAGACTCACCTCCAGCCCCACTACCAGGTTCCTGGGCTGAAGAAACACAAGCTGGTGGAAGCCACGTCTGGACTGCAGGAGATGATCTGCTCCAGTCATGACAAGCTGCTGGAGGTCTTCTGTCGGACAGACCAGCAGTGTATCTGCTATAAGTGTACCATGGATGAACATAAAGGCCATGACATAGTATCCGCCAAAGCTGAAAGGGAGGAGAAACAGGTAAAACCATATTACTTAATAATTAACTTTTTCCTGTACGTAGTTTTGTTTGCAAAGAAATACGGTCTACTTGTGTACAAACATCTTCATCAATATAATACATCTATAACTTACAATATATAAAATATATAGTATACATGTATCATGTATAATGTATTTTAAATGTCATTTTAAAACATAATGAAAAATACTTTCTCAACCTAGATGATCAAATATGTACATTGGACTGTGGTTACAATCTCATATGAGTCCGTTTTTAAGAGAATCAATCGTTAAGCTGAAGTTGGGTGAAGTACAAAGTTAATGTTTATTTGAAGTACAACGTAATAAAGTTCTCTCTTACAGTCCTTCACTGCTACCTAGAGAGAGAGAGAGAGAGAGTTCAAATCTTATATTGTCAGATGCACAGAACAACACAGGGTCAGACTGGGCACTGAAATTCTTAGGACAAGACAACGCAAAGCAACGTGGCATAATATAAGTACACAGAACATAGATTACATCTATAATAAGATAAAACAATAGTAAACCTCCTAACCCTGTAAGACCCGATTAAAAATGTCAACATCACCTTTAGCTCACACAAAAAACATATTTGCATATACAATTTGTTTCCCATTGTCTTGCCTTGCAATGCTATTGGATACATTTGGTCTTTCAAAAAAAAGAAATTAGCAGTTAAAGAGCTAAAGGTGACATTGTAATTTTACAACAAGGGGTCTTATAGGGCTAAAATACAAATAATATTCAATACAGTAAAATACAGTATACTACTAACCTTATAGTACATGACTGTTCAGTAACCCTAACCCCTATAGCTGTGTTCAGTGTTGGTGTTCAGTGTGTTCTGACAGAGGTCCACTCCACCAGAGTCCTGTACTGTAACTCCTACTGTGTTGTTGTCATGTGTGTTGTTCTCCAGGACAAGCTGGTCCCCAGTCAGCAGGAAGTCCAGCAGAGAGTCCAGCAGAGAGAGAAGGAGCTGAAGGAGCTCCAACAGGCTGTGGAGTCTGTCAAGGTCAGCATCAGGATCTCCACTACTGGAGCTGTGCTACTGTGCTAGTAGGTTTATTCGTCTCACTTTTTCTTTTTCTCTCTGTCTCACCCTCTCTGTCTCTCTCTCCAGCGCTCTGGTCAGGCAGTAGAGAAGGACAGTGAGAGGATCTTCTCTGATATGATCCGCTCCATTGAGAGAAGGCGCTCTGAGGTGAAGGATCTGATCAGAGCCCAGCAGGGGGCAGCAGTGAGTCAGGCTGAAGGACTGCTGGAGAGACTGGAGCAGGAGATAGCTGAGCTGAGGAGGAGAGATGCTGAACTGGAGAAGCTCTCACACACAGAGGACAACATCCACTTTCCTCAAGGTAACAAGACTACCTGCAGCTTGAACCCACTGTGTGTGCTCAGGTTTAACTCTGCTTAACCTGTGTGTCTGTATCTGTGCCTCTCTCCCTCCCTCCCTCCCTCCCTCCCTCCCTCCCTCTCTCTCTCTCTCTCTCTCTCTCTCTCTCTCTCTCTCTCTCTCTCTCTCTCTCTCTCTCTCTCTCTCTCCCTCTCCCTCTCCTCTCTCCAGAACTACCAGTCTCTCTCCAGTACCAGTGTATCTTCAGATGTCCCCAGCATCTCTGTTCCTCCTCTTCAGTACTTCAAACATGTGACTGAGGTTGTCTCTGAGCTGAGAGACAAACTAGAGGAGCTGATCCAGAGAGAGTGGTCCAAGATCTCCACCACAGGTGAGCTGGTTAAACACAGCAGGTCTGGAGAAACTTCAGATTATCCTCATGGACTTTAGACATTGTTTAGAGAAGAAAGTTCCTCTATGGAAGCTTTTCAAACTGATGACCATCAAAGACATTTCAATTACTTTATTTGTTTGTATGACCAGTTTCTCAAATTTAAGTTACAATTCGTTTTTTTATGACTAATCAAATCAAAAATCAAATCAAAATGGATATTTGGATAGCCATTTTTTTTTACAAGCAATGTCACAGAGGGCTTCACATACACCCATAGAACTGCCCCTCAACCAACCTAAACCCTAAGAGGAAAAACTCCCAGAAAAACTAGAATACAATTGTGGACTACAATAATGATGTCCCATATCTCAGAGTATGACTAGTATTGCTGGCATCCACCACAGTCCAGAGTTACTTTCATTCCCCTCAGCCTCACTTAGGTTTAAAATAGTGACCACGCCCCCTCCTTTGAATATAACAAATGGAAATGTGGCCATTCTGAAATAAATGTGGCATTATGAAATAAAAGTCCCCTGAAAAAAAATATATGATTTGAATATTTTTACTTTTTGTCATATATCTATGTATATATTAATTATGTTGTTTAATTTCTGGATTTATTTCATATATTTCATATTGACTGAAATATGAAGCCCCAACTCCAGTTCCAGACCCAGCTCCAGATGGAAACATTGTGACAACAAAGAGGTCAATCCTGGTGGTGTTCCTGGCGTTAGTGATCTATCTGATAGTGCAACACAATCCAGGTAAGTGTCCTCAGATTCTTTACCATTCAGTGTGAAAACTGGTTTAAACCGGTTATTCAGTATCCTCCTCTCAGATCAGATATAAATATCAGATGTAAATATGGTATATATCATGCACTGAACCCAGGTGATCACAAAATAGTTTTTGACATAATCTCCGTATTGTTTTGATGTGTAAACCTTTAGAAAGGAGGGTTGAAATGTGATGAGCTCTTCAAACTGCAGCACATATCGCTAGATCTTATTTATGAGATTGTGTGTATGTATCTGTATATGTGTGTATGTGTTTGTGTTCCTGCCTCCAGAGCCCAAGACCAGAGCAGACCTCTTACGATGTGAGTCTCTGAAGTGTCCAGGTCTCTCTCCACTGACACGTGTTGAATGATGAATCTGATCCAGAACAACAGCAGCTTTAACATGGGGACACATGAATGGATGTGTTATTAACTCTGATCTGGTCTCTGCTCTGCTCCCAGATTCCTGGCAGCTCACACTGGACCCAAACACAGCACATACACGCCTCTCTCTGTCTGAGGAGAACAGGAAGGTGACATTTCTAGAGCAGCGGCAGCCATATCCTGACCATCCAGAGAGGTTCACCAGGGGCCTGTCAGGTGCTGTGTAGAGAGGCTCTGTCTGGACGCTGTTACTGGGAGGTGGAGTGGAAAGATCGCAATGTTGACATAGCAGTCTCATATAAAGACATCAGCAGAACAGATTTAAGCTCTAGATTTGGTTACAATAACAAGTCCTGGAGTTTATGCTGCTCTAGTGATGGTTACACGTTCACACATGACAGTGTTGAGACTGCAGTATCAGGTCCTCAGGTCCTCCAGAGTAGGAGTGTACCTGGATCACAAGGCAGGTACTCTGTCCTTCTATAGTGTCGTCTCTGACACAGTGACCCTCCTCCACAGAGTCCAGACCAACTTCACCCAGCCACTCTACCCTGGGATTTGGCCTAGTATCGATGACAGTGTAGAGATTATTAAGATGTGGTAGAGGGTTTTTATACAGTACATTTACATTTTATTCATTTAACAGTTTTATCCAAAATGACGTGACAAGCAAATAAAGGAGTGACACCTTCATACCATCATGCTGAACCTGGTGATTATTTATGTTAGCTTATAGTCATTGCATTTTTGTTCTTAAAAATGTTCATGTCACCTTTAGCATCGTATGCAATCAATGAATATTGGCTCTAACAGGAAAACATTATAATTGTCTACTTCCTGTCCTGCAACTTGGTAAAAAAGTGTACTAATGTGAGGGTGCATCATGTGCTACTATGCTACTATTATGACTGTAGTTGGTTACAATGGACCTGAACAGCTGATTAAAGACATTTGAAGCTGAAATACATCTTTCGTTATTTATACTTTAGAAGAATTGGTTGTCTTTGTTTTTGTCTCATCTTATTTCTCAGCTCACTTCCTCACTCCCTGTTTCTTCATCTCCACACTCCCCCTCCATCCCTCCCCATATGCTTCTCTCCTTGACTCCCTTCTTCCCTCCCTTACAGCTCCCTTTCTTCCTCTCTGTTTGAGCGTAAGTATGCGATGTGTATCCATGTGGTTGTGTGTGTGTGTTCCTATGTGTGTGGCTGTGTTTGTGTGTGTGTGTGTGTGTGTTTGTTTGCCATACTTATCACGATGGACGCCAATGTAAAGACTCCTTCCTCCCCTGAGTGGAATGTCATCTCTCAGGTATGAGGCTGGGTGTGGACACGAGAGAGAGAGACTGATGTTCTGGTTTCTTTGAGATTTACACACAATTAATGGTTTACTGTTTAATGTTGTTATTAAATGTATAAACATGAATGTTGGGTTATTGAAACATTGTACAAGCCGGGCACTTATGTTTCCAGAATGACCCCTACAATTGATCTCATGACATCATATTTACTATACTACAGCAATATCTTTATTTATTTTTTACTTTTCAAAGAATTGTTTAACGAATGTCATATAAAATACAATCATTATCTATTTGTCTTTTTTCTAAGATGCATTTTTTTGAAAGATGCTCTGGTGAAACAAACTAAAATCAAACAACAACAAATGGTGTAATTTCCTTCATCATTGTCTATGACAGGCAGAAAACCTGCAGTCTTCGTTCCAATCTTAGGCTTTTATGTCACAATTCCCTAGTAACATAAAATGTTACACTTCATCCCACAAGGTGCCTTTTCTTTCTGAATTACTGGTTTTACACAACCTTCCCCTCTTCCCATGTTGTGGGGCTTTATGTGAGAGGGATCTGGAGGCAGATCAGGAGGCAGATGTTTTGGACCTCTGCAGGAGGCATTTACCCCTTCATCAGGCACACGTCCATACAGGTCCTGGGTCACGATGTGTTTCTTGTGTGTCTGGAGGCAGGAGAGGAGTGAAGGAGAGGAGAGGAGTGAGGGAGAAACCAGTTACTTGATCTCACAACATCATTATGTCACACTGATTCTCTCTTTTTTATAACAGGGCATAGATATACATGTAAACACATATGTACAATGCTGCTCCTGATTTGGGTTTTAGACAGTTGAAGCCGATAAAGAGAGAGAGGGATAGAGTGTCTGTGTGAGAGGGAGGAGTTAACACTTCCTGTTTCTAACTAGCCTGTCTTCTCTTCACACTGAACCCAAACACACTCAGTCCTCTCTCTGTCTGAGGTGAATAAATACACGTCTCTCTTTCTCCTGTCTCTCTCATATTTACTTTTCCTTTGTCTCAGTCACTCTCTCCCTTCTCTCCACCCCCTCCTAAACTCCACCCTCTGACAGAACCAGGAAACCCTGCTCTCCTCCGACAACTGTTGTTTTTTTGAAGAAATGAAACTACTCTCTCTTTTTCTCACTCACTCCCTTTCTCTCTAATTCAATTTCTGTGTGAGACACAGAGATTGTCACTACCTCTCCAGCATGGCCCAGCAGGGAGTTGTGCTGGACTATGACCAGTTCTGCTGTTCTATCTGTCTGGATCCTCTTAAAGGATCCTGTCACCCTCCCCTGTGGCCACAGCTACGGTAGAAGCTGTATCGAGGGCTACTGGGACAAAGATGAGCAGAAGGGAGTCTACAGCTGCCCCCAGTGCAGACAGAGCTTCACTCTGAGGCCTGCTCTGAAGAGGAACAACATCATTGCTGATGTGGTGGAGAAGCTGAAGGAGACAGGAGGAGCCCAGGCCGCCCCCTCTGAGCTGACCAGTCCAGCTGGGCCAGGAGAGGTGACCTGTGACCTCTGCACTGGGCCCAGGAAGCAGAGAGCCCTCAAGTCCTGTCTGGTGTGTAAGGTGTCCTACTGCCAGACTCACCTCCAGCCCCACTACCAGGTTCCTGTACTGAAGAAACACAAGCTGGTGGAAGCCACGTCTGGACTGCAGGAGATGATCTGCTCCAGTCATGACAAGCTGCTGGAGGTCTTCTGTCGGACAGACCAGCAGTGTATCTGCATGCTGTGTACCATGGATGAACATAAAGGCCATGACATAGTATCAGCCAAAGCTGCGAGGGAGGAAAAACAGGTAAAACCAGAACTCCTAGTTGGTAGAAGTTAGAATGTACAACCTGTGTATTACCTTCTATTACCATCACAATATAATACATACTGTACATGACCAGACTGTAACTAACTCCTATAGTACATGACCGTACTGTAACTAACTCCTATAGTACATGACCGTATTGTAACTAACTCCTATAGTACATGACCGTATTGTAACTAACTCCTATAGTACATGACCGTATTGTAACTAACTCCTATAGTACATGACCGTACTGTAACTAACTCCTATAGTACATGACCGTACTGTAACTAACTCCTATAGTACATGACCATACTGTAACTAACTCCTATAGTACATGACCATACTGTAACTAACCCCTATAGCACGTGACCGTAACATTAACCCTTATACTACATGGCTGTACTGGATATTCAGGGTTCAACATGTTTACCAGCTGTGTTCAGTAGGGGTGTAACAATATGTTGTGGCACAATATATTGTGTTTTTAAATAATTTTTATTATATGTATGCGAGTTATGGCAATATTTTTACAATATGACATTCCTTTTACCCTACTGGTTGAGCTACCAACACACAACCTACTCTGCACCTGCGTCATGTGTGCATTCACTGTATTCATAGAAATTGCTTGAACTAAGTTAAGTAAGTTGTATGTACAACAAAGAAAGTTATTGAAAACTGTTAATATTTTCGAAGTTGTTGAATTTCAGTTTCTTCAATTTTTTATAAAAATATTGTGATACGTATTGTATTGTGAACCCAGTATCGTGATACGTATCGAATAGTTAGCTGAGTGTATCGTTACAACGTGTTGGTGTTCAGTGTGTTCTGACAGAGGTCCTCTCCACCAGAGTCCTGTACTGTAACTCCTACTGTGTTGTTGTCATGTGTGTTGTTCTCCACGACAAGCTGGTCCCAGGTCAGCAGGAAGTCCAGCAGAGAGTCCAGCAGAGAGAGAAGGAGCTGAAGGAGCTCCAACAGGCTGTGGAGTCTCTCAAGGTCAGCATCAGGATCTCCACTACTGGAGCTGTGCTACTGTGCTGGTAGGTTTATTTTTATCCCTCTCTTTTTTCTCTCTCTGTCTCACCCTGTCTCTCTCTCTTCCACCCCCCCCCCCTATCTTTTCAGAGCTCAGGCCAGGCAGCAGAGAAGGACAGTGAGAGGATCTTCACTGAGCTGATCCGCTCCATTGAGAGAAGGCGCTCTGAGGTGAAGGATCTGATCAGAGCCCAGCAGGGGGCAGCAGTGAGTCAGGCTGAAGGACTGCTGGAGAGACTGGAGCAGGAGATAGCTGAGCTGAGGAGGAGAGACGCTGAGCTGGAGAAGCTCTCACACACAGAGGACAACATCCACTTCCTCCAGGTAACTAGACTATGCTTGTAGCTTGAACACACTGTGTGTGCTCAGATTTAACTCTGCTTAACCTGTGTGTCTGTATCTGTGCCTCTCTCTCTGTCTCTCTATGTCTCCCTCTCCTCTCTCCCTCGCCTCTCTCTCTCTCTTCAGAACTACCAGTCTCTCTCCAGTACCAGTATATCTTCAGATGTCCCCACAAACTATGTCCCTCCTGTTCAGTACTTCAAACATGCGACTGAGGTGGTCTCTGAGCTGAGAGAGAAACTAGAGGAGCTGATCCAGAAAGCGTGTTCCAAGATCTCCACCACAGGTGAGTTGGTTAAGCACAGCAGGTCTGGAGAAACTTCAGATTATCCTCATGGACTTAGACATTGTTCTAGAGAAGAAAGTTCCTCTATGGAAGCTTTTCAAACTGATGACCATCAAAGACAATGTTGTCTAAGCGAGAATCACCATTCATCACCAGCATTCATCTCTTACACCTCTGCCTGCCTGCCAATTCCCCATGCAGACACTGATTGCATTATTATTGGGTTTGAGTCTGTAAACTGCAACAGTTACAAAAATATTACAATATTTTTTCACATTTCACTTACGGTATTTGTTTGTATGACCAGTTTCTCAAATTTCAGTTACAATTAGTTTTTTCATGACTACAATAACTAATAAGAAAAAATAAAATGTTTTTAATTTGTTAGTTTTTTATCATATATACATTTATTTATATATTTATTGACTTGTTTAATTTCTGGATTTATGTCATATTTCATATTTATATATTTAATATTGACTGAAATATGAAGCCCCAGCTCCAGACCCAGCTCCAGATGGAGACATTGTGACAGTGAAGAGGTCAATCCTGGTGGTGTTCCTGGCGTTAGTGATCTTTCTGATACGGCAACACTATCATCCAGGTACATGTCCTAAGATTCTTTACCATTCAGTGTGAAAACTGGTTTAAACTGGTTAGCGATGATTCAGTATCCTCCTCTGAGATCAGATATAAATATCAGATGTAAATATGGTATACTATATCAGTTGTTTAACAATATTTAATTGAACATTGAACGCAGGTGACCACAAAACAGTTTTTGACATAATCTCCGTATTGTTTTGATGTGTAAGCCTTTAGAAAGGAGGGTTGAAATGTGATGAGATCTTCAAACTGTGCAGACTGCAGCACATATCGCTAGATCTTATTTATGAGATTGTGTGTATGTGTCTCTATATGTGTGTATGTGTTTGTGTGTATATGTCTATATATGTGTGTGTGATGTGTGTGTGTGTGTCGATGTGTTCCATAGTGATGTGTTCCTGCCTCCAGAGCCCAAGACCAGAGCAGACCTCTTATCATGTGAGTTTCTGAAGTGTCCAGGTCTCTCTCCACTGACACGTGTTGAATGATGAATCTGATCCAGAACAACAGCAGCTTTAACATGGGGACACATGCATGGACGTGTTTTTAACTCATAGATCTGGTCTCTGCTTTGCTCCCAGATTCCTGTCAGCTCACTCTGGACCCAAACACAGCATTTACATTCCTCTCTCTGTCTGAGGAGAACAGGAAGGTGACATATCTAAAGCAGAAGCAGCCATATCCTGACCATCCAGAGAGGTTCACAGGGGCCTGTCAGGTGCTGTGTAGAGAGGCTCTGTCTGGACGCTGTTACTGGGAGGTGGAGTGGAGAGGTGACCGTGCTGCCATAGCAGTCTCATATAAAGACATCAGCAGAACAGACCTTAACTCTTACTTTGGTTACAATAACAAGTCCTGGGTGTTATGGTGCTCTAGTGGTCGTTACACGTTCATACATAACAGTGTTGATACTGCAGTATCAGGCCCTCGGTCCTCCAGAGTAGGAGTGTACCTGGATCACAAGGCAGGTATTCTGTCCTTCTACAGTGTCGTCTCTGACACAGTGACCCTCCTCCACAGAGTCCAGACCACCTTCACCCAGCCACTCTACCCTGGGTTTTGGCTTGCTTACCCTGGTAACAGTGCAGAGATTGTGAAGCTGTGGTAGAGGGTCTTGTAGAGGAGTGATACCTTTATACCATCATACAACCCTGTCATTATCAAATTGTATATAAACATTGCTCTTTCACCTTGATGATTGTATCAATTAGTTTTGGCTCTACTAGACAATATAAATCACAGTCTACTTCCTGTCTTGCTACTCAGTAAATAGTTTTACTAATAATATGTTGTAATGTTTGGGTACATGTGCTACTCACTATTGAGATGGAAGTCTTCATGTAGTGTTGTTTGAGTAATCAGTTCATTCTCTCTCCTGCTTTGAACTCCTGGTGGTTGATATCCTGCACCTGCACAGCTGAATAAAGACATGTGAAAGACCTTTCTGAGTTGAATATTTGTCTAAGAATGTGTGGTACAAGAAACTTTCTGTCTCATTTTATTACTCAGCGCTCTCACTCCTTCACTTCCTGTTTCTTCATCACCACACTCCCCCTCCATCCCTCCCCATATGCTTCTCTCCTTGACTCCTTTCTTCCCTCCCTTACAGCTCCCTTTCTTCCTCTCTGTTTGAGCGTAAGTATGTGATGTGTATCCATGTGGTTGTGTGTGAGTGTGTTCCTATGTGTGTGGCTGTGTTTGTGTGTGTGTGTGTGTTTGTTTGCCATACTTATCACGATGGACGCTAATGCAAAGACTCCTTCCTCTCCTGAGTGGAATGTCATCTCTCAGGTATGAGGCTGGGTGTGGACATGTTGAGTGACAGGGCAGAAGTGGGCCAGAGCCTGCAAGGGAGACACACCCCCTTCCTTTCTCTCTCCACAGCCATGTCACAACAGGCATGACACAGCTGGGGAGGGGAAAGGGAGAGAGAGAGAGGGAGAGAGAGAGAGAGAGTGGGAGAGAGAGAGAGAGAGAGTGGGAGAGAGAGAGAGAGAGAGAGAGAGAGAGGGAGAGAGAGAGAGAGAGAGAAAGAGAGAGAGAGAGGGAGAGAGAGAGAGAGAGAGGCTGCTTGAAAAAGCAAAGAGATGATATTGTTTTAAGATAGGGAGAGTGAGAGGTAGAGGGAGATACGAGAGAAAGAGAGAGGGAGGAGAAGAAGAAGAGAGATGGAAGCAACACGTGGAGAAAAGGCGTAGTACAGAGAAGAGAAGCCGAAGATCCAGAGTTCTTATTCAGCGCTTCTTCCTCTCGGTCTTTTTGGATACCTCTCTCCCTCCTTCCAGGATAATGTTCCCCCTGGTGAGTACAGGTCCCTCTCTTTCCTACTTTCCTTACCGTAAACACTAACCCCTGTCCTGCTGTATTGTTGTTATGATGGATAGCACTATGTCCGGCACTATCTGATCCTTCTCACAGCATGAGACACTTTTATGACCCTTTTATGGAAGGCATAAGGCCTTCCAGGCCTATGGAAGGCATGTTTTGCATCTGAGTAAGATTCAAGTCAGACCCACTTTAGGAGAGATTAGAATCAGACTCGATTTACGCTCTGCTTTAGATCGGCCCTGATTTGTTTCGGACTCACGACATTCTCCTGGTTATTTGAGAAATGTCACTGCTTGTAAAGCCCCAGTTGCATTGGATTTACTGCTCTATCTATCACTGTTTCCCCTCTTTCTTTCTTTTCTACATCATTCATACCATTCTCCCTCAGCAAACTATGTTTTCACCCACACCCACTTACACCTCTCTCTCTCTCTCTCTCTCTCCCTCTCTCTCTCTCTCTCTCTCTCTCTCTCTCTCTCTCTCTCTCTCTCCCTCCCTCTCTCTCTCTCTCTCTCTCTCTCTGTTTTTGTCTCTTGTCACTTACACACTCACTCAGTGTATGAACTGTAATAACTGATCATTACAGCTCTATTCAAACATTCAAACCGGTCCGGTTGGTATTCAAGTCTGTGTATCTGTGCATTTGTGTGTACATGTGTGTGTGTTTGTATCACTGTGTGTGTGTGACTGATTGTGTGTATGAGAGAGACATGGGGGGGGGGGGGGGGGGGGGGGAACTACGCAACATGAACTTCAAATTTTCCGACAAGGTCTTTTTTGGGGGTCGTTGTATTTCATTCCTACCGAAAGCCACACAGACACTATTAGCTTTTGAACGGTCCATTTCTCAACCCAGCAACGTTTAGACACGCTCTCTGCTAACCTTGTTCTCTCATGTCCTGTCCTGCCTTGCAGGAATCACACCCCTCCAGTCAAAACCTGTTACTCTTGCAACAGACTCCTACACACATGTCACACTTACTGTTGTTGAAGTGAAATCCCTGCCAAGATCAATGTGTCAGGAAATGGTACATTTAGAAATGCATTCAGTTTGGTGATACTGGTGTTTGGTCTTATTGAGAGACTTGTTGCTCTTGTTGGTTAGTTGTAACTGATTTAAAATTCTTGTACTCAGCTGTGAATTATATTATTGTTGCTTGCTTTTTCTACAGGTACACTCTTGCACTTTTGAGGTTCATGTTGTTTAATTGTAACTTGTTTAACTACATGCTCTTGTGGTTCTGGCCTTTGGCACTTATTTGTTTTTTCACAATGTATGCTTCATGTTTTGGCTACCCACAATGTTTGGGGCTATCTCGTTGTTCATCAGTGACCTATGCTCTTTTGTAAAGCTCTCTCTTGGAAGTTGCTTGTGTTGGATGTGGGTGAAGAAAAGTAGCACAAACCAACCATTTCTGGATCTCGATGTTTACTTATAAACACAAACACACTCATGAACACCAACTCCAGACACAAACAAACAAGAATACGGACACACCCACTCACACACACGTTCATTAATATACACACACCCACAGACACCATATATACACACAGACACCAGCTTTATCGCGTTTTTGTTTTCTCTCTCTCTCTCTCTCTCTCTCTCTCTCTCTCTCTCTCTCTCTCTCTCTCTCTCTCTCTCTCTCTCTCTCTCTCTCTCTCTCTCTCTCTCTCTCTGTCAGGTGCCCACCATGTCCTACAATGCTTCCACCACCTCCCTCTCCGCGCTCCCCTCCAACAGCTCCCTCACCTCCCTCCCCCCCCCCACCTCCCTGTCCCCCTTCCCCTCCCCCCCCTCCCTCCTCTTCGGGCCCTTCCCCAACGCCACCGCCCCGAAGGCCCCGACGGGCGAGAGCATCGTGGACAACTCGGCCGCGACCACGGTGGGGGCGCTCATCCTCGCCCTGGTCTTCCTCCTGGGCGTCCCCGGCAACCTCTTCATCATCTGGAGCATCCTGGCCCGCGCCCGCAAGCGCTCCGTCACCACCCTCCTCATCCTCAACCTGGCGCTGGCCGACGGCTCCCTCATGGCGCTCACCCCCTTCTTCATCATCTACCTCGTGAAGATGAGCTGGGTGTTCGGCAACGTCATGTGCAAGGTAGGAGGAGAGGGGGGGGGGGGGGGGGTGAGGGTGAGGAGAGAGGAGGTGAGGGGGAAGGGAGGAGAGGAAGGTGGGGGAGAAGGGAATGGAGGAGAGAATGGTGAAGGAGGAGAGAAGGAGAGGGGAAAGGAGGAGAGGAGGAGAGGGGAAAGGAGGAGAGGAGGAGAAGGGAAAGGAGGAGAGGAAGGTGAGGGGACATGAGAAGGAGGGAAAGGAAGAAATCCAGGTCACATGACCAAGGTTGTCCTCTCTTGTCCGTTTCAGTAGAAAAAATGCTTTTCTGGAAACACGTCTCCTGAAAGTGTCTCCCTTCCTCCACCTATAGGTGCTCTTCTACCTGTGTCTGGCCAACATGTACGCGTCCATCCAGCTCATCATGCTGATGAGCCTCCACAGGCTGGTGGCTGTGGTGTGGCCGAGGCATGTCATCGCCCTCGCCAGCCGGAGGCTGGTACTGCGGGTGATGTTTGTCGTCTGGGTCCTAGTGCTGGCCGCCTCTGTCCCGGCCATGCTCTTCAGGCAGGAGAATAATGTGAATGGGAGCAGCGTCCGCATGGTGTGTGACTCCTTCCACGACAACAAGGGTCAGGTGAGGAAGATGGGCAGGGGTGGCTCTCGTGATGGGGGACGTCATGTCGAAATGAGTTGTAGGCGATTATGTATAAGTGTGTGGTTTATGGATGTGTGTGTGTGTATGTGTGTGAGGGAAGTATCCAGCATGAAGCTTTCCTTTTTTATCCCTGGCACTGAGTATAGACTTTCGAAACTGCTCTACCCCTCACACAGGTGGTCCTGCAGTACACCCTGGAGCTGGTGCTGGGATTTGTAGTTCCCTACAGCGTGATTGTAGGCAGCTACATCTGTATCCTGCGCAAGATGAGACAGACCAGGTTCCGTCGACGGATCCGCAGCGAGAAGCTGATCCTGGCCATCGTGGTGACCTTCTGCGTCTTCTGGCTCCCGTATCACTTTATCAACATGGTACAGGTACGTTGTGTGTGTGTGTGTGTATATGTGTGTAGGCGTGGGGGGTTTGTGTGTGTGTGTGTGGGGGGGGGGGGGGGGGGGAGGGGGAGGGATGTCAGTGCCTGTGGAGATGGGAGGCATGTGTGTGCGTGTGTGGGGGCGCGGGGTGAGTGTACATATTTCAATCTGTCATCATTGCGAAATCTTCTGGTTAACAGGTCGCTGCAGCTCTCTCTCCAGAGGGTGCTATACAAAAAAGGTTAGAGTCCCTTCCCTCCTCGCCGTCCACGTCATGATGACATCATCACCAGGCAACTCGAGATGTGACCTGTTTTAGTTTCTTGACGATATGCTTCTCCACCTACTCTCTCTCCTCACTTCCAAACCGTCCACCCACCAATCTCGTTCGCTCCACTGCCTCCACCCTGCCTCTCTCTCTCTCCTGCCCGTTCCCCCCCCCCCCTCTTCCACCTCCTCCCCCCCATCTCTCCTCACCCCCCCCACCTCTTCTCACCCCCACCCACCTCTCCTCACACCCCCTTCCACCTATCCTCACTGCCCTCCACCTCTCCTCACCCCCCCTCCTCTCTCCCCCCACCCCACCCACCCACCCCCCCCCTTCCACTTCTCCTTCACCATCCCCCCCCCCCTCCTCTCCCCCCCCCCTCCTCTCGCCCCCCACCCCTTCCACTTCTCCTCACCCACACCCCCCCTCCTTTCCTCACCCCCGTCCGCCCGCCTCTCCCCCCCCCCCCCCCCACCTCTCCTCCTCCCAGGCTGGACCACATCTGGAAGTCATTTCGTGCCGTCACCTCCGCCCTGGCGTTCATCAGCAGCTGTGTCAACCCATCCTCTACACCTTCGCCGGCAAGTCCTACATCCGCCGCAACGGCCTGGCCTTCATGGCTCGCCTCTCTCGAGGCAACCGGGCTGGACTCCGGCACCAGGAAGAGCCGTCAGAACAGCCAGAAACAGCCGGGAGAAGGACCGCGACGCCGACGGCGTCGGTCCTGAATGAGAGGGAGGCCGAGTCCACGACGAGCCTGGGCTCCCCCGTTAACATCGGGCCCCGTCGTGCTCAAGCAGGAGAGAACCAGGAAGTAACGGATTTGCGCTGTGCAGTTAGCGGACGCAGGCTAATGCTAATGCTAGCTCCACTGACGCTAAGAGAATGGAGAATGGGAGGGTAGAGTGGTAAGGTGAGTGTGCTAATGCTAAAGGCTAATGCTAAAGCTAGCTCCCCTGTGGTGAAGCTAAGAATGGGGGGAAATTACAAGACACAACTGGAGGATCACCTGAGAGGGTTTTGGAGGGGAGACTGATGATGGCTGTGGCATGGATGATTGGAGGATATCATATTTGGAAGGGAACCCACACAGGCTTCTTCCTGCAGTCTACTTTTCATCCACCAGAGGGCGACAAGGCACTTGCTTTTCACAACATTTTCATCGACGTGATTCTTCCTGGGTGTTTTGGAGATGAAGGTTGGACAACTTCTTTCTCTGGACGCTCTTGTGAAAACAAACTGGCAGAGTGCAGATACTGCATCTAAAAAAGACATCCAAGAGGAAGAACGTTCAAGTAAAAATCTTGTTGACTTGAAAAACCTGTATTGACTCGGTTTTCACTGTAACTTCTGCCATTATCCAGGAATTTTGTTTTGAGCTGTCTGGCTGATGTTTTTTTTTCTTTGTGCAAACATTTTTTCTGTATGTGCTTTTTCTCCCACTAGTTTTGTTGTCGGCTGGTTTACAAACGGCCACAGCATTTTACGTTACTGAACCAAGAACAGCAAAGACTTATTTGATTGCAACCATCACAGTGACATAAAAAATAAACTGCAACATTTTGATTGACAAAATCATTTAATAAATGATGAAATTACAGGGAAAGTGTTGTATTACAAGTACATGTTTAAACCGTACCCACTCGACTCTCCTTAATGGAGATTGGAGACAGGTGACTGGGGTGAGAGGCCTCATGCTGTGAGGTGATCATACAGCGTCTACACATCTGATGCATGTCTGTTTTTACAGTCCTGTTTTCATTGTGATGTATGAATGTGATATATGGTGTGTGAGTGTGTGCCGTGTGGGAAATCACAGCACGATGCATGAACGATGTCATTGCGATGTGTAAATGTACTGTACGCTGTACGAATAATTGACCTCCTGCAGGCTCCACGTGTGTGGACCCGGTAGAACGAGCACTGAGTCCACACAGGAGGACTCTTGTGTTGGTTCAAAAGGCTCTGATATGAACCCTCCGCCTGGGGAATGCCTTCCACAAGTGAATTGTTCAATCCTGTGAAATAAAACCAATCCAACGCCTTCCTGTCTTACTTACTTAACGTCCCGTCCTGTGATCCAATAAAGGTGATCAAATAGAGGAAAACGTGCCATGAATAATATCGACGAGGTGTTTACCCAGAAGCCCGGTCCCCTTCTTGTGTCAACAGGTCTCCGACCGCACAGCCCGACACCTCGCTTTCACATCCCCGCACCGCCAGGCTGGTCCTGGACTGAAACACTCCTCCTCTCTCTTTCTCTCTTTCTCTCTTCCTCTCTTCTTCCACCTCATCCTCCTCTTCCCTCTGGAACACCCGCCGCATCCTCTCACGCCGGACGCTCCCCGCCCACCTCCCCTGGCCCCTCCCCCGGCCCCTCCCCCCTCCTCCCCCGGCCCTCCCCCCCGGCACCCTCCCCCTTCAACTATCCCATCATGCCTTGCTTGCGGCGACGTCGTCCGCCGCCGCAGGGGGATCCAGCTGGCCTGCCGGCTCGACCGTCCCCCCGGGGGGCGTGGGGGCCCGCGCGGGGGGGAGGGGGCCCGCCAGCGCGTACAGCAGGGGGTTGACGGCGCTGCTGAGGTAGCCCAGCGAGATCACCACGGGGCGCGACCTCAGGCAGAAGAGCAGCAGCCCCGGGGACGACCCCCACCACAGGGCGCCCACCTGGAGGGCGTTGGACAGGTGGTAGGGAGTCCAGAGGAGGGCGAAGGTCCCCACCACCAGGCCGATGAGGCGGTTGGTCCTCCGTAAGGAACGCCGGTGCCTCCGGCTGTGGGACGCCAGCTTGCGGACGACGCGGAGGGTAAAACAGGGTCATGAGGCCGAAGGGAAGGAGGAAGGCAGCCAACAGCTCCAGAGAACACTGGAACACCTGCGGGGCGGGGCGGGCGGGAGGGGGAGGGGAGGGGGGAGCATTTTAGTAGGGAGTCTGTGTGTCAGGGTGTGTGTGTCAGGGTGTGTGTGTGTGTCAGGGTGTGTGTGTGTGTCAGGGTGTGTGTGTGTGTCAGGGTGTGTGTGTGTCAGGGTGTGTGCGTGTGTCAGGGTGTGTGTGTGTGTGTGTCAGGGGTGTGTGTGTGTGTCAGGGTGTGTGTGTGTGTGTGTCAGGGTGTGTGTGTGTGTCAGGGTGTGTGTCTCTCTGTCTGTGTGTGTGTGTTTAATAAGTGTGTGTGCATATGTTCGTGCATAGGAAAGCCACATTTACTTCCAAAACAACCAACGTACGATTCACACCTGTATTCCAACTCGACAACAGAAATCGTCATAGTTACCCGGTGACCCGGCGTGGGGTAGGACAGGAAACACATCCCGCGTTGCACGCGCCGGTACACGAGCAGCGGCACGGGCATGGTCAGAGCCAGGACCCACACCACGGCCAGGGCGGCGTAGAGGCGGGAGAGGGTGCGGAGGCGCTGGGACAGGAAGGCCGCGCCACGCCCAGGGTGTCGGTCCAGCCCAATGAGAGCCACCAGGTAGACGCTGACGTACATGTTGACGGCGGAGGCGTAGTGGAGCAGCTTGCACGCGCCCTCCCCGAACTCCCACGCCCCGCCCCGCCAGAGCTGGCGCAGGAAGAAGGGCGTGGTCAGCAGGACCAGGAAGTCGGCGGAGGCGAGCTGGAGGACGAGGAGGGCGGTGATGGAGCGCCGGCCACGGCGGAGGCGGCGGGGTCCTCCTCGCGGTCGGAACGCGCCGCTCCAGACCACCAGGAGGTTGCCGGGGACGCCCGTCACCATGGCGATCAGCAGCAGGGAGAAGCTGAGGGAGAAGGCGAGGGGAGTCACGCTCGGAGAGGAGGCGTTGGGGGAGGAGGTGCTGGTGTTCCCGGCAGACACGTCCATCCTGGGAGGAGAGCAGGAGACGGAGAGAGAAGGGAGAGGAGAGAGGGTAGAGGAGGGGAGAAGGGAGAGGAAGGGAAATATGGAGAGGAGGGGAGAAGGGAGAGGAGAACGCAGTAGGCTCCACATTCATCTAGTCTGATCTGTACTGTACACAAGTCCTTGGTTTCAAGCCAGTGTTGAAGAGGGGCGTGGGTTAGTTTATTATTTATATAAAAAATATAAAATGGAATATTAAAAAAAATCTATAACATTTTAGATTCCTATATGTTTAATGTTTGCACCTTCCTGCCAAAGCAAATTCCTTGTCTGTGCAAATTTTCATGGCGAATAAAAACCCATTCTGATTCTGAGGGGGTTCAATGCAGGTCAGACGTAGATGGCTTGATGGACTGAGCTGCTGGGATCACATCAACATCCGTTACAGCCTGCAATAAACAGTCACACGCTGTGCTCTCATCCCACCCTCCTCCTCTCCTCCTCTCCTCCAGCCCTCCAGCCCTCCTCCTCTCCACCCTCCCCTCCAGCCCTCCTCCCTCCCCTCCAGCCCTCCTCCTCTCCACCCTCCCCTCCAGCCCTCCTCCCTCCCCTCCAGCCCTCCTCCTCTCCACCCTCCCCTCCAGCCCTCCTCCCTCCCCTCCAGCCCTCACTCCTCTCCACCCTCCCCTCCAGCCCTCCTCCCTCCCCTCCAGCCCTCCTCCTCTCCACCCTCCCCTCCAGCCTCCTCCACCTCCCCTCCAGCCCTCCTCCCTCCCCTCCAGCCCTCCTCCTCTCCACCCTCCCCTCCAGCCCTCCTCCCTCCCCTCCAGCCCTCCTCCTCTCCACCCTCCCTCCAGGCCCTCCTCCTCTCCACCCTCCCCTCCAGCCCTCCTCCTCTCCACCCTCCCCTCCAGCCCTCCACCCTCACCCTCCAGCCCTCCATCCCTCCCCTCCAGCCCTCCTCCTCTCCACCCTCCCCTCCAGCCCTCCTCCCTCCCCTCCAGCCCTCCTCCTCTCCACCCTCCCCTCCAGCCCTCCTCCCTCCCCTCCAGCCCTCCTCCTCCTCCACCCTCCCCTCCAGCCCTCCTCCTCTCCACCCTCCCCTCCAGCCCTCCTCCTCTCCACCCTCCCCTCCAGCCCTCCTCCCTCCCCTCCAGCCCTCCTCCTCTCCTCCCTCCCTCCAGCCCTCCTCCTCTCCACCCTCCCCTCCAGCCCTCCTCCTCTCCACCCTCCCCTCCAGCCCTCCTCCCCTCCTCCTCTCCACCCTCCCCTCCAGCCCTCCTCCCCTCCACCCTCCCCTCCAGCCCTCCTCCCCCCTCTCGCATCCCTCCCACCCCTCTCCCTCACCCCTCACCCCCCTCCCACCCCTCTCCCTCACCCCTCTCCCACCCTCTCCCCCTCTCCTCACCCCTCACCCCCCTCCCACCCCTCTCCCTCACCCCTCTCCCTCACCCCTCTCCCACCCCTCTCCCTCACCCCTCTCCCTCACCCCTCCCATCATCACCACAGCGTTGTTGTGGGTTTGTTGCGTAACCGTGAATCCCGATGAGAAGGCACATCGCACGCTTCTCCTGAAAGCGGTGGCGCTCCGCTGATCGTCCCCTCGTCTCGCAGCATGTCTCCCCCTCCTCCACACACCTTGTGTTGAGACGTCCCTTGTTGACATCACAGCAGCCAAATGTCACTCGGTGACCTTGCGCGGGGCCCTAGAGGGTTCCGCGTGGGCTGCTGCACTGGAGCAAGGTGACATCGCGCGGACCGGACGTGTTGTCAAGGCGACGGCTTTCCATCCCATTGGCCGACGATGGGTGAAGGCCCTGCAGTTGCTGGCGACATGCTTCCTGGTTCATAACAGAATAATCATGGCGTCTACAGTGTATGCTGAGGATCCCTTTCAGGAACTTTGTGTCTGATGCTTCATACGGGCTCTTTAGCAAGGACATGTATCATTGATGTGCCTGCTGTGGGGTACACACACTCTTCTGTGGGTGTGTGTGTGCGTGTGTGTGTGTGTGCATGCGTGAGGGTATGTTTTTGGTGTGTGTGTATATGTCTTTGAAGGCTATCTACGTTGGCTCCAAGAATGTCATTTCTTGGCCTATTGTTCGACGTAATCTTTTTGCTCATATTTCCAGGGAACGTGTGTGTCTAATGGAGCAATCATTAACTCATCTTCAATAGCTATTGATTAGCACTACGACCTTGAGTAAATGTGAAGAAACAAAGAACCTGATGCTCTCTCCGTCAGGGGTCGCTCCTTGTATTTCCTGAATGTTTAGCTTGACGTCTGTTTGCCTGTAAAAATTCAACACTGATTAAACATGGAAAACCTTGAAGTGCTTTTAAGCATTGAGGTAACTAATGTTGCCAGACGGAAGCATGACACATGCACACACACGCAGTCTTGGACACACACACTCGGAAACACAATTTATTACTTCGAAATGTTTTCCTGTCCACAGTTTTCCTCGTAAACGCCAAAGGTAGGGCCGAGCCCGGTCACGCTCTTCCGGTACATTCTGATGTGTAAACATACCGCTTCACCGGCCATGTCTGTCAACGTGAACACTGGCAGTCACGCCTGGTCTGTGGACAAACATCTGCACTGAACGCACTTCTGTCCGTCTCCAAAGATCTGCAGTACAGGACTGCGGGCAATAACATTATACATGTGTTCATTCAAACTTGCATCCTTTCAATTACGTATCCATACAGATTTTCAACTGAAATAAGAAAGGAGGATATGCAAATGTCAAATGTTTTACGTGTAAGACCACAGTACAGATATGTAACTTCATTTTGATATGGAATAGAAACTGTTCATACCATCGGGGCAACCCCAGCCTGGGCTGTTCTGTGGTGCATGGTCAACCCCAGCCTGGGCTGTTCTGTGGTGCATGGTCAACCCCAGCCTGGGCTGTTCTGTGGTGCATGGTCAACCCCAGCCTGGGCTGTTCTGTGGTGCATGGTCAACCCCAGCCTGGGCTGTTCTGTGGTGCATGGTCAACCCCAGCCTGGGCTGTTCTGTGGTGCATGGTCAACCCCAGCCTGGGCTGTTCTGTGGTGCATGGTCAACCCCAGCCTGGGCTGTTCTGTGGTGCATGGTCAACCCCAGCCTGGGCTGTTCTGTGGTGCATGGTCAACCCCAGCCTGGGCTGTTCTGTGGTGCATGGTCAACCCCAGCCTGGGCTGTTCTGTGGTGTATGGTCAACCCCAGCCTGTCCACCCTGCTTCTCCCTGTCCCTCTAAAACATGTGGACTATTCTATTACTATAGAGAACATCGTGGCCTCCTGCTACTTCCGTAGTATTAATAATAAATTAATAGCAGGATAACACCAAGATTGAATGCATTTAGAAATTGACTTCAATGCGGGTCTCTCTATCGGTGGTGCTTTTGGAGAAAAAAATAACTTTAGAAAACCAGATAATGAGGGCATTAGTAGACTGCCTTGCATTGGTTTAGTGGTGACAGTGTGTGTGTGTGTGTGTGTGTGTGTGTGTGTGTGTCTGTGTGTGTGTCTGTGTGTGTGTGTGTGTGTGTGTGTCCGAGCGTGTGACATGTCTAAAGAGTGGGAGTGTGCGTGGGACGGAGGGAACGTTTTAAAGATATAAATAAGGGAGGCCTGTCACTCTAACATGATTGGTGGCGAACAGCGAAAGATCATTGGGTTCCATCAGTAGTGCAAACATCGCTTGAAGATAATCGCAAAGTAACAAGGTACCTTATGTTGTTATTTTACATTTTTCGTTAGGAGTATGTAACCAGTTTTTGCATTTATACTGTTTCATACATTATGACAAAATTATTTGATGCATTCTTTACTGCATATATTCTTACTTACAAAATGCCTTCAAATGCTACTAGTGGAAAATTATAATTGTAGGGGCCTACACAGCACTCTATTTTTCTGAGGTATCAACGTCATTGTGCCATTTGAATAAACAGACGAGACCAATGACAATACTATCTGCAGGAGAAAACAAAACTAATGGACTCTCACGTCTGGAGTGAAGCCTCCTGACGTTAGTTCACTGGGCTAGTACCGATGTTGATATCACGGCTTTAAATTCAGAGTAAAAAAGCGCAATCCAGGCGGAACTAATTTAATTTGGTACGTACCATTGACCGCTTTGGAAACTCGCGCGGTTGGTGAGGTAACGCACTTCAGGGTGGTATGGAACTCCGGTGGATTGACTTGGACCCGTTCCATTCAACCTTCCATGCAGGAGAAGCTACCTTGAGCGAGAACGGCATTAAAAAGACACCATGAGACAAGCAACGTATAGCGCGGTTGCCGCAAGCTCTTAATTGAACTATAACTTAATATCATAACTTTTGACGCAGGCTACTATTAAAAGAGTTGATTCTACTAACAGTTGCTTGCTGTTAACTTTAAGATTCTTAAACTGAAAATAGCAAGGAACTGCCCCGTTAACCAACCTGCAAGGGATACATTTCTAACGGTTTGTAAACTTCTGTTTCTCGCGCGTATTTACGCACACAGATTCCCGGGGCCGATAATGGGGCAGCGCCCATCCAGACGCACGGAGATCGACCTCGAGTCATTACCTCCACCTCCATTCGGCGCTCCCTCGCGGTACTCCCCTCACAGATTCGATAAGGACAGCGTGTCCATGGCCGACGGACTTCCAGGTGACGTTCACAACGCACCGCCAAACTGCCTCACCGCAGACACCGAATTTACCGGCAAAGCCTCTGAAGGAGACTTCAGACGGCCGTCCATCTACAGCACCATAGACGCTGTACCGCAGCTGGATTTCTACGCCAACTCGTTGGCGGGGCGGAATCGACGGAAAAGGCCTTCCCTGGATATCCTTCGGAGATCGTTTGAGGTAAGACTTATCATAAACAACACAACACCCGCTGGTCCCCCGTCTGTATCAATACCTACAGCGTACAGGATCAAAGTTCGCCATTGGCCCAGAACAAGCACGTGACTCACGTGGTGTTTCAGGATGGAGAAGTGGGCACCAGTGACGGTGGTGTCAGTGGTGTAGCGGGAAACGGAGGCCAGGATCCTGATACCGAGGGCCCCGTCAAACCACCTGTGCGCTTTGGCTGGGTGCTCGGAGTTACGGTAAGAGGGGCCATGCTCACACACACACATGCACACACACTCACGTACCCACCGACACACACACATATATACCCACACGCTTTTACATACACACACACACACCCACACACACTCACACACATATATCCACATACACACTGACCGGTTTGGATTTCTTTGTTGCAGGTTCGATGCATGTTGAATATCTGGGGGGTCATCCTCTTCCTGCGCCTGTCGTGGATCACCTCTCAGGCGGGCATCCGTGAGTCAAACACCGCGGTGACTCATCACACACTGCATGTTAGACAGACGTTTCCCTCTTCCAACACGCCTGATTCAAATGAGTGAGTCGTATCAGCCTTCTGCAGAGCTTCGTAACGGCCGTTCATTTGGATCAGGTGTGTTGGAGCAGGGAAACACCTAAACCTGACAGGGCGAGGGGTCCCCAGGACCAGGGTTGAGAAACACTGGCTTAAACGGTCACACACACACAACACACACACGACACACACTACACACACAACACCTACACGACACACAACACAAACACACACACATGACACACACACACACATGACAAAAATCACTATTCTACCAAAGGAGTAAGAGGAACATAAATTGACCCCCTGACCTTTGACCTCTGGTCTTTCTCACATCAGTGCTCACGTGGCTCATCATCCTCATGTCGGTCGTCGTGACCTCGATCACCGCTCTCTCCGTCTCCGCCATCTCCACCAATGGGAGAGTCATATCAGGTCAGTGACCCTCCCTCCCTCCCTGCTAATCGTTTTGTTCACGGGTCGAATCGCTGTCATGTGAAGCGCCGCAGGCTGAAGAACTGCGTTATCTCCTGAACCACCAGGGGGCGCCTACTTCGTGATCTCTCGCACGCTTGGTCCGGAGATGGGAGGTCCTATTGGAATGGTGTTTTCCTTTGCCAACGCCCTGGCCTGCGCCCTGAACACTGTCGGCTTCGCAGAGGTGGTCCGTGACCTGCTCAAGGTGCAGCCACAGAGAAAACAATCATCATCTTTTACAAAAGATGATTGTATTTGAATGGTTGACCGGCTGATTCGATTGGTGACTTAGACTGGTTGTTGTGATTGGTTGTTCAGGAGTATAACGCGACCATAGTGGATGACATCAACGACGTCCGCATCATAGGTGTGATCACCGTGACGATGCTTCTGCTCATCTCATTCGCTGGGATGGAGTGGGAGGCGAAGGTAGTTCCGTTATCTCAGCCTGTTCTGTGGCTGCTTGTCAGTGCAGTATGTTGGTAAGTATAGTACACCTCTTAGGTCAATAAAACACATTTCTCCTTCCCTCTCTCCTTCCCTCCATCCTTCCCTCTCTCCTCCCCTCCATCCATCCTTCCCTCTCTCCTTCCCTTTCTCCTTCCCTCTCTCCTTCCCTCCATCCTTCCCTTTCTCCTTCCCTCTCTCCTTCCCTCCATCCATCCCTCTCTCCTCCCCTCTCTCCTTCCCTCTCTCCTCCCCTCTCTCCTCCCCTCTCTCCTTCCCTCTCTCCTTCCCTCCCTCCTTCTCTCTCTCCTTCAGACTCAGCTGCTGTTCTTCCTGGTTCTGATGGTGTCCTTCGCCAACTACATTGTTGGCACGGTGATCCCAGCCCCCGTAGAGAAACAGGCAGTTGGGTTCTTCAGCTACCGAAGTGAGGATCGAACCTATTTGGGTTATATTTGTGTCGTCTTTGTTTCATGCCATGTCAGATTCGTGTTATTTTCTATCATATTGTGGTCGTGTTAATGGTATACCAGGCCATATTTCTGTTACGTTAATGGGATGCTGTGTACTGTCACGTTCATGCCATGCTATATCGTATCTCTGTCACGTTCATGCCATGCTATATCATATCTCTGTCACGTTCATGCCATGCTATATCATATCTCTGTCACGTTCATGACATGCTATATCGTATCTCTGTCACGTTCATGCCATGCTATATCATATCTCTGTCACGTTCATGCCATGCTATATCATTTCTCTGTCACGTTCATGCCATGCTATATCATATCTCTGTCACGTTCATGCCATGCTATATCGTATCTCTGTCACGTTCATGCCATGCTATATCATTTCTCTGTCACGTTCATGCCATGCTATATCATATCTCTGTCACGTTCATGCCATGCTATATCGTATCTCTGTCACATTCATGCCATGCCAGGTGAGATCTTCCTGGCCAACCTGCTGCCAGACTGGAGAGGACCAGATGGCAGCTTCTTCAGCATGTTCGCCATCTTCTTCCCCTCTGCCATCGGCATCCTGGCCGGGGTCAACATCTCTGGAGACCTGAAGGTATCTGGAAAACTTCATCACGTTACTTTAGATTCCCGTCTGTTATCTGCATCGGTATTAGGACAGAAAAGGGATATACTCAAAGTATTCATTGTAAGATGATACAAGTTATATGTGGGTATGTAGAAATATATATAAAACCGATTAAAGGAGAATAATGTGACTCAGTTGTTGGGCAGGAGTTTGTACAGAATGTTCCAGGAGCTTCCATTGCAAGGTCCTCCACATGGTTTGAGTGTGTTTGTTTTGGTTGTAGGATCCGGCCTCTGCCATTCCCAAGGGCACGCTGACAGCCATATTCGGGACCACAATCAGCTACCTGTTCATCTCTGCCACCGCTGGTGAGCTTGGCCCTCCGTGTCTCCACTCCAGCTCTTCGTAGCTGTGTCTTTGTGTTGTGGGTATGGCATTCAATGCCTTCTCCTCTCCTCTCATCCCCTCTCTCTCTGTGTCCCCCCCTCTCTCTCTCCCCCTCTCTGTCTCTCTCCCTCTCTCTCTCTCTCTCTCTCTCTCCCTGCTCTCTCTCTGTCCCCCCCCCTCTCTCTCTCCCCCTCTCTGTCTCTCTCTCTCTCCCCGCTCTCTCTCTGTGTGTGTCCCCCCCTCTCTCTCTCTCCCCCTCTCTCTCTCCCCCTCTCTGTCTCTCTCCCTCTCCCTGCTCTCTCTCTGTGTCCCCCCCCCTCTCTCTCTCCCCTCTCTGTCTCTCTCCCTCTCTCTCTCTCCCCGCTCTCTCTCTGCAGCATCATGCGTGGTGCGAGACGCCTCTGGAAACCTGAACGACAGTTTGCCGGCGAACTTCTCGGAGCCGTGTGAGGGCCTGGGCTGCAAGCTGGGCTGGAACTTCACCTACTGTGAGGAGTCACACAACTGCTCCTACGGGCTGGCCAACAGCTTCAAGGTGAGCTGGCTGTGGAGGAGGGCCAACGCGTAACAGTGTGTGTCTCTGTGTGTGTGTGTGTCTGTCTGTGTGTGTGTGTGTCTCTCTCTGCGTGTGCTTGTGTAGCTAATAAAGTTTGCGATTGCGTTGAACCTTGCAGATTCTAAGCCTGGCTTCCGGGTTTGGACACCTCATCACCGCAGGCGTGTTTGCTGCCAGCCTATCATCCGCCCTCGCCTTCTTAGTCTCCGCCCCCAAGGTCTTCCAGGTAAGAGGCCACGTCCAATAGGTGCATGGCAGACACTGGAACACACCGGGGCATTTTGATCCTAGCAAAGAGAAACAGAAAATCTTCCAGGATTTTATATCAAAGAAATGTACTCCCCCTTCCCCCCTACCCAGTGTCTATGCAGGGACAACATTTACCCCTACATCGGGTTCTTTGGAAAGGGTTATGGGAAGAACGACGAACCCTATCGAGCCTATTTGCTCTGCTACATCATCGCAGTGGCCTTCATTTCAATTGGTAGGTTTTATCTTGTCAGCCAAAAAGGGATTCCTCCTCATCTAATACTAACTGAATGTCTCCATCCCCCCTGTGCCTCGATCCTGTGCCTCGATCCTGTGCCTCGATCCTGTGCCTCGGCCCTGTGCCTCGCGCCTGTGATCAGCCGAGCTGAACTTCATAGCAGCTCTCATCTCCAACTTCTTCCTCTGCTCCTACGCTCTCATCAACTTCTCCTGCTTTCACGCCTCCATCATGAACTCGCCAGGTGAGCCGTCCGCAACACACACAACCACACACACGTACCACGTCCTCTGTGGAATGGGCTTCCTCTTCCTGTGTACTTCCTGTTTGCTTCCTGTTACTTCCTGTTTACTTCCTGTTTGCTTCCTGTTTACTTCCAGTTCACTTCCTGTTTACTTCCCTCTGCTGCCCCCTCCAGGCTGGAGGCCGTCGTTCCGCTTCTACAACAAGTGGACGGCCCTGTTTGGAGCCACCATCTCCGTGGTGCTGATGTTCCTGCTCACCTGGTGGGCGGCTCTGGTCACCTTCTGCATCATCTTCTTCCTGCTGGGTTACGTCACCTACAGCAAGCCAGGTGAGGCGCACTCAGGGACCAGGGACGCTTGGTCCTGTCATCCGTGCTGTTTGTGGTGCTATTGTTGTTGTTTTTTATTGTTCTCCATTAAATAATTGTTTGTGTGTCTGTGTGTGTGTGCATTTGTGTGTGTGTGTCTGTGTGTGCATTTGTGTGTGTGTCTGTGTGTGTGTGTGTGTGTCTGCGTGTGTGTGTGTGTGTGCAGAGCTGAACTGGGGCTCCTCCGTCCAGGCTGGGACCTACAACATGGCTCTGTCCTACTCCGTGTCTCTGTCAGGAGTGGAGGACCACGTCAAGAACTTCAGGTGAGACTCCTCACAACCCCATGATAAGACACACTCTCTCCAGAACACAGAAAACACACAGCATACAGTACAACAGCCTTTTTTGAGTCGGTAGAACCCTCCCAAAGTCCTCCCAAAGGGACTGCTGAAGAACCATTGACAATCAGGCAACACTTTCTTTCTGAGAATGCCCCCCCTTCCCCCTCTTCCAGACCCCAGTGCCTGGTGCTCACGGGGCCCCCCTTCCCTCTCTTCCAGACCCCAGTGCCTGGTGCTCACGGGGCCCCCGAACCTGCGTCCAGCCCTGGTGGACTTAGTTGGGGCCTTCACCAAGAACGTCAGCCTGATGATCTGTGGAGACATCCTTCTGGTCAGTGCTCTGGAGACAGGTCTCTGGAGGTCTCTGGAGGTCTCTGGAGACAGGTCTCTGGAGGTCTCTGGAGACAGGTCTCTGGAGGTCTCTGGAGACAGGTCTCTGGAGGTCTCTGGAGACAGGTCTCTGGAGGTCTCTGGAGACAGGTCTCTGGAGGTCTCTGGAGACAGGCCTCTGGTCTCCCCAGTGCTGTGTGAGCAGCAGAAACCTTGCAGGTTTTTAAACTATTTCTCTGTCTGTCCATCGCAGGAGGAGGAAAGGTTTGTCCTGCGCAGCGCAGACAGCTTGGTGAAATGGCTGAACAAGAGGAAGGTGCGCTCGTTTTACACACCCTGCACAGGAAACAGCCTTCGGGAGGGAGCGAGGCAGCTGCTGCAGGTGAACACGCTGGCAGACATGCAGACATGTACTTTAGACTACCTCAGCCCTTTTGATTTATTTCTTCCCTTTTCTTTCTTTCTTTCTTTCTTTCTTTCTATCTCTCTCTCTCTCTCTCTCTCTCTCTCTCCTCTAGTCGTCTGGTTTGGGCAAGCTGAAACCGAACACACTCTTTTTGGGGTTTAAGGCCAACTGGAGGGAATGTGACTCAGAGAAGCTGGAGGATTACGTCAACACCATCCAGTGAGAGAGAGAGAGAGAGAGAGAGAGAGAGAGAGAGAGAGAGAGAGAGAGAGAGAGAATAGAGAGAGAGGGGACAACCTCACGCTGTCAAGGCAGCCACAATCTCAACTGTAAATGATGACTGTATACCTTTCTGTTCCTGTATCTTTCTGTCTCTGGGGCTCTCCTTCCCACTCTCTCTCTCTCTCTCTCTCTCTCTCTCTCTCTCTCTCTCTCTCTCTCTCTCTCTCTCTCTCTCTCACTCTCTCACTCTCTCTCTCTCTCCCCTCTTTGTCTCCATGCAACTCTCTTTTTCGCACTTCCTCTATGTCCCTCTCTCTTTCTCTCCCTCTCTCCTCTCTCTCCCAGTGACACGTTTGACTGTAACCACGGCGTGTGCATTCTAAGGATGATGGACGGCTTGGACGTTTCAGAGGAGCTGGAGTGCGAAGGCAAGACATTAAAAAAAACACTAATATCAGAATATTTAGTCTTATCGCTTACGTACTTATGTATTAGAGTATGAGGATGTCTGGGGAGACTTAACTGACAGGGAGAGGACTGTGGTCTTACAGTGAACCCAGGCTTTGAGCCCGAGGACAACATGGAACAGGACCAGAGTCCGAGTCCCAGCACCAGTCATAAAGAATATGGTGAGAACCTACACACACACATTCTGTACACACACACACACACATCATACTGTACACACACACACACACACACATCATGCTGTACACACACACTATACACACACATACACGACACACCCACATACACACAGTGAATCACTTGTGTGTTCTCGGTTCCAGAAGAGGACCAGCAGGAGAATGTTCCAGAAGAGCAGAAGAGAACAGTGTTCCAGAACAAACAAGGGAAGAAGACCATCGACGTGTACTGGATCTCTGATGACGGAGGTGAGGGAGGGCGGCGCATTCAAATCTAGAACGTTCCTCTAGATAAATATTCCAACTAACCTAGGAGTAACTCTCTCTCCTCTTCTTTATAACCCTTTCTTGTTCCCCTCCTCCCCTCCCCTCCCCTCCCCTCCCCTCCCCTCTCCTCTCCTCTCCTCTCCTCTCCTCTCCTCTCCTCTCCCCTCCCCTCCTCTCCTGCCAGGTCTAACCCTGCTGGTGCCTTACCTGTTGACCAGGAGACGGCGCTGGCGCCAGTGCAAGGTCCGAGTGTTCATCGTGGGCCACCAGTACAATATGGAGGAGGATCGGAAGGAGTATGTGTCTCCAGAATGTTCCACAGGCTCTACACTGCTCTTTTCTCCTTACTACTGTCTGAGTCATCCATGTCAGACGCCCTGTCAAGAAGAAATGAAATCACGAATAAGAGTTGTTTGGTTTACTTTAAACTTTATTGAATGGCGACTTATATTTCAATTAATAAAATTAAGAGTTAGTTAAATTAATTAGGGAGGCCTCTAGTGTGTATAAAAATATTCAGTTCGAGTATTCGTGATTCGTTGTTGTGAATCGGAGTGGTTTGATTCTGTCATCAGGATGATCTCTCTGCTGAAGAGGTTTCGCCTGGACGTGCATGATGTCATCGTGATGACAGACAGCGAGAAGCCGCCCAACCCCAAAAAGTGAGTCCATTCATACTTCTTCACCGGGACAACGTTAAGGGTAGGAAGTGAACGATTCCTCCAAATAAGGAAGGGAGGGATGAAGGATTGCGAGGGAGGTAGGAAGCGGATGTTGGGTTTCCAGCGTTCACATGGGCTGCGTGAGGTCACAAACGCAACACGAGCAGGACAAACTGAATCCAGACGCGCTCTTCAGTGGTGTGCTTCTCTGTCTGCAGCCTCAAGCGCTTCGAGGACACTGTCGCCCCCTTCAGGTTGAGGGATGCACAGCATCCTGATGTCTCTCTACAGCAGCTGAAGAAAGACTGTCCCTGGAAGATCTCTGACAAAGAACTGGAGGCCCTCAGACTGAAGGTGTGTGTGTTGCTGTGAGAGAGTGTGTGTGTGTGTGTGTGTGTGTTGAAGAGAGCGTGTTGGACAGGGCTTGAGGGAGGAGCATGGCTGTGTTTGTGTGAGAGGGGAAAAGTACATACCCTGCCGTCATGGCTTCCTGTACCCTTCGGTGGCTGTCCCCTGACCCTTGACCCCCTGTCTCCCTCTCTTACCTCCCAGTCGGAGAGGAAGGTGCGTCTGAATGAGATCATCCGCAGGAACTCTCAACACTCCGCTCTAGTCCTGGTGTAAGGATCTCCTCAGTAGCACGCCGCTGGCCCAGCTCGTTATCTATGCACTGTCAACTGTTCTTATGGTTGCTACATTTTTTATTAGTTTTTCTCTGTCTACCTGTCTGTGTTTGTGTGTGCCTGTGTGTGTGCCTGTGTGTGCCTGTGTGTGTGCCTGTGTGTGCCTGTGTGTGTGCCTGTGTGTGTGTGCCTGTGTGTGCCTGTGTGTGTGCCTGTGTGTGCCTGTGTGTGTGCCTGTGTGTGTGTTGCCTGTGTGTGTGTGTGTCTGTGTGTGCCTGTGTGTGTGCCTGTGTGTGCATGTGTGTGTGTGCCTGTGTGTGTGTGCCTGTGTGTGTGTACCTGTGTGTGTGTGTGTGTGTGTGTGTGTGTGTGTGCACCCTAGGAGCCTGCCCGTCCCCCAGACAGACTGCCCCGGGGCTCTGTACATGGCCTGGCTGGACGCGCTGACCAGTGGACTCCACTGCCCCACCGTGCTCATACGAGGGAACCAGCAGAACGTCCTCACGTTCTACTGCCAGTAGAACATCCTCACGTTCTACTGCCAGTAGAACAGTCTCCAAGAGAACCGGACGTGTAACTGGTGACTAGCGACCGAAATAGCTATCCTTTACTGGTGATTAGCAACTTAATTAGCTCTTCTTTACTTGTGATTTGTGACTCAATTAGCTAGTCTTTACGAGTGACTGGTGACTAGTGACATGGCTAGCTAGTTACTAAACTGTGCTTGGTAGTCATTCTCCTACCACCCTCATTCCAGGGAACCAAGAAAGCATTCTCACCTTCTACTGACAAGACACATGCAACTTTCTCATTTCAAATCATTCAATTAACAAGTAACCTTTTTGACTTGCATTATTATTCTGCCAATAAAGTCGTGATTGCGAACTAATAGATCAGGTAACATAATTTGTCCATGGAGACACCGTGTGTGACGATACCAGATGTCGTAGCTGTTGAAAAAGTGTGACACAATCCCACTGTGATGACAGTCACTCATCACTCCACTGATCCTTACAGTTGTTGACAGGTGTTTGTTGTCATGTCGACCAAAATGGTTGTTGCCATGAGTAGTTACTGTATGTACAGTTTTCAGTTTTATTGTAAACGTGGTGTGTCTAACCTTTTAATCTGTGTACCACAAATGATAGAGTTTATATACTATGCTACAATGTACTTAATACAATTAAAGATGCTTATTTTTATGAGGTGATGTATTAATTTAAGGTTGTGCTCTGCAGTCATGTACCTTATGTGCTTATACCTGCTGGACAATCAATGATCTAATGTTGTATGCATTCCTTATCACCAATGATTTGTATTTTTCACATTGAAAAGGTAGACTAGAGAGTGTGACGTCAACACATTGGTTTTACTTTCCCTCTAATCTGACTTGCACTTTCTTTGTTGATGTGATTAAATGAATCTCATCAAAGTCTTGTGTTGTATTGGAATATACTGTATAATAAATAAATAAATACATAAGAGTGCTGCTATAGCTATGTGAAAATGCGTCTGTTTTTGACAATCTTTGAGAAAGATGAAGAGAATGGGGAGTGAATGAATGTATAGGCGTGAACGAGTGAAAGAAATGCGCGCTGCGCGTTACGTTCACAATAGGATTGTTTTGTTTAACTTGTGAACGAGTCTCGTACTTTGAGCCGGTAGACTGTTGCAGATGAACGTCTTGGCTTGACGGTAAAGCTGTCCGTCATGGATGTGAACAAATACCTCGTTTTCTTCGAGGTACACAACCTTGACATAGATCAGAAGGATAGGCTCGGGAAATATTTTCAAATTCGAAGGCGATCAGGTGGAGGGGACTGTGGACCAGTGGAGAAAGTTCGAGACAACATTTACAAGATCGCGTTCAAGAAACAAAAAGGTGAGGGATTGGAATACGATATTTACATTTCATAATTGCACTTGATATTTGGTATATCTTCGAAGTCATAAGCGAAAAGGCTTGTCTTGTATTTATTGAGTTTAACTTTAGTTTTTGGCAAGACAAGGCAAGGCCAGTAGCACATTAACAACAAGGCAATTCAAAGTGCTTCACATAAAACCATTAAAAGCATCAAAACAATGCAAAAGGTAATAGTCTATATAAAGCCTATCAGTCAGAATTTTAAGAAAGAATCTCTACTCTGTTTAAATCAGTACAGCAGTCTGGATAGATTGTTTAAAACATCAAATACGTTTATACAAATTGAAGAATATAAAAGCGCACTTTCACTTTCGCATTTCACGCACCTTGCTTTTACGCACGCTCACGTGTTCTCCTTCCTCGTCTTCTTCGGTTGTATTACCGGCGCAGACCAGGAGACGGTGCTGCAGAAACGGGATCATGTTGTGGAGATCCAAGGAGGTCCTCTCACCCTCATCATGCTTGGGAGTCACGAGCCAGCGTTGGAGGCTTCTCTCAGCACTGCCCCAAGCAACACCCCCAAACAAAGGGTAAACTATTACAATTTCAATGTTTCTGAAAGTGTGTTCATAATACGACAGACAAGAACTAGACTGCATAATAAAACATGCACACACACATTGACAAACACAAACATGACAATATCTGTTATTTCTCATTTATACCCATGCAGGATTTGTTTTAACGGGTCCCTCTTCCTCAGACCACATATTTAAGTTTTAAGATTCCTGTATGTTTAATATATGCAGCTTCCTGCCAAAGTAAATTCCTTGTCTGTGTAAACTTTCAAGGCGATTAAAACCCTTTCTGATTCTGATTCTGATTCAATCTGCAGGGCAGCTCCTTCCATGAGGCACTTTCGCCACCTGGTGGTGACAAGCACACAGTGCAGCTGAATACCTACTTGCAGCAGTACCTGAGGGAGATCCCCAGAGCTCAGAGGCACCTCCAGCAGCAGCTGTCCTCCCTGGGCTGCACCCTCCAGCTCCCCCTGGTGGACGGACAACCAGTGGTGGTGGTCAAGTGTTCAGGCCAGGCTGGGGCCGAGGGAAATGAGGGTGGGGATGAGCTGGGGGGGTGGAGGAAGGAGGTGGACAGGCTGTTTGAGGAGGACTACTTACACCACTTTGAGGTGGAACCGTTGAAGATCCAGAAACTACTCCTTGTGAGCATATGCCAGGATGACGAGGCGGGGGTCAAGGTGTACAGTGAGACGGGTCAGGGCTTTGTGGTGGTGGTGGGCGAGACCTCCCAGGTCCGGGCCCGGCTTAGTGACCTGGAGGTCACCACGCAGTTAGAAGGTCAGGGCTTCAGGGTCAACCCGGAGAAGACCAGCACCATCTGTCGGCTGGGTGAGGCCAAGCTCCGCCTCCTGGGGGAGGGGCTAGAACAGGAAGTGAGCCGAGCCGCTCCCGGCGTGCGAGTGACTCGGAGGAGTCCGGGTGAGCTCGCTATAGAAGGCTCGCCCGCCGAGGTTCTGAAGGCGAGAGACACGGTCTCTAAGATGGAGTCCCAGGTTGAGGAGAGGGCCTTGGACATGCCCTCCCTTCTCATGGCCTTCCTGAAGGAGAGGTACAGCGGGCCGAGGGCGCTGGAGGGCTTCATGGGCTGGGGGCGTCAGGTGGAGGCGCAGCTAGGCAACACGGAGCTCCACCTGCTGTCCCTCTCCTCCGACAAACTCGCGGAGGCCGAGAAGGCCCTCCGCCTCGAGTTCACCGAGGAGAAGATCGACGTGCCCAGCTGCTCCTCGACCCCGCGGGAGCTGAGGTCCACGCTCGAGGCCAAGGTGAGCCAAGCTGCCGGTAAGGTGTCGGTCAGGTTCGGTTCAGGATCCCAGGTCCATCTCCTGGGTCACGCCGAGCAGGTCCGGGAGCTGAGAGAGGAGATCGGCGAGTTTCTGATTGATCGAGCCATTTCGGTGGAGAGGATCGCGGTGCCCTGTCAGGAGATAGCGGACCACTTCCCGGAGCTGCTGGAGAGGCTGGACCTGCAGGACCCAGAGGTGGAAGTCCTCCCTGACGTGGTCTCCACATCCTCCGACCTTCCCTCCGTGGTCCTCCAAGGACCCTCCAAGCAAGTGGCCCAGCTCCTCAGCCGGCTCCACCCAGCTTTGACATCCCTGGTCAGGGAGAGCATCACCATCGACCAACCCGGGGCCCTGCGCTACTTCCAGGGCCAGGGTAAGGAGTACCTTCAGGTGGTCGGCCGTGCCGAGCGCTGTGTCGTCCTGCTGGAGGGACAAGGAAGCTTCCCCGGCGTCACTCCCAGCGCCGCCTCGCTCACCAGTCCAACCAGGTCGCGGCTCGAGAACGTCCCGGCCGCTAGCTACCCCCTCCCGGGCGGCCTCCTGGTGGAGGTCCGTCAGGGCGACATCACCAAGGAGCGGGCGGACGCGCTCGTCAACGCCGCCAACGAGGACCTGGATCACGGCGGGGGCGTGGCGGCGGCGCTGAGCCGGGCGGGCGGCCCCGAGGTCCAGCGGGCGAGCGCCGCCCTGGTGCGGCAGGTGGGGAAGCTGATCGCGGGGTCGGTGGTGGAGACGGTGGCGGGAGACCTGCCCTGTAAGATGTTGCTGCACGCCGTGGGGCCGGTAGGGGGCCGCGTCGGGGGCAAGGAGAGGGTCTTGCTGGAGAAGACGGCGAGGGCCGCCCTGGATCTGGCGGCGGACATGGGACTCCAGACCCTGGCCATGCCCTGCATCAGCTCGGGGATCTTCGGGGTGCCCGTCGGGGTATGTGCGGAGGCCATCGTCACGGCGGTGAAAGGGTTCAGCGGGGAACAGCACGGCATGACCAAGGTGACCCTGATAGATGTTAGTGCAGAGGCGGTGAGGGCCATGCAGGAGGCCTGTGATAGGCTACTGGGACAGAGGGAGAGGGGGGCGGAGAGGGAGAGAGAGAGGGAGAGAGAGAAGGGCAGAGAGAGGGAGTCTGGGCTGGACACATTGCCTGGCCCAAGCCCCTCTCCCCAGGACAGCCAGGAAGATGCAGCTCCACCCCCAGCCAGAGGAGCAGCAGAAGCCTGGGTCACGGTGAAGATCATCCAGGGAAGCATTGAGACACAGCAGGTGAGAGAAACATTACACAAGAGACTAGCAGGACCGGAACTGCACTTTAATGGCTGCTTGGCTTGAATATCCATCTGTTAGGTCTGAGAACTCTTAGAAGGATTGTTGTTTTTCCAATGCTTACTTTTCACACGACTTATTTTTTCTCCCTCTTTTACCTATTTCTCTCCACCTCGCCCTCCACCACAACCTTCCTCTCCCTCATCCCCACACTCCTCCTCCACCCTTGTGTGCTCTCTAGGTGGATGCCCTGGTGTGTCCCATGCTGGGTAGCGACCCCCTGTCCTCCCGGGTGGGGAAGGCCCTGTCTGAGGCCGGGGGGCCGGGCCTGAAGGCTGCCTTCTCCAGGGAGGCTGTGGGGCCCACAGGCCCTGGGGACAAGGTCCTGGTTGAGGGTCTGTCTGGACTCAGGTCTGGTCGGGTGTTCTTCATCAGCTGTGCCCCGTGGGACAACAACTCTGAAGGACCAGCTGCACAGGTCAGAGTGTGTGTGTGTGTGTGTGTGTGTGTGTGTGTATGTGTTTATGTGTGTGTATGTGTGTGTGTGTGTATGCGTGTGTATGTGTGTATGCGTGTGTATGTGTGTGTGTATGTGTGTGTATGTGTGTGTGTATGTGTGTGTATGTGTGTGTGTTTATGTGTGTATGTGTGTGTATGTGTGTGTGTGTATGTGTGTGTATGTGTGTGTATGTGTGTGTGTATGTGTGTGTATGTGTGTGTGTTTATGTGTGTATGTGTGTGTATGTGTGTGTGTGTATGTGTGTGTGTGTGTGTGTGTGTGTGTATGTGTGTGTGTGTGTGTGTATGTGTGTGTGTGTATGTGTGTGTATGTGTATGTGTGTGTGTATGTGTGTGTCCCAAACTCTTTAGAAATCCTCCAGGTTGCAAAACAATGTTGCGTGTAACTTCCTCACCCACGTTGGACCTTTCTACCCAAGTTGACCTTTACCCTCTGACCTCCCCCCCAAACCCAGGCTCTGAAGCAGGGCATTCGCAGGGTTCTGTCCTCGTGCGAGAACCGAGGCTTCGGTTCCATCGCCTTCCCTGTGCTCGGAACCGGTATCGTTCTGAAGTTCCCCCACAGCATTGCAGCCAGGGTGCTGTTGCAGGAGATACAGGGACACCAGCAGACCCGGAGCAGCAGAACTCCCTTCTTGATTCATATTGTTGTCCATCCCAACGACACGGAGGCTTTCAAGGTGAAAGACTATCCGGGAAAAGAGAAAGTTATTCAGTTTGGTTTAGTTTCTTTCAATACATTTTATTAGTAGCTGTGTTTTTTTAAGGTTGGTTTAGTTAGTTATATCTCAAAATAATTTTCCTCACAATTGTTTTGTGGTCCATGTTTGCATACAGGCTTTCACGACTGCCAAGGGTGCATTGAGTGTCAGAGGGGTCACTATAGACGCTCCACTAAACCAAAGTGAGTTATTAAGGTTCAAAAACACCATACAGATTAATAAAACCTTCGGGATCTTTCATAATATCTCTTCTATGTCTCTCTCTCTCTCTCACTCCCTCTCTCCCTGCCCCTCAGCTCCTCCCACTCCTACTTCAGCCACCCCTGCCTCGACCACACTCAGTGATGTCACGGTCATGGTGGGAGGAGTCAAGTTCCAGCTGATCTCTGGTGACATCACAACCGAGTACACTGACGTCATCGTCAACACCACAGACTTCTCTCTGCAAAACCAAACAGGTGCGGTAACCACGGAGATGAACATCTTCGTTTTTTGTCTCCTGGGTGTACTTACAGCTGTCATCCTCTAGGTGTCTCCAAAGCCATCGTGACAGCTGCTGGACCTTCCGTCCAGGCCGAGTTGGCACAAGGTAAACAAACACACTTCGTTATTTACCTTCAATTTAAAGAACAACCAATCACGCTTCATTGATAATATATTCACAATCTCGTTTCTTATGGGACAAAAGGTATACCAAAAAAAAACCATCTACTGTTTAGCTTTGGCCTATCGGTGAAGGTTGTCTGCGGTGAGGCACGTTGCTCTTCTTGACTCTTCCTCTCCTCCTCCTCCTCCTCCTCCTCAGCTGGGAAGCCTGCAGACCTCCTGTGCTCCACAGGGCCCGGTCTCCTGCCCTGCAAGGAGATCGTCCACGCCAGCTTCAGGTGTGAGGCTACAAAGATCAGTAAGACCTGTGGGAAGATCCTGAAGCTTTGCGAGAGGAAGGGCTACCGGTCTGTGTCCTTCCCAGCAGTCAACACGGGTTCGTACCGTCCAATCACGTTTCACTCTAGATGCAAGATAGCCATCTCCGCAGCCACAGTTAATTTTCTGTTGTGGGACTAAGCCTGAACAGTTGGATTACGTAACTTCGGAATTGATTAATTGAATACAAATTATATTTGATTAATTGAACTCAATTTAATTTAATCAATTTAATTGAACTGAATTGAATCAACATCACCACGACAACCCTTCTCACTTTGTTTCATAGTATTAGACACACTACAAAGAGTAGTCATGGATTTCCTGTCTCTCACTTGTCACTGGCTTCCAGGTGCTGGTGGGATCGACTCTGTCACCGTGTGCAGAGCCATGATGGATGGCCTGGTCTACACAGTCAGGAAGCTGACCCCTAAGACCCTCTGCCTCGTCCGAGTGGTCATCCTGCAGGACAACATCTTCCAGGCCTTCAGGTCACTCCCTCACCTGCTCTCTATGGGTCGCAGTCCTTTCGCTCTGGCCATTCCCTAGGTTTTCTTTTCCCTCCTATCTGGGGGTATTTCAGAAAGCAGGTCATGTGACATACCCGGGTAAGTTAACTCCCCAGCTGACACCCAGCGTTGTAGCAACATTGCCAGTAGGTTGCTGCAACATTCTGAATCAGCTGGTGGGTTAACTTACCCGGTTATGTTGCATAACCTGCTTTCTGGAATACCCCCCTGGAATACAAAGTTTCATTTGTGTTTTTTTGTTGTTGTTGTTGTTTTCAGATCTGAGCTTGCGTCTCGTCCTCCGGAAACTGTTGTTCTACCCCTCACCCTTAAAGGTGCGCTGTGTGGAATCTTGGTAAACATACTTTAGTAGATGGCATCCCTGTCTGTTGCACCCTGACGCGTAATATAAATATCTGTCTCCCTCTCTCTCTCTCTGTGTCTCTTTTTCGACCTCTCTCTCTCTCTACTCAGAGAAAGCCCACCTGGTGCTCAAAAAGACCGTGAAGCTGGGCTCGTTGTCTTCCCCTCCCTCCTCCTCCTCCTCCTCCTCCTCCTCCTCCAGCTCCCCCTCAGCCCCCTCGGGCCTCTCCGTGTCCCCCTGGAAGCCTCCCCCAGCGGTGCTGGTGGTCCTGGGGCCAGAGTCTCAGGCCGTGACCCGGGCCAGGAGAGAGCTGGAGGCCATTCTGATGAAGCAGCTCGATCGGAAGGAGGTGGAGGGGAAGGACCTGCGGATCCTGGAAGAGCCGGAGCTCCAGGCCTTCCAGGAGTCAGTCCGGGCCCAGGCGGTGAGCCTGGAGCTGGGGCAGGGCAGGCCGGCGGCGGCCAACATCAATTACGTCCTCCGGGGCCTGGCCGAGGACGTGCTGAGCGTGTATAACCTCCTCCAACGGGGCCTCAGCGGCGCCCTTCGCAGGGACCTCGATGAGCGGAACGAGGCCCTTGTGGCTTTTATGGTCCAGTGGTCCCTGCAGGGACCCGGGGACGTCTGGAATGAGCTGGGGCTGAACAGCAACTACATGCTGGAGCAGGCCCACCTCGAGGGCCTGGTGGAGGTGGAGGTGTTTGGTCTCAATAGGGAAGTGTTGTCTGTGAACCTGACGACCAACCTGGCAACCGACTGCCTCACTGGACGCGTGTACAAAATGAAAAGGGAGGAGAGCAAAAGTACGGAGGGTTTTATTTTGGTCGCTAGTGTCGAGGCCTTTTTCAGTTTATGAGCTTTTTGGTGTGGTGAATGTAATTGATCACTTTTGCCCAATATCCACAATCTCTGTCCTCTCCTCCTGTGTGTGTATGTGTGTGTGTGTGTGTGTGTTTGCAGCGCTGCCACAGTACTGGGATCCCATGGCTGAAAAGGAGGTACTAAAGAAGGTTGAGCTGTCTTCAGGATCACAGGAGTACAAGACTGTGGCTCAGGGCTTTCTGAAAACCGCCGGAAACTTTACCATCCGCAAGGTGTGTTTGAGATTACACACATGATTTAATTTGAATTAATTTGCAATGTTATTTAATATTAATTTCATTTAACTTTACCTTTGTCCATGAAAAAACCCTACACATGCAAAAAAAACGACCACAAACATCGTTTGTTGGTTCACTTCCTGTCTGTCCTTCAACTAACCACTGTGCTCCCTCCCAGATTGAGCGTGTGCAGAACTTCTTCCTGTGGCAGGCCTATTCTGTGTGTGAGAAGCGAATCAAAGCCAAGAACGGGGAGAGTGCGGTGGGTGAGAAGATGCTGTACCACGGCACCAAGAAGGACAGCTGTGCCCCCATAGAGATGTCGGGATTCAACAGGAGCTATGCTCACAGTAAGAAACAGCTGCTCTGTGTCATGTTTAGTTGAACTGCCTAGTGGTGTCCTATATAAAACTGATCTCACAATACCTGCCTTTCTCTCTCTCTCTCTCTCTCTCTCTCTCTCTCTCTCTCTCTCTCTGTCTCTCTCTCTCTCTCTCTCTCTCTCTCTCCTATCTCCCGACAGTCACTGCATTCGGAGTGGGCACGTACTTTGCGGTGAAAGCTAACTACTCAGCCAATGACAGATACTCTCCGCCACATGACGGCGTGAAGCGCATGTACGTGGCTCGCGTCCTGACCGGCCGCTACACGCTGGGAAACGGCACCATGAAGGTCACCCCGCCTCGCGGCTCCGACCCCACTGACTGCTACGACAGCCTGGTGGACAACCAGCAGACCCCCAGCATGTTTGTCATCTTCCACGACGACCAGGCCTACCCAGAGTACCTCATAACCTTCTCCTGAAAACCTGCCGCTCTTTCCTCTGGGCTGGTCTGGTTTGATCTGGTTTGATCTGGTCTGGTGAGACTTCCCTCCCATCCCATTCTTTGATCCCACATCAGTGCTGCTGGGTGCTTGTGGTTCAGTCTGAGGGAAGCATCTTCTGAGGGAATAATCTTAACTAACATGAATATGTATTGATGCAAATTACCTCATTTCCTTCCTCACCTATATTTTTCATGGTCTTTTATTTCGGATTATTTTACTTTCCTTCTTTGCAACCTGTTTTTGAGCCAGGTGTAGAATCTGTATCACCTGGAGGGTCTGTCTGGTCACACAATAAAGCATCAGAAAAAAAGCTATGCCGTATTGTAAAAGTAATCGACTGGACAGTGAAGAGCTCTGTCTTTAAACCACTGATCAGTTAACAACAAATAAAGATAATTATTACTTTATTACCTTTATACTGTTTGAAATGTTCTGAATATAATTTAAAAAAAAATATCTATACCTTGCTATATTACGTAAGCTCACAAGCACATAACCCTTGGTTATGTCCAGGAGATAAATTAAATCTATTAATTATGTTTCTTGTATCATTGATAAACTGTCATTATGCTGTTTTATTATGCCTGCATAGCCAAGTTAGGTCTTTGTAAGGTGCGACTAGGAAAGGCCTTTGTCACTAATTTAAGTCACAATTGAGGTCACAATATTGCCAAAGTGTATAATGCCATGCAACTTTGAATGAGGAAAAGAGAAGGAGCGACAAGGCCATTTCTAGGAGCCCTATCTAAAGACCTAAACAAAAGCTATCTAGCATACAGTGTCCTTTTTCTGTGCCTGCGAATGCTATGCTAATCATCTTGTATCCTCCCATATTGTGATACCATATACTCTCTTGATTTCCTGTATTCATTGTCCAGTCTTCTGTGATACTCAGCTTGAGTGTATCAGACACCTGCACCTTACATATGCAATAAATACGTTGATTTTGTCCTGAACTTGTATTATTCCTTTCATTGACTTGGTACTTTCAGAGCAATTGGGTATTATCTAATACGTCTTAAACAGTTTCAGACAGCACTTGATGAGGTGAGAAGAGCAAAAACAATGATTGAAAATTAGCAGACAAATATTTCACCACGTTCTTCAATGTTGCCAAAATGACAGGCATCTCATACTCTGGTATTATCTAATCAAATATTTCTCTCTACATGGGAAAGAGTAGAAAACCACTGAATGAGGAGTAGTGGTTGATATTATCGCTAATGTGAAGTCCTTTCCAGGGACGGACTGGGGAAAAAAAGTGGCCCGGGAGTTTCTGTCATAGACCGGCCCACTCCCCACCCCCCGGGACGAATACATCTTGTGCCGCCCCCTACCCCGCCGGCAGCCCCGAGAGTACACGGAACGAGTGGCACGAGCTATAGTAACACTCCAATGTAGGTATAGTTTGCTAGTTGAATAGGAGTCAGATGGGAATGGGAGTCAGATGGCTGAGCGGTGAGGGAGTCGGGCTAGTAATCAGAAGGTTGCTAGATCGATTCCCCACCGCCTTCTGCTGGGGATGAAAACTGAAGAAGAGGTCAAATGTGTCTGACTTTGGCCTGGTGAAATATCACGTCAGAGATGTCTTATGCCACTGCATACTTCTATTCTGTTTAAAAAAAAAACAACATAATTATTCATAAGTATGCAGTGGCATACCGACACCTCTGACGTTGATAACAAACCAAACCGTTTCAAAATCGGTTGAAAATTGAGCAAGTTATGGTCATTTAAAAAGTACATGTAGCATCAACACAATGTTATGGGTGAGCGAGTTGCCTGTAGCAAGATGGCCGCCATATGCGGACGTTCGACTCCGTTGTCCGGCAACGCGGACGAGACATCTAGTGTTTATATATATCTATGATCCCATCCCCCAACATAATTTTGGTCACACCATGGGTCACACACTGACATCTTTCTTATTGTACCCCTATATGTTCGAAAAATGGTACAGACATGAACCCTTTCTCACATTTGTACCCTTTCAACCTAGAAAAAGTACAAATGTGTACCTTATGGATCAACTATGATCCTTTAGGGGTACATCACCAGCAATTGTACCACAGAGAACATAAATGGACCTCAACCGTACCTTTATTTCTGACAGTGTAGCCGTCTGCGCGCGTGTCTGTGTGTTGAGGCGCTGGAGCAGCTGCTAACCCGGCCCTCAGTCTACAGTTGAGATGTCTGGCGCTAGACCCAGAGTCAGGAATCCAACCGTTCATCCACCTTTTTGAGTAAAGAGGATATTAACAGAGCCCAGGTCTTGACTGGTGTCCTGTGTCAAAGCCACAACACACACACACACGACACACAACTCTCTCTTAGGAAGCTACAGGATTTGGAAATGCAGCATGGGTTGTCATTCCTGATCACATCAGACTGAGTCCGAGTGATGGTTCGAGTGAGAGACAAGCATAGATCTGCATTCGTTGGTAGAGCCTACCTTGATGAGCCTACCTTGATGATGGCCTTGTCCTCTTACCTTACTGGGGCCCAGACAGACGCAGGCGGCAGGTGAATGAGACGATCCAGACTCCTGAAGATTGAACAATTACCTCACAGGTTTACCTTTCATAGAGTACATACCTTCAGTGTAATGTGCAAATACATAGCTGGTTTTTGAATGTCAAAGAAGAAGAATATTAGCATAAGATTCTTATGATTGCATTTATTCCATCTGTGAATATGCTCTGATCCTGCTCAAAGCCTTCACTTTTACAGGATATAGTACCAAGGCAATAGGCCAGCATTGACTGCTCAGGTCTGATTTACCATTATGAGAAAAAAACATCTGTAGTGAAGTTACTTAATGAACTTGCCTTGAGATCTGACTGTTGAAAAGAGTGAGTATAGCAGACTGCAATTTGAACTGGCTCATGACTGCTTTGATTAATGGAAAAGAAATGACCCCGTTTGACGGAACACACTTCGATGGCAGAATTGACTTGTCGCAGCACAGAAGGACTGTAATTAGCTCCTCTGGTCTCGACAAATGGTAAATGAAGCAATCAAGAGACGTCACATTGTTGGTTTTGACGCAAACATGCAATTTGATGCGGTCGCACGCAATTCATTCTTTCAGGGTGAACTCTCCTTTCCAAAATGACACAGAAAAACCCCTGCAACTTCATCCCAGCTCTGCTTTCAACATCTCAGAACCCGTTTTGAAATGTTTTTTTGAAACCAGACCAGAGAGTCAGCTCTTCTCGCTGCCCTCATTTTGGATGCATTTGAACTGTGCATCTGCCCACGCAGCACTCCCCCTCGCCTGACCCTCACCCCTGAACCAGCCCCATGCAAAGCTCAGGAGGCCTGTCCCAGAATGCCTCAGACACAAAACAGGGAGCAGGTGCTTTGCTTGGCAGCCAGGCGCCAGAAAATTACAGCTCTGTTCTACAGCAATGAAGATGCCATCCGGCTGGCCATGATAACCCCCCTTGTCTCGTCCCACACTGGTGTCAGAGCCACAAGCTGTGTACAGTTACCCGCACTGGGGAGCTATGAAGACAGGTCTTTGCCATTAATCACTCTTTGCACATGTCCTCACGTCTTTGTCAGATGTACGTGACACACGCGCACACATTGAGCTCGCAGTTGATAAGTGCATCCTCATTTCTGTTGCCCTCTTTGATTTATTGTGGGATCCTGTTTCACTGAGTTGTCCCCCTGAGGAACTATGCACCCTTCTTATACAGTCAAAAGAAGGACAATGACCCGCGTCGGTTTGTAGGAGGTGCTCATGCCATATTTTGTCAGACAACTCTTGTGAAAAACACACCTGTTCCTTACTCGGATATTACATTTACTGTTGTTTGCGCCGTCATGACACAACAGCCCAAAATAATTCTCTGCATGGTATTTTGATCATGCTGCCTGAAGGACACATGCAAGGTCAAGTGCCCACAGACATTTAACACTTGACACACAGCAGCACCCAGAGCAGCACCCAGACACAAACACAGGAATAAACGCTGCACCTGTGCCAACCTAAAATGATTTGCAATTCTCACAACACACACTTATCCATTGCATCGGGAACAAGATTTTGCCTCTCAATACTTACTGGAATGCACAGCATGGTTGCATTTAATTGTGTTAAGTTTCTGATTACAGTTCAGACAGACTTTGTTGCGGGGGGGGGGGGGGGAACACAGGGAAAAGACCGTAAAGGTTTCAGCGTAGGCAATGTTCCCATCTCAAACTGTGAATTAGATTCAATTTAATTCTGCCTGTGGATAGCCAACATAATTCTCCATACTTACGTTATAGCCACTACTGGGCCCAGAGCAGTCATTGCCATTTATGGCTTCGCTAATGATACCTATTTCACAGCCTGGTGGCAGGTTTAGTTCCTCTTACCTCAGGTGCCCCAGAGCTGCCTCCTTCACCCCTTTATTGGTGATTTTTGGGTGTGGTTGCCTTTGGCAAGGCACCTATATTCAGCAGAGCATTAGTAAAAGTGAAAATAATGGTAGCTAACTAGCTAGACACAGTCACAGTGCGGCTCGGCGGCTAAAGGTGAAGATAATGGTAGCTGACTAGCTAGCCACAGTCACAAACATCACTATGGTTTTAGGCACCAAAGGCTTGGCTCTACTCCATTCTACTTTAATTGGGTGTGCTTAATTTATTAATCTATTAATATATCTTATATATTGTTTAGCTCTTTAGTATTAAAAGTAGAATGTATAAATAAAATAAGATCCGTATATGTTTATTGTATGCACCTTCCTGCCACAGTAAATTCCGTGTTTGTGTAAAGTTACATGGCAATAAAAACATAATTTAGGCAAAAGATAACGGTAGCTCACTAGCTAGCCCCAGTCACAGTCACAAAGCGGCTAGGCTCGACTCGGGTCGGCTCTGCACTGCTGCTTGGCACGGCTCTGCCGAAACAATGAAGGTAGAGAGTAAGCTGACCTGCTAGTCATGGTTACAAATAGCACCTTGGCTCGTCATTTGCAGCTCGGCAGTGGTGCTAAATGTGAAGGTAACAGTAGCTGACTAGCTCGGAACAGATACGGTCACAGTCATGTAGCGGCGCGGCTCGGCTCGGATCAGCTTCGCTCGGCTCGGCGGGTCGTGCTCTGCGGCTATGAGTGAAGATAACGGTAGCTCACTAGCAAGCCACAGTCACAATCACTACGGTTTAGGCACATGCAGGCTCGGCTCTGCTCTACTTTAATTGGGTGTGCTTAATTTTATATTTATATCTATTTGATATCTTACATATTGTTTAGCTCTTTAGTAGGCTATTAGGCTTTTATTTTATTTATACATTCTACTTTTTTAATGAAGATCTGTATGTTTATTGTATGCACCTTTCTGCCACAGTAAATTCCATGTTAGTGTAAACTTACAAGGCAATAAAAACAAATTCTGATTCTGATTGCCTTTGGTTCCATTGCACGGCTTAGGCATAATTTAAGATAAAGATAACGGGAGTTAACTAGCCCAATTACCTACAGTAATAGGGGGTCAGATGGCTGAGTGGTTAGGGAGTCGGGCTATTAATCAGAAGGTTGTTGGTTCGATTCCCGGGCAGTGCCAAATGACGTTGTGTCCTTGGGCAAGGCACTTCACCCTACTTGCCTCGGGGGGGGAATGTCCCTGTACTTACTGTAAGTCGCTCTGGATAAGAGCGTCTGCTAAATGACTAAATGTAAATGTAAATGTAATAGGCTTGACACTTAAGTGCATTACATTTAGGTGTACTAAGTATAATTTTTGTACTTAACTTTCCACTATTAGTAAGTACACTCAAAGTGTATTTGAATATACTTTAAATACATGTGCTAAATTGAAATACCCTATTTTTGTACTTAGTATATTAAAGTGTAACTTACAGTGTACCCAGAGCCATAGAAAAAGAGAGTTGCGACACTTCCATAGACTCCCATTGTTATCGAGGAATGCGGAAGTAAAGCGTGTCTCAAGCGACCTATAGTTCCAAACATTGTATTTTCCACCATTGAACCCCATTCATTTTCAGTGTCTCCGAAGCAAGTTAGCTGGTAAATTGATGAAAATCCTTCAGTTTTTCATATTTTTACCACCACATATCAATTGTTATTAGTAGTATTTCATATAGCTAGCTTTAGATAAAATGTATTGTAAGATTATAGCTCGTTTGATTCGAAACGCAGTTAGAGCTAGACTGTAGGTCACGTAGGTTAGAGCTAAGCAACATTTTTACCGTAGCTAGCTCGAGAGCACCAGAAGTTCGTTGGTTTGTAGTCTGTCAAATTAGTTCTAGTTATTGGTGTTATAGTTATTATTTCTCAGACCGATTGGAGCATCCAAATGCTGCACAGCCAACCATAATCTCTTTGTCTTCTAGAATCATATGAAGTGCAGGAGCTCATTAATTTGACATTTTATACTGCATTTCAACCACTATAATGATTGTGTGTGTGTGCCTAGTCTGAGTGAGGTTTGTGAACAGCAGACATTTAGATCACCGGATCACTACAAACAAAAGGAGTGGAAGAACACTGGACATATTATACAATAAAATGTTTTATTGATTGCAATTGGTTTCCTGGTATACTCTGTTCTATTTTCTTCTATTGAACAGTTGCTGGCGATAATGGTTAGATTCAACTTGCATCAAGTACTACAAATTAAATTGTTGTTAATGTGGTAAATTGTAAGTGGGCTGATGAATAAAAAAAACGTTTAACAAGTCCCATTTACTTCAACAGTCTAAGGTTAAACGTTAAGTTGAACAATATAGTCCTCATTAGGCTACTGTTTGGTATGTACAGTATGGTACAGTACAGTTGGTACAGTATGGTAGCTAGCATAGCCATTTCTAGCCCTGCTTCACAATATTGCGTTATGTATTATAAGTTAATGTAATACATAAATGTTAATAAAGTATCAGACATACATGATACAACACACCAGTAACCAATTGACATTATGTGTTAATATACCGAAAATATCCTTGAATCGAGATGGTGCTGCTGTCTGTCCCGCCGAAAACCATTCAAACAGGTTGACAGCAGTGTCTTTGTTTTTTAACTACAGCGAGCTACCGGAACCACGTGACAAAAAATCTCTAGCTTTTTTCCTGTGTTTCACTGGCAGTGAGTGTTCACAATGTTGTATTTCACTCCATTCTACATCAAAAACGTCAGGGAGGGCTGCCTTTTGTAGACACGAGTCAGCTGAAGATAGCCAGAATATCGGATTTCTTTTACCGAGCCTGTTTCATTCATAATTTTGCCTGAGAAAGCGACTTCCGTTGGCCAGCTTCATTGAAAACCATTCAAACCGGTTGACAGCAGTGGGGCTTTTTGGAACTACAGCGAGCTACATGAACCACGTGATCACGCGTCGGCGAGATCAAAGCGTGTCGCAACTCTCTTTTTCTATGGCTCTGAGTGTACCTTGTACCCTGGGTCTTATCTTGGCTCTGGGGCCCCTGGCTGCTGCTTCCAGCAGCAGAATCATCAATCTAGACAACATGTACATTGTTTATAATGTAATTGTTGTGTGTTACACAGTGATTTTAGCATAACAAGCTAGCAGGTTATTTGACATAAGTTATTAGAAATGATAAGATTGCCCTCTTTACAACTACCACAATAGATAGCTTTCTCATCGATTGTAAGCAAGTAAATACGATTGACATGTTAAAATAGATAATTTCGATGATGACAACATCGCCAGCTTGCTTATTTTACCAGATCATAACGGTCTCAATGTTGGACATTTATCTACCTAATGTTAGCTAGGCTAGCTTGTAGGGAACGTTACCGCATCTGTGAAAAGCAAGCTACATTGGTCAAACGCCACAACTTACCATCGTATCACTGTCACCAGTCGGTGGTTTCCCAAATAAATGAGAGATTTTTAAACATTTTGATGCACCTTCCTCCAGATAACTTTTCTTTTTCTCCCTGAGCTTTTCAGCTCCACCTTTTCGTTTGGATGCTCTCACTCTCAAAAACAACTTTGTCTGCTCGCGAGCCGAGTGACGCAAACGTTTGCGTCACTCGGCTCGCTCCAACTATTTTCCATATTACACAGCTTGAACACGTATAACCTAATATATAAAGTTGTCAAGGCAACACGTTATACGTGTTCAAGCTGTGATATATGGAAAATAGTTGGAGGTGCCAGCGATGTCAGAGGGAGGGCCGGTTGGTGATGAAAGTGGGCCGTTATTTTGGAACATCCGAACCCCGTCGGCCCACCGGGGATTCCCCCGGTATCCCCGATGGCCAGTCCGGCCCTGGTCCTTTCCAAAGTATTACATTAACCTGCTCTCCCACTTCTAACCAGAGGGTGGCGCTGTTGGACGAGGACCTGGCATGTCCTTCTCCGTTGTCGTACCAAGACACAATTCTCTGTCCATTTTTGGTCAAACTGCCTCCTGTGACGTCCCAGTCAAAAGCAGTAAAGGTGAAATGGTAGATTCCTCTGACTAGGGCAGTAAACATGCCTTCAGAGAAAAGGAATAAAACGTATTAATAAAATGTATTTATCCATAAATGTACCACCTTATTAACCATAAAGTGTTATAATGACCACCAAATGAACAACTGTATACTGTATAATTACAAGGTGACTTACCTGAGGATGGATTGTAGGAATTACCAATGTTTATAAGAACACGCCGGAAGACCAGGGGATAATGTTTATTAATCGGTCCAATGTTTACATCTGATCCCCCTCCCAGTGTTGCAGAAAATGCCACGTGAGGTCTCTCTATGGAAATGTAAAAATAAAATAGGAACATTAGACATCATATTCTAGCAGATAACATAAAAGGTCCACTGGATGTAAAGCTGATTTTCAATATATGTCCCCAAAAAGTTTTTTAATCGTTTACCTTGATTTATTCTCTTTAGTTCATTCACCATAGTGTTCAGTGTTGACACTTGGCTCTTGCTGGCCTCCATCTTCACTTTCATGTCTTCCAGGGCTCTGACAGCCGTCTCCAGCTTCTCCCCCATGGCTCCCATCTCTCTCAGCACCGTGTGGAGAGTCAGTTCACAGCTAAGATGGTTTGTTATTGTGGTCGTCCTCTCCTCTCCCCGGCTGGGAGTCTCCACCTCGTGTTCCTCCACCTCACCAGCCTGGTCTGGGTGAGTCTGCTCTGCTGTGATGTCGTTCTCACTGACCTCTCCTCCTCCGTCCTCAGACAGTGAGGCAGACACACACAGAAGCAGCAGAAGCAGAAGGTGTTTCAGGTTACTGACTCGCTTCATTTTGCAGTTGGATGCTGTACCTGACAGTTTCACAGTCCTCTGCTAACTCTGTTCTAACTCAGACTGCAGACCCATGTTATACACGTTGTAGTACCTGTTATCTGGCCTAAATGAGAGGGTGTACTTATAATACATAGCAAGGGTCATAACTGATACTGAGTAAGGTGCCCTGTGTTTTATTATTGATATTGGCAATTAAACTCAGGCACTATCAGACAGTTTCCCAGACATGGATTAAGACTACACCTAAATTAAGAACACAATTCATAATCTACATAGATTTTTTTTTCCTAGTATGCCGGGAAACTGAGCCTTTATGTGGTATTGCATTTTAGTTGAAAGTATAAAAATTATGTAATGGAGATTGAGCTATGCCAATGTGTAATGTCAGGTGGCTGAGCGGTTAGGGAATCGGGCTAGTAATCCGAAGGTTGCCAGTTCGATTCCTGGCCCTGCCAAAATGACGTTGTGTCCTTGGGCAAGGCACTTCACCATACTTGCCTCGGGGGGAATGTCCCTGTACTTACTGTAAGTCGCTCTGGATAAGAGCGTCTGCTAAATGACTAAATGTAAAATGTAATGTAATGTTACGGTACTTCACAGTCAAATGTAACGTTGAATTTGAAGGGATTCTGTTTACTGCATTGTTACGTGGTGATTTTAAACATCCACAGCCTGATTCTACCACTGCACAGCAAGGGTGACAAGGAAGTGAGTCTGACAAAAACAAAGATCATCATAAATTTGATTTGAACCTTTTCACACAATGATATGTTCTATACTGGATAACAGCACTGTTGTAAACACTGTCTGATACGGTCGGACCAAATAGTTTGATCTTCGGTTTGTTTTTTAGTTCTTGTATTTCAGCGTGCAGACAGATGATGAAGTGCATGTTAAAAAACAAAGAATATCTACCACATTTCTTTTATAACGGATGATAAACGTGTAGGCCTTTAGACTTTGGGCTTACATTTACATTTAGTCATTTAGCAGACGCTCTTATCCAGAGCGACTTACAGTAAGTACAGGGACATTCCCCCTGAGGCAAGTAGGGTGAAGTGCCTTGCCCAATGACACAACATCATTTGACACGGCCGGGAATCGAACCAGCGACCTTCTGATTACTAGCCCGATTCTCTACCACTCAGCCACCTGACTCCGCGCTTAGAGAGTCCAGTTGCTGGGAATCTACCAATGGACTAATAGCGTTTTCCAGCAGCACACAGCTTTAGCACATAGCTTTAGCACCTGTTATAGTCCTGAAACTACACTGGTCTACTGTTATTCAAACCACATGACCTCACTTATTGCTGAGTCACATTGAGGCTTTTGAATCGCATGCAGTTTAATGTCATACAGGCCGGAGTTCTGACTGAAACAGAACCCCTGTGACCCAGCACCTAAGAATAGCTGCTTGTTGATGTCGGATGACCCCTCTGAGATGCTGTGGGTCACTAAGACAAGCAGACACACATACAGACAGACTGACTGACAAAGCTAGAGTAGAAGCATCTTTGACAGACAGAAAAACAGATAAGCCCTGGAGGATGAAAGTAATGAAGTAAATAAGAGACCCTCTATGAGTGAAAATGATTTTTTCCAGAGGGTTTAGTCAGGAAAAGAGCTCGAACGGACGGACGGAGTGATGCATTGTCGGAGCAGTAACCATGGAGATGACATAAGCATGAGAAAAGTGTATGGTAGACAAACGTACGCTAGAGAGCTCTTCCAGACCTTGGAGGGTTTCAGGGACTCCTCTCTGCTCACTGACCTGACTCTGAGCACTGAGGATGGGCAGAGCTTCCAGGTCCACTCCCCTGTCCTGGCTGCTGTCAGCTCCCTGGTCCACCACAGTCTGCAGGACGGGGATGCAGAGTGGGAGAAGAGGGGAGGATCTGTTGATGGTGACACACACAGAGAGGCGTCTATGGTTCTGGGTCCTGGGATGGACCGTGTAGGGCTGGCGGGGGTGCTGGAGTTTGCCTACACTGGGGTCATAGCAGCTCTGAACACAGGCAATGTGGTCCAGATCCAGACTGCAGCTCAAGTACTGGGAGTTCCCAGAGTTCTGGAGCTCTGTAGAGAGGAAGAGGAGAAGATGAAGATAGGAGGACAGAAGAAGACAGAGGAGAGGAAGATCTCAGCTGCAGAACAGATGGAGATCAGTCTTCAGTCCATCAGACAGCTGTGGACACAGAGAGTAGGCTGTGATGTCGTACTGGGAGTGGATGGAACTTCTTTTCATGGTATGTATAATTTCTTCTTCATCTACATGTAGTGGTGAAAACAGTATATGGAGTATTATGCAAATTGAGCACATTTAGCTGAAACAAACCAGAAATAAATCATTGTGCATTTCCTTCTGCTAGCTCACAGAGTTGTCCTGGCTGCCAGTAGTGACTATTTCAGAGCAATGTTCACCAGTGGGATGAAGGAATCCCAGCAGTACCGTGTGACTCTCCCCTTCCTGGTGGCATCCGAGCTGGAGATCCTGATTGGTTGCTCGCACAGCGGGTCACTTTCTCTCAACTGGGACTGTGTCTTTGAGGTCGGCTGCACCGCCCTCCGGCTGCAGTTCCAGGCCGCCTTTTCACTGTGCATCGACTTCCTGCAACAGGAAATAGGCGTCCACTCCTGCCTGGACGTGGCGTCCTTCGCTGAGGCGTTTGGGATGGCGGATCTTCTCGAAACAGCCGACAACTTTGTCCTCCGGAACTTCAATAAGGTCTCAGTCACAGAGAAGTTCCGAGACTTGCCCTTTAAAAAGCTTCTTAAGTTCCTGAGAAGCCCCTACCTCTGTGTGTCTTCTGAACTTGTTGTATTTAAGGCAGTGGTGTCCTGGATCGATGTCAATCCCATGACCAGTCCTGAACTGACTACAGAGCTGCTGAAAACGGTTCAGTTCCCTTTAATGACCTTCACAGACTTCAAAGAGATCAAAGCCATGAAGATATGGACTGATTGCAACTCTGTTTATCTCTTGAAGACTTTACTGAAAGAGTTCTGGTCCTATCGCTTTGCCTCAGACAACCATTACAGGATCTACATACCCACAGAGACATTGGTCTTGGTAGGTGGAAACCAGTTCTGTGAGGATACACAGGTACATATTCCTAGCCGAGAGTTGTGGTTTGGTAATTCCCTGAGGAACCACATTGGCATTGTGAAGAGTGTGGAGTGGAGGAAGCTGGGAGAGATACCAGAGACACCCAGGGTTAGTCATGAGGTGGTGGTTCTTGAGGGGAAGTTGTACGTGGTCGGAGGCAGGAAGTTCTGGAACAGATCGGACGCCCTGAGCTCAGCCTGGCGGTGAGCTGAACAATCAAAGGTTTCGTCTTTGAAGTTCAAACTTTCATTGACGTCAGCTTTGTCTCATTATTGTTTTTTCAATTCTGACTCTCATCAGGTATGACCCAGCTACGAACGAATGGCAGAAGCTGGCCGACATGCAGGAGCCAAGGTGCTCCTTCTCTGTGGTTGCTGTGGATGGTGTGATATATGCCATAGGAGGAGACTTCGAATACCAGGCTAACTTGGACAGGGTGGAGCGCTACTGCCCAAACACAGACTCCTGGAGGTGAGATGGAAGGGGAACTTTTTGACACATTAGTTTGAGGAAATGGTTCTTGATGGAATCAAAAACCTTGTTTGTATAGGGGTTTTAGGGCAATCTGACAGGGACAGCCAAATAAATATTAAATAGTCACAATTACAAATATTGTGACTTGAAATATTTTAAGTAGAGATTAAAAAACATAACCTACCTTACTTTCAGCTCCTGCAAACCTCTGGACACGGCTTTGAGCGGCCACTCTGCCTCAGTGCTGGACGGCCAGATCTTCATCTCAGGAGGCTTCAACTGCAACTATGAGTGTCTGGTGTCCATGTTCCTCTACCACCCAGTGAGAGGAACCACCTACCTGGCTGACATGATCCAACCCCGGGCCTTTCACTGCATGGAGACCCTCAATGACCGCCTGTACGTAACAGGTGGCATCACCACTGACGCCCAGAGGGGCTACTTTGACCAGCTGTCCTGTGAGGTGTACGACCCTGAGAGGGACTCCTGGAGCTCCATCCCCCCCCTGACCGTCCCTCACGTTGGCCCAGCCTCGGCAGTCCTGGAGGGGAAGCTGTACGTGCTGGGAGGGTACTGCCAGGAGGACAACAGGGAGTGCAAGCAGGTGCACCGCTACGATCCCAGCAGCCAGCGCTGGGAGAACATGGGCAGTATGCCTGGACCCAGCATCGCTTTACAAGCATGTGTGCTTCCCCTGCCGGCACATCTGAGACAATTACAAAAGTAAACCAGTGTAGTTCCACGCACCATTGGAATTAGAGGAATTTTTTTGGCACTTTAGTTGAACAGAAAAATGCTATTGATCATGATTGTATTTCAGAAACTCAGAAAGAAATCTATGTCAGCTCCAGTTAGCATGTTGCTTATGGAAAGTATTGGGGATGGGCTCAATGTATTCAAAGCTCGGTATTTACCTGAGACAACATAGTTTGTAAGACTGATTTTGTTGTTTAGTTTTTTCTGGTATTCTACAAGGGGTGTTTTATAAATACTGTTGTTTGTCTTTAGTTTTTTAGTTTTTCAGCTACTAAAGTATATAAGTGGCAGTGGCATTTACATCATTATAGATTATATATCTGCACTTGTCGAGATGTAACCACTTTAAACAAACAGCAAAGCCTACTTTAAGCTAAAGCTAATTTTCTGTGAAATAAATACAATGATTGTACTTGATATTATTCTTCTGAGAACTTCTATCTATAGAGAAAAGATCTCTATATATGATTCTATTCTACAATAGTATGAACTAGTACTTGACTGAATCTGAATCTTGTACTGAAAGTGCCAGACTGAATCTGAATCTTGTACCAGAAGTGCCAGACTGAATATGAATCTTGTACTAGAAGTGCCAGACTGAATCTCTGCTGCCCCACAGTGGCCTGTGCTGCACTGCAGACCCTGCAGCTCCACCAGCATCACACTCAGGTCCCTCAGCTCAGCATGGCAGCTGGACGAGCAGGTCATCATCCATCAAACTGTCTCACGTCACACTGAGCCTCTGATGAACGAGGCTTCCTTTCTTCCTTCTTTCTGGTCATTTGTTTTTGACTCAAAACGTACTAAAACGCCACTTTTGTAAGAGAGAGAGAGGCCTAGGAAATGTTTGCTTTTGCAAAGTTTTGAGTCCTCAGTAAAACATTATTGACAATTCTAACCGTTAAAATGCATTACACTTAGGCTGCATACAACCTATTTCAATGCAAGATCTCTTTGAAATTGCCCCCCCCCCACCCCCGTGGCGAGCTTTCACGGGCTCCCCCCCCCCCCCCCCCCCCCAGTGGAGTTTTCAGGGCTGTTAGCGCGTCTATGATGCTTCACTTCACTGTTTACAACGTTAACAGTGCTACTTGGTTGCCGTTGCCTTTTCAGCGTGAGAAGGTGTGGCGTGAGAGCGTGTGAAATGGTTGAAATGCGTGTGTCTCACGGCCAATGAGCGAGAGTTGCCAGCCCTGCAGTAGTGTGTAAATGATTGCGGCTTACCACATGAAACTTTTACATATTCGTTTTTAATGTCAAATAGGTAAAGAAGAAGCCTGAAACAGAAGCTAGTGAATAGGCCGTGCAGTAGCCGCTTCAGTCGCTGCATGCAGTTTACTGTCATACAGGCCGTAGTTCTGACTGAAACAGAACCCCTGTGACCCAGCACCTAAGAATAGCTGCTTGTTGATGTCGGTGTTTATATGATGCCCCCTCTGAGATGCTGTGGGGCACTAAGACAGGCAGACAGACAGACAGACAGGCACACAGACAGACTGACAAACCTAGAGTAGAGGCATCAGAGACGGACAGAAAAGCCCTGGAGGATGAAATGTAAATAAGAGACCCTCTACGAGTGAACAGGATTTTTGCCAGATTTTTTTAGTCAGGGAAAAGCGCTTGAATTGACGGAGCAGTAACCATGGAGATGACGCGAGGACGCCTGCTCGAGGAATGGGAGGAACGCTGGAGGGGAGAGAAGGAGCAAAGAAGAAGAGCGATGAAGGAGAGAGGAGAGATGTTAGCGGAGGACGACCCAGAGCTGCGGAGGATCGTCGCCTACAACGACACCAGGATGGGTTTGAGACGGTGGGACGGAGAGGAAGGAAGAAAGATGAAGAAGAAGAAGAACAGCCGTGCGTCAAGACGGGAGGGAAAAGAGGAGGAGGAGGAGCGGTGGAATGAGAAGGAGGAAGGTTCAGAAGAGGAGGAGAACATCTCCACTTACAGCCAAGACACACATGCAAGAGAGCTGTTCCAGACCTTGGAGGAGTTCATGGGACTCCTCTCTACTCACTGACCTGACTCTGAGCACTGAGGATGGGCTGAGCTTCCAGGTTCACTCCCCTGTCCTGGCTGCTGTCAGCTCCCTGGTCCACCACAGTCTGCAGGACGGGGATGCAGAGTGGGAGAAGAGGGGAGGATCTGTTAACATGAACAGACAGAGAGAGGTGTCGATGTTTCTGGGTCCTGGGATGGACCGTGTAGGGCTGGCGGGGGTGCTGAAGTTTGCCTACAGTGGGGTCATAGCAGCTCTGAACACAGGCAATGTGGTCCAGATCCAGACTGCAGCTCAAGTACTGGGAGTTCCCAGAGTTCTGGAGCTCTGTAGAGAGGAAGAGGAGAAGATGAAGATAGGAGGACAGAAGAAGACAGAGGAGAGGAAGATCTCAGCTGCAGAACAGATGGAGATCAGTCTTCAGTCCATCAGAAAGCTGTGGACACAGAGAGTAGGCTGTGATGTAGTTCTGGAAGTGGATGGGACTCCATTTTATGGTAGGTACAATTTTTATAGTTTCACTAAAGTGTACTGTGAAACAAGAAGTACTTTTGGAGTCTTACCATGCAATGAAGATGAATCTAAAACAAATACAATTGTATTTCCTTCTGCTAGCTCACAGAGTTGTCCTGGCTGCCAGTAGTGACTATTTCAGAGCAATGTTCACCAGTGGGATGAAGGAATCCCAGCAGTACTGTGTGACTCTCCCCTTCCTGGTGGCATCCGAGCTGGAGATCCTGATTGGCCACTCCTACAGCGGGTCCCTCCCCCTTAGCTGGGGGCATGTCTTTGAGATCAGCTGCACCGCCCTCCAGTTACAATTCCAGGCCGCCCTTTCCCTGTGTCTCAACTTCCTGCGACAGGAAATGGACGCCCGATCCTGCCTGGACGTGGCGTCTTTTGCTGAGGCCTACGGGATGAGGGAGCTCCTCGAGGTGGCTGATGACTTTGTCCTGAGGAACTTCCTGGACGTGGCGTCCACCGCCAAGTTCCTGGATCTACCTGCGGAGAAGCTCCTAGACTTCCTGCGTAGAGACGGACTCTGTGCTCCTTCGGAGCTGTGGGTCTTCCGGGCGGTGGTGTCGTGGGTGCAGGCCGATCAGGAGGCCAGGCTACCCCAGGCAAGGGAGCTGATGACCGGGGTACGATTCCCCCTCATGACCTTCCGGGAGTTCAGGGAGGTGCGGAGCAGTCAACCTGCGGATGGAGTGCAGCAGCGGAGGAGGTGGAGGTGAAGGAGGAGGTGGGGAGGAGGAGGTGGAACTCTATGGGTCAGCCCTGAGGGAGTTCAGTATCAGTCTACCTGGGAGTCAGAACCGGTACCGGGTCCGGAAGCCCAGAGATGTCCTGGTTCTGGTGGGTGGGGACCAGCTGGACCTGGACACAGGTAGACATGTTCCCAGTAGAGAGCTGTGGTTCGCCAACTCACTACGCAGCGGCACAGGGCTGGTGAAGGAGGTGGAGTGGAGGATTCTGGGAGAGATGCCTGAGAAGGCGAGGTTAAGACACGGGGTGGCGGTGCTGGGGGGGCAGCTCTATGTGGTCGGGGGGTGTGAATTCTACGCTAAAGACGACACACTGAAGTCAGCTTACAGGTAAAGGGGGGTCATCAAAATAAACTATTCTATACTGTACATTTTACAGTCAATGATGACATACGAAAGCAAAACTAAAAGGTCTTTTATTAAAACTAAACTAAAACTTTCTTTTATTGACCTTGTTCTTTCATAAACACACTCATACAGGTATGACCCACAGCAGGGCAGTTGGCAGAGGCTGGCCAGCATGCAGAATCATAGAAGTAACTTCTCATTGGTGGTTAGAGGAGAGAGACTCTATGCCATTGGAGGAGACAGGGACATCAGCGCCAACATGGACACGGTGGAAGTCTACAGCCCTGAGTCAGACGCTTGGAGGTTTGTCTGTGTGTGTCTGTGTCTGTGTGTGTGTCTGTGTGTGTGTCTGGGTTGAGAAGTGTGAGTGGTGTCAGGTGTGTGTGTGTGCTGGGTGGAGGTGTGTGAGGTCGGAAGGTGTGGGGTGTGGTGAGGAGGTGTGTGGGGGGTAGGGAGGGAGATTTGGAGGGGAGGGTGTGAATACTAATCTGACATTTCCACATTGTCAAGCTTGTGTTCATGTACTGCATATAAACTAGTAGTTTACTGGGAATTATACAGATGGTACTTCAGTGACATCTAGAGGTATGTGTAGGTTATTATGTGTTCCTTATTGTCTGTTATTTACAAGACGCTCTTATCCAGAGCGACTTACAGTAAGTACAGGGACATTCCCCCGAGGCAAGTAGGATGAAGTGCCTTTCCCAAGGACACAAAGTAATTTGGCACGAATCGAACTGGCAACCTTCTGATTACTACCCCGATTCCCTCACCGTTCAGCCACCTGACTCCCTTCTCCTCCACTAGCTCTTAACCTCCCTCTTCTCCAGCTTCTCCAGACATCTGCACCAGGCTCTGAGTGGATGCGCAGCCTCAGTGCTGGACGGTGAGATCTTCATCTCAGGAGGCTTCGACTGCCGCTACCAGTGTCTGGTGTCCATGTTCCTCTACCGCCCAGAGAGAGGAACCACATACCTGGCCGACATGAACCTGGACAGGGCCCTGCACTGCATGGAGGTTCTGGGTCGCCACCTCTACGTGGTCGGAGGGGTGTGTTATTCTCAGAAGTTCTACGCCAGCCAGCTGTCCTGTGAGGTGTATGACCCTGCGAAGGACTCCTGGAGCTCCATCCCCCCCCTGACCGTCCCTCACGTTGGCCCAGCCTCGGCAGTCCTGGAGGGGAAGCTGTACGTGCTGGGAGGGTACTGCCAGGAGGACTACAGGGAGTGCAAGCTGGTGCACCGCTACGATCCCAGCAGCCAGCGCTGGGAGAACATGGGCAGTATGCCTGGACCTAACACTGACATACGAGCCTGTGTTCTCCACCTGCCCCAACACCTAAGACTGTGACCGTGATCTTTCTGAAACATTAATATAATCTTCAACTATGAATTCAATTGATATCCTGAATGAAAAGGATTTGCTTCACTAAAGCTGCAGTACTTTGGACAGAACAACAAATCTTTTCTATTTAATACTGATTAGCATCTACTGTATCATGTATAAAGTCCACACATGCATAACGAAGACGTCTTATAGGTAAGACAGAATAACAAGCCTTATAAACAGGTAGTTTGTAGGCTACTTCGAACAGTTGATGCCTCAAGCCACAGAACTTGATGGAGAGTGATGCTTTGCTTAAATTATTTAAAATCATATATCATACGTTTATCAATTATTATAGTTTGGAAAAATGACCATATTTGATGACATATTTTTATTTTATTGATAAAGTATGAATACAAGAAATGTTGATGGTAATCATCTCTTTAAAATAGGTAAATACTGTTATGTGGTGGTGGGATTCTTAGCTCCTAGCGAGGGGTTCTCATTTTTACGCTGAGGTCACTTCCTGTCCTACTTCCTGTCTCCCAATGGGTACAGCAGAAATCCGCTGAAGGTAGTGTGTCCGTTCATGTTGTCGAACACTCTGGCGTTCTGCCACAGTTCCACTGAGACCTTCTCGTCGGCCTTCAGCTCGAGCACCACCGCGTTGCTTCCTCCGTCACTAGAGTCTGAGGACACGTGATCGTAGGTGGACACCACGCGAACCCCACCTTTCACCAAGACGGCGCCGACCAGGTGGGTGTTGTAGCCGAAGGTGCTAAAGGTAAAGTAGTACAGGCCCTCTACTGGCGCTTTGAAGAAACCTGGCGAGTCAGGGAGAGGGAGTTAAAGCTATTGCTAGCTGACTATATGCAAAAACGAACTAATGCTAGCTACAAGCTAAACTTAGCTGATTACAAAACAGAAATAAGCTAATGCTAGCTGATTGAATACAGATAATGAGATGCATTCCCTCTTCATCTCTATTTCAGACACACCCACATAAACACGTTCTAATAATATGACCATACCTGTATGTTGGTCATAACCGTTGCCTATGTTTGAGAAAACTCTTTTGAAGATGAGGGTCGTGTCGCTGCACGGTCCTTTGTAGATCTCCCCGAAGTTGGACAAAGACGCAGAGAAGGCCACCTGTGGACCCTCTGAGAACACACAAGGAACACGGTTACACAATACTGAGGTTGGTATGCATTTTCAAGTCCGCTGCATTTCAGGTGCAGGGATACCCAACCATACAGAGCGGAAGGCGACGCGAAGGCTCACTTTTAGTACCACTGTTTCTCAGCTTTTCAACTTCATCCTCTGTAGCGTTGAGTCGATGTGTGATTTCTGCAGTCGTAAGGAAGAGAGAAAACGATGAACCCATGTCCATGCAGAAGGTCAAGTATATTATCCTGTAGACTCATACATTTTGATTTTTTTTTTTTCTTTTAACGATGAAGGTCACCTGTTTCAATCAGCACTGAAAATAACATACCCTCGTTCTCTTTCTCCAGTCTGTCCACTTTGGCTTTCTGCCCCTCCAGTTCCTTCTCTGTGTGGTTCAGTCGAGCCTCCAAGTCTTTCAAACCTTGTAATTTAGCTCTGATGTCATCCAACTCTGTCCCGATGTCCAGATCACCCCTCTGGCCCTGCACAGTCCTCAGTGACAAGCAGCCCGACAAGGCCAACAGAACAACTATGCTACCCACCATTTCGTTTGACTATTGTCTGTCTGAGTCTATATCCCTGGTGCCCTGGTTTGCTTGCAGTATGCGGCTGGTCAACCCGAACACGGTTTATATTCTGTTGTGTTTCAGGGGGAGGTGGAGGTGCAGGGGGAGGAGTGGGTTTGACTCAAGTCTGGACATGTTTGTTCTGGGAAAATCCTATGAATGTTAATTCCAGTAAAACATGTCGACTCAACACTGAATGACATGACATTAATTCTACATGCCAAGGGCGCTTATTATGTGAACAGAAACAGACATTTTTCAGAGAGTGAATGAATGAGTTAGGCTCAAATTCTAAAGCTGTCTGTAGACACGGCTCAGATACAGCCATGACGACTCTTAACAACAACAACAAGAATGAGAACAAGCTAAAACAACACAACAGCTTTAATCTCCTCTTCTGCCACTCTACATTTAAACTGCCACGCGCGTGAAAAGACTCAAGCCACTTACTTCTAACTGAATGTAAAGAGATTCAATGGAAACATACATTGTTTGATGAAGTGGGCATCTCTAGAGGTGTCCCCTTGCCATCCTATGGAGTGTGATGTTATTTTACATGGGGTTGGCCAAAAACGTTTAATTGTTTCACTATGGTTAAAATGCTGCATAAAAATAAAGACACCTATAGGATAAAGACACTCAAATCCTCCAAGTTATGTGTGTGTGTCTATGTCTGTGTGTGTCTGTCTGTGTGTGTGTCTGTGTGTGTGTCTGTGTGTCTGTGTGTGTGTCTGTGTCCTTGAGCATCTTCTGTGTCATACGTCTGTGTGCATGTGAGTCTGTGTGTGCATGTCAGTGTGTGTGTGTGTGTGCCAGTGTGTGTGTGTGTGTGCCAGTCTGCGCGCGTGTGTGCGTGTTATATGTGTATACGTGAGTGCATTTCCTGACGTGTCGGTTCATGAATATGTACCTGTCTTTGTGTGTAAAAAAACGACCTCAACCCAAACACGTACACTGTCATGACAACAAAACGCCAGTAAACAGACTGTCAACAGGGACTCAGATCAGACTCGGATTATGAGTTCAGATCCAGGTCCCAGGGAGGACCCCTCACCCTGTCCTCACTGCAGAGTAGACAGCATCCGGCTCCCTGGTGGTCAACATGTCTACAGGACAGATCACACGGGACAGAGAGCTGCTTAACAAGAATATATTTGTTATAGAAGGTTAAAATAACATGATAGTAGTAGTCTTTGTTTTCACAGTATATGAATCTTCTCCGTTACCTCCCTAAGTTGTGATAGGGTAGGTGTCTATCTCTCTCATCATCTCTCTCTCATTCATTCACTCATTTTATTTACTCATTCACAACTCTCACTGTCAGGGATGAGAGGGTTGTAAAGGAGAGAACTGAGGGGTAATCACCTGATTTCTTGGCTTTCTTGCCCTTTAAGTCAACCTGGGCATAGGTCACGTCATCTGCTCCAGCGCCTCCTACAGACCAACACAGGAAACAAACCACTCACTCTCAGCCATGGGCCACGATATGATTGGCTAACAGACTGGTTGCGGGGCTCTGATTGGCTGCCTGCTTCCAAACTGAGCCCCGATTGGTGCTCTGGAGCTGGGACAACTACTCTAGACTGGTCTTTAATATGTGCTTGATAAAGTGGTGTTTGCATTATATTTATACACTTTGCTTGTCTATTGTGTATCAAGTCTCCATGGTGATATCATTATGTCCGACAAAGTGCAGCATGCCGAGACGCTTGCATCTAACTCCACTACGACCGGAGGATATGACATCACTATTTCCACGTTCTGGCAGTGAAAATTACATTGTGTAAATGCACAGGATTTCTTCATGTTCTTCCGTTTCTGCCTTCTGTTGAGAAAATGGAGGACAGCCTTACCAGAGGGAGGTCCTGTGGCCACCTTGGAATAAATGGTGTCTTCCTCTGATTCTGCTTGCTTTCCTAAAGAGCAACATAAACATGTAAAAAACAAACTGTCATTTTAAACAAGAAGCTACGTGTTATACATATACATACACCATCAGGTGTATGTGATGCTTAAAAGGTAGATCATTGGCAAACTGTATTAGACGGCTTGTTAACAGTGATACTAGCACCTGTAGGAAACAGCTGATTACAATCACCTGTCTTTCTCTTGGGTTTTTTCATCTTTTTGAGCTCAATCTGGGCATAGGTCAGGTCACTTGGTCCAGCCTCCACACCTTGAGCATGAACAGCACACACAGACCACAGTGACCCTGCTGTGAAACTAGGACAGGTTTCGTACATGATACTCATGACAACTAACTCATAGATGACGCTTTGTGACAGGATGGTTACTGGAGGAGTCCACTCCTCCCAGTGAGACGCCTCTCATCTTCATGTCAAATGTTCCACACAGGCTTCCGTAGCGTTTCTGATGTTTAAAATGATTCATAATGTTGTGCCCCGTCCTCCTGGAGGATGCCTGGTCTGTCCTGGCAGTGTGGTACCAGTAGGACTAGACCATCTACTAGGTATCACATCATCATACTGTCCTGGCAGTGTGGTACCAGTAGGACTAGACCATCTAATAGGTATCACATCATCATACTGTCCTGGCAGTGTGGTACCAGTAGGACTAGACCATCTACTAGGTATCACATCATCATACTGTCCTGGCAGTGTGGTACCAGTAGGACTAGAACATCTACTAGGTATCACATCATCATACTGTCCTGGCAGTGTGGTACCAGTAGGACTAGAACATCTACTAGGTATCACATCATCATACTGTCCTGGCAGTGTGGTACCAGTAGGACTAGAACATCTACTAGGTATCACATCATCATACTGATTATATCTCACATTGATGGACTTGTGTGTGTTGTGTTTAGGTTGTGTTTTATGTTGTTACAACAACAAGTGTGTAAAATATGTTGTTGAGGCCATCTGCTGGTCGGTAGGGAGAGAGTTAGAGATACGTATCGAGGAAAATCTATTCTTGAATGATAATTGTTTCTTTTTGTGGAATCTAAAACACTGCATTCTGCATGGCGTATGTAGAGAGAATATGATTGGCTAAGACTGACCTTGCCCATGCTGCAGAGGGGCGTTTCCACCAGGAGCTTGGTTCTGAATGGCTATCTGGACCCCATCGAAGACATGATTGGTGCTCTGTGACTGGGAGGATCTATAACAAAATGATTATAATAAGAGGTGAGGATTACCACCAACATCACATTATACTGCAGACTATAAAAACATCCCTATAGATATTGTTCTGCACTGGTTTCTTGTCTTTTGAGTCTTAGTGTCTAACTTAGTGACCCAACTATGTCGGGTACAAAGTTTAGTCTACAAATGTAATCTCTCTGTCAGCTGTGATGGTTGAGAGAGATGGGTGGTTTACTCACATAGATGCCCCACTAGACTGAGCACCTGCAACACAAAACATATGTAATGCTTCAAATACAGTCTTTCTAAATGATATTGACGGGGTTAGAATGAGGTTGTGTATTTAATCACTGGACCAGGAAGAGGAGGAAGAATGTTTTATCAACCTTCTCACCTTTGAACTTTCGGCAGCCTAGTAACAGCAGTATGAGGAGAAACAGTAAAACACCAGTCACAACCAGTCCCACCATCAAACCTACAGAAGAGGGGAGAACTGCACCTGGAGATACATCCACAATCCCTTCACTAATACTGGAGAGATATGCACAATCCCTCACTAATGCTGGAGAGACGTACAGAAACATTATACCTGAACGCACCATGTACTGTGATGTTGACAGCGTTACTGTACTCTCCTGAGCCAGACTCACACCAGAACACTCCACTGTGCCCTACGTTTAAGGACCCGATGATGCAGGTGGATCCTGTAGTTGATCCCCTGACAGAGGAACACACAGTATACAGCTCACTGCCTGTGTACCTCCTCAGTGTCCATCCAGTAGAGCTCCCCTTCAGCTCACAGCTCAGAGAGACAGACTCAGACACGAGGTGCTGAGATCTGTTGGTGCTTACACTGAGAGACACTGAGGAAATCTGATCTGATGGAGAGAGAGACAAAGGGACAGAGAGACAGAGAGAAAGAAGCCATTTGAGAATCGAATACACCATCCAATTAGTCATAGAGATGGACGTCTGGTCAGACAGACAAACACACACAAACACAGAAGCCTGAACTGGGAGTGAGGTGGCTGAGCGGTGAGGGAGTCGGGCTAGTAACCAGAAGGTCGCTGGTTCGATTCCCGGCCGTGTCAAATGACGTTGTGTCCTTGGGCAAGGCACTTCACCCTACTTGCCTCGGGGGGAATGTCCCTGTACTTACTGTAAGTCGCTCTGGATAAGAGCGTCTGCTAAATGACTAAATGTAAATGTAAATGTAAACTGACCTCCAGACCAGTGAAACTGTGGATTACTGTAGTTAGAGTAGTAGACTGTCTCTCCTCTCCCAGCTCTACACATATATCCTGCTGTGTGAGAGGGAGCAGCTAGCTGCAGAGTGGAGGAGTTCCCTGTAGTCTGCTCACGGTCAGAGAGGAGCTCGACAGAGTAGGGCTGGTCTGGTAGAGAGGGAGCAGCTCTGTAGAAGGAGAAGCTCCAGCCTGTAGATGAGTCTCCAACCTCACAGCTCAGAGTCACTGAGTCTCCAGGATTCAGCCACGAGGGAGACACTCTCAGGACAGGCTGGGGACCATCTGGGAAAATACTGTTTGTTTAATGTGTTAAATACAACACACCTATCGTGTCATCTGGTTTTCTCTCATTTTGTCCTTTTTTTGTCTCATAACCAGTACAACTTTGATATAAAAAAATATTACTTACATACTTTTCCCCACCATCTACACAAAGACAATCTGGACTTTTCATGACAAAATACTCACAATTCACAAGAACATTGCACACACACACACAAATACACACACGCACCACCACCAACAATTACCTTTCACTTTGATATTGAAGGAATCACTATGTGTTGAGAAATGTGATATAAAACCTAAATTAATTGATCTGAGGAAGGTGAGCTGACATACCTGTTACAGTCAGCATCACTTCATCACTCCAGTCAGAATACTTCTCAATACTTGTGTCTTTACCAACACAGGTGTATGCACCTCTGTGGGACTCCTCAACAGATTCTATCTTGAGTTCAGACTCTGAACTGCCGATGTCTACATCATCCCTCTTAAAAAAGTACCACCATTCAATGTTGTTCTCTCCTCCCTGTATCTGACAGCTGAGAGTGAGTCTCTCTCCTGTAAATATCTGCAGGTCAGGATGCAGGGTCACCACAGCCTTCGGTCTCTCTACACAAACACACACAACACTGCTCTGTCACCCTATCACTCCATCAAGACTTGTCAGACGGTGTACAGACGAATCTCCACCAATATCCTGTGCAGAGCTCAGTGTATGAACTCACCAGGTACATTCATTAACAGTTTAATTTGATTTGACAAGGAAGAGAAGTTTCAGTAGCCAAGGAAGAAAGGAAAGTTTGAGAGGCAGTCAGACATAGAAGTTCATTATTGGTGTGATCCAGTATCGTACTCTACGGCACTTTACTGTGTTTCAACCAACCTTGAGTGTTTCCAGAGATGAGGAGAGCACTCAGCACTACAACCAAGTCAGAGAGAAGCATCTCATTAGGTCAAATACATGTTTTAAAATCAACATAACACACACACATTACTAATTCACATGCACACACGTACATACAGACATGCATACAAACATGAGAAGAGAATGTGGGTACTCACAGAGCAGCACACAAGGTGAGGTGAGCCCCATCCTCTCCTGCTATCCAGTGTGAGAGTCTCTGAACCACAAAGTTTATTCTGATCACGACACTTCCACTTCCTACAAACTGAGGCAGCACACTTCTCTGCTGCTAGAAATACAGAAGGAGAGAACGGGGAGGGGGAGGGTAAGAGAGAGAGAGAGAGAGAGAGAGAGAGAGAAAGAGAGAGAGAGAGACACAGAGAGAGAGAGACAGAGAGAGAGAGAGAGAGAGAGAGACACAGAGAGAGAGAGACAGAGAGAGAGAGAGAGAGAGAGAGAGAGAGAGAGAGACACAGAGAGAGAGAGACAGAGAGAGAGAGAGAGAGAGAGAGAGAGAGAGAGAGAGAGACAGAGAGAGAGAGAGAGAGAGAGACACAGAGAGAGAGAGACAGAGAGAGAGAGAGAGAGAGAGAGAGAGACAGAGAGAGAGAGAGAGAGAGACAGAGAGAGAGAGAGAGAGAGAGAGAGAGAGAGAGACAGAGAGAGAGAGAGAGAGAGAGAGAGAGAAAGAAGAGAGAGAGAGAGTTACAATATGAGAAAATGAGAGAGAAACTGAGAGAGACTGTGCCATAACCTTCGAGGCTACAGTATGACATAATGAAAATAAATAAAATAATGATTTTTTTTTATCAAGTTGGCCAACTCAGTAGTTCCTTCCTCTTTACGGTAAAACTGGACGGAGAGAGAACTCAGAAAAGAAGGAAAATTGAGAAATCTTTCAACTTTTCAATATTTCTCAATCAACTTAAACGTTGTGTCAACATGTGATTCTATCTGCGTCTCTTTCAGCATTAATGTTTATTTTTAGGTGTCATCCTCACGTGACAAAAAACTGCCCTGCAAAATGTGCCCAGCATTTGTTACTGTAACGTTTCACGTACACATGTGTTTGTTGTGTTTGTGTGTGTACTTCCTGTTGTCAGGTAACAAGGTCCCCATTCTCTTCATGTGAGTGTGCAGCAGGAACCCACATTAGCAACACCGCTTGATGTTGTTGATAACTACTTCAACAGAAATGTGTTGAAACTGTAAGGAAATTACATAACACACAGCAATAGAATTACTTGAATCAACTAATTCGATGAATTAGAATATTGAGATATTGAGAAAACTTGAATTAAATACTGTACGGATGTTGTAACTACAGTTAAGTTCAAATTCAAGTATTTTATTGTCAGATGCAGAGAACACAGGGTAAGACTGGGCACTGAAATTCTTAGGACAAGATAACGCAAAGCAACCTGGCATAACATACTCAGATCATAGGTTGCACCTATGATAAGCTAAAATATAATAAACCTCCTAAATATACAAAATAATATACATTATACAATACAGTATACTAAACCTCTAATACACATAATAACCTATACTAACCTTATAAACCTATACTAACCTAAAGACAAGTGGGGTACAAGTAATGCAATGTTGCTGATAGTGCAACCAGCAGCTGAAAGTGACAGTGTGTGAAGTGGCTCGTGAGAAAGTGTCGAGAGTTTATTAATGTCCATATCAATGTCCTTTCAGAAGCCTGATGGCCCTTGGAAAGAAACTGTTCTCCAGTCTGCGTGTGCGAGACCGAATGCTTCCATATCACCTGTCAGAAGACAACAGGGTAAAAAGACTGAAGGATGGGTGGTAACAGTCTCTTAGAATCCTGCTTTCCTGAGGCATTGTGTGTGGTAGGTGTCCTGTAGGGCTGGGAGCTTCCTGCCGATGATGAACTCAGCAGACCGTACCACACTACGTAGGGCCTTGCGGTCCCTGTCTGTGCAGCTCCCATACCACACTGTGATGCAACCAGTCAGTATGCTCTCTATAGTGCATCTGTAGAAGTTAGTGAGGATGACTGAGTCCAAGATAACAAAGTCTGTTCATCTGTGCAGTAGAACTACTGGTTGTTAAAGAAAATGGCTTCATACAAAGTTGTGAAACTGTTTTTTATTTAAAAGTAAACTAAATGACAAATGTTTGCTTTTCAAAAATGTGGATGTGGAGGAAAATAAACTATATACACAAACTTGAGGTGTGTCTTAATCTTGTCAGGTTTTAGACCAGTGCAGGCTCTGAACTTTTGAAATAATTCATGTAGAAGGTTCAATAAACATTGTATTAATACATTAAACTGGACAGTAAAAAAGCACACATCAAAAATATTCTATCAACACATATCCAAAAATAATCGACTAAATGTGTGTATTAAAAACGCTTTAAAATGCTGCATAAAAATAAAGGCACCTATAGGATAAAGACACTTTCAATTCATTGAGTTGCATAAAATCCTGCAAGTTACAATACATTACACTAAGCAGCTACATCACACAGGTTGCTAAGCTATTATTCACATCAAACAGATGTGTCTGTGTGTGTGTCTATGTCTGTGTGTGTCTGTCTGTGTGTGTGTGTGTCTGTGTGTGTGTCTGTGTGTCTGTGAGTGTGTGTGTGTGTGTCCTTGAGCATCTTCTGTATCATACGTCTGTGTGCATGTGAGTCTGTGTTTGCATGTCAGTGTGTGTGTGTGTGTCTGTCTGCGCGTGTGTGTGTGTGTGCATGTCAGTGTGTGTGTGTGCATGTCAGTGTATGTGTGTGCATGTTATATGCGTATACGTGAGTGCATTTCCTGACGTGTCGGTTCATGAATATGTACCTGTCGTCGTGTGTAAAAAACCGACCTCAACACAGACACGTACACTGTCATGACAACAAAACGTCAGTAAACAGACTGTCAACAGTGACTCAGATCAGACTCAGATCATGAGTTCAGCTCCAGGTCCCAGGGAGGACCCCTCACCCTGTCTTCACTGCAGAGTAGACAGCATCCAGGGAGGACCCCTCACCCTGTCCTCACTGCAGAGTAGACAGCATCCAGGAAGGACCCCTCACCCTGTCCTCACTGCAGAGTAGACAGCATCCAGGGAGGACCCCTCACCCTGTCCTCACTGCAGAGTAGACAGCATCCAGGGAGGACCCCTCACCCTGTCCTCACTGCAGAGTAGACAGCATCCGGCTCCCTGGTGGTCAACATGTCTGCAGGACAGATCACACGGGACAGAGAGCTGCTTAACAAGAATATATTTATTATAGAAGGTTAAAATAATATAATAGTAGTAGTCTTTGTTTTCACAGTATGTGAATCCTCTCCGTTACCTCCCTAAGTTGTGATAGGGTAGGTGTCTATCTCTCTCATCATCTCTCTCTCATTCATTCACTCACTTTATTCACCCATTCACAACTCTCACTGTCAGGGATGAGAGGGTTGTAAAGGAGAGAACTGAGGGGTAATCACCTGATTTCTTGGCTTTCTTGCCCTTTAAGTCAATCTGGGCATAGGTCACGTCATCTGCTCCAGCGCCACCTACAGACCAATACAGGAAATAAAACACTCACTCAGCCACGGGCCATGATATGATTGGCTAAAAGACTGGTTGTTGGGCTCGGATTGGCTGCCTGTTTCCAATCCGAGCCCCGATTGGTGCTCTGGTTTTTCATATGTGCTTAATAAAGTGGTGTTTGCATTATATTTCTAAAATGTTCTTGTCTAATGTGTATCACGTCTCCACGGTGATATAATTATGTCAGAGAAACTGCAGTATACCGAGACACTTGCATCTAACTCCACTACACAGAAAAAACACTGTGGCGACCGGAGGATATGACATCACTATTTCCACGTTCTGTGAATGGCAGTGAAAATGACATTGTGTAAACGCACAGGATTTCTTCATGTCCTTCCGTTTCTGCCTTCTGTTGAGAAAATGGAGGACAGCCTTACCAGAGGGAGGTCCTGTGGCCACCTTGGAATAAATGGTGTCTTCCTCTGATTCTGCTTGCTTTCCTAAAGAGCAACATAAACATGTAAAAAACAAACTGTCGTTTTAAACAAGAAGCTACGTGTTATACATACACTATAGACCATCAGGTGTATTTGATGCTAAAAGGTAGATCATTGGCAAACTGTATTAGACGGTTTGTTAACAGTGATACTAGCACCTGTATGAAACAGCTGATTACAATCACCTGTCTTTCTCTTGGGTTTTTTCATCTTTTTGAGCTCAATCTGGGCGTAGGTCACGTCACTTGGTCCAGCCTCCACACCTTGAGCATGAACAGCACACACAGACCACAGTGACCCTGCTGTGAAACTAGGACAGGTTTCGTACATGATACTCATGACAACTAACTCATAGATGACGCTTTGTGACAGGATGGTTACTGGAGGAGTCCACTCCTCCCATTGAGACGCCTCTCATCTTCATGTCAAATGTTCCACACAGGCTTCCGTAGCGTTTCTGATGTTTAAAATGATTCATAATGTTGTGCCCCGTCCTCCTGGAGGATGCCTGGTCTGTCCTGGCAGTGTGGTACCAGTAGGACTAGACCATCTACTAGGTATCGCATCATCATACTGTCCTGGCAGTGTGGTACCAGTAGGACTAGACCATCTAGTAGGTATCACATCATCATACTGTCCTGGCAGTGTGGTACCAGTAGGACTAGAACATCTAGTAGGTATCACATCATCATACTGTCCTGGCAGTGTGGTACCAGTAGGACTAGAACATCTAGTAGGTATCACATCATCATACTGTCCTGGCAGTGTGGTACCAGTAGGACTAGACCATCTAGTAGGTATCACATCATCATACTGTCCTGGCAGTGTGGTACCAGTAGGACTAGAACATCTAGTAGGTATCACATCATCATAATGATACCATATCACATGGATGGACTTGAGTGTGTTGTGTGTTTATGTTGTGTGTTTATGTTGTTACAACAAGTGTGTAAAATATGTTGTTGAGGCCATTTGCTGGTCAGTAGGGAGAGAGTTAGAGATACGCATCGAGGAAAATCTATTCTTGAATGATAATTGTTCTTTTTGTGGAATCTAAAACACTGCATTCTACATGGCGTATGTAGAGAGAATGTGATTGGCTAAGACTGACCTTGCCCATGCTGCAGAGGGGCGTTTACACCAGGAGCTTGGTTCTGATTGGCTATCTGGACCCCATCTAAGACATGATTGGTGCTCTGTGACTGGGAGGATCTATAAACAAAATGATTAGTATAAGAGGTGAGGATTACCACCAACATCACATTATACTGCAGACCATAAAAACATCCCTATAGATATTATGCTGCACTGGTTTCTTGTCTTTTGAGTCTTAGTGTCTAACTTAGTGACCCAACTATGTCGGGTACAAAGTTTAGTCTACAAATGTAATCTCTCTGTCAGCTGTGATGGTTGAGAGAGATGGGTGGTTTACTCACATAGATGCCCCACTAGACTGAGCACCTGCAACACAAAACATATTTAATGCTTCAATTACAGTCTTTCTAAATGATATTGATGGGGTTAGAATGAGGTTGTGTATTTAATCACTGGACCAGGAAGAGGAGGAAGATGTTTTTATCAACCTTCTCACCTTTGAACTTTCGGCAGCCTAGCAACAGCAGTATGAGGAGAAACAGTAAAACACCAGTCACAACCAGTCCCACCACCAATCCTACGATCATACTAGGGGAGGTAACAGCACCTGGAGGGACATACACAACACCATACTAATGCTGGAGAGACGTACAGAAACATCATCCTTGAACGTGTTTGCTGTTAGAACTACATTACTTAAAAATGACAGACTTTCAAACAGATTCTCTCAAAAACCGTTGACTCACCTCTCACCAGCAGCCAGCTCTGTGGGGATTCTTCCCTGTCAGAGTATGTACACTTGTAGAGGCCTGCGTCTGACTGGGATACTGCAGGGATGGTCATCTCTCCTGTGGTCTCATTCCTGATCAGGTTACCATCTTTGTAGAAGTCTACCTTGGGGCTTGATGGAGGAGTCTTGTGTCTGCAGCGCAGAGTCACAGAGTCTCCCTCAGTGACAGGGTGGACAGGACTCTCCAGGATCACAGGGCCAACTGGAAATCAGGAGGTTTCGATGTAGTTTAAAGTCATGCTCATAAAAATGTCCCACTTGAACACTATTAGTCAATGAAGTATCATGAACGCACCATGTACAGTGATGTTGACAGCGTTACTGTACTCTCCTGAGCCAGACTCACACCAGAACACTCCACTGGGCCCTACGTTTAAGGACCCGATGATGCAGGTGGATCCTTTAGTTGATCCCCTGACAGAGGAACACACAGTATACAGCTCACTGCCTGTGTACCTCCTCAGTGTCCATCCAGTAGAGTTCCCCTTCAGCTCACAGCTCAGAGAGACAGACTCAGACACAAGGTGCTGAGATCTGTTGGTGCTTACACTGAGAGACACTGAGGAATGCTGATCTGATGGAGAAAGAGAGAGAGACAGAGAGAGTGAGAGAGAGAATCCATCGAATACAGCCCTCCAGTGAGTCATACAGATGGACTGATGGTCAGATACACAAACACACATCACAGCACAGCAGCATTACCTCCAGACCAGTGAAACTGTGGATTACTGTAGTCAGAGTAGTAGACTGTCTCTCCTCTCCCAGCTCTACACATATATCCTGCTGTGTGAGAGGGAGCAGCTAGCTGCAGAGTGGAGGAGCTCCCTGTAGTCTGCTCACGGTCAGAGAGGAGCTCTACAGAGTAGGGCTGGTCTGGTAGAGAGGGAGCAGCTCTGTAGAAGGAGAAGCTCCAGCCTGTAGATGAGTCTCCAACCTCACAGCTCAGAGTCACTGAGTCTCCAGGATTCAGCCACGAGGGAGACACTCTCAGGAAAAGCTTGGGACCATCTGGGATGACAAGATGTCAATACATTTTCAGATCATGTGGCAAATAATGTTTGTTTAATGTATTAAATACAACATACCTATTGTGTGTCATCATTGAAACCTGACTATATGTATTTACCGACATTTGTGTCAGAGTTTAACCATCTCTCTATCTCTTTAGTCAGAATATAATCAACTGATACAGTATGAACGTGATAGTACCTCACTTACCTTTAACTCTCAGTTTGAAAACAGAACTCCACTCTGAATGGTCCGTTCCATGTTGACCTCTACACTTGTAGTCACCACTGTGAGACTCCTCAGCCCTGATGATCTTGTATTCCTGTTCTGTCCATCTTGTGGTGGAGTGTCCAGGTCTCCACCATTCATACTTCCAGTCTGTGTCCTCTGTCCCCTGTATGTCACACCTGAGGGTGACACTCTCCCCTCTGAATATGTGACTCCAGTTGGGCTTCAGAGTCACAACAGCATAGGGCCTCGCTGTTCAAACACACAACATGATCACACAGCATTACAGACAATAGTCATTAGTCATTATTATCACCATACTGTCAATTAGAGATTCATAAAATACAATTCAAATAAATGAATACCACCGTTTCATACAGTTATATAATGTCCATTATTAGACAACATATAGTTTCGCATTTAACATATTATACTGTATGATGAGAAACTGTACTAGACTCACCAGTAACATTAATATGGACTGGGCTGCTGTACTGGGTGTAAAAGACTGGGTCTCCCCTCCCCCCTCTGCACCAGAACTGACCCCCCTCTGACACACTTCCAGGGGTGAAAGAGTAGGTTGACTCATCAGCAGTGGTCACAGGGTCAGAGTCTGTGGTGTGTCTGTACCAGTAAAACCTCCACCCAGAGGAACCTTCCACAGCGCAGGTCAGAGTCACTCTGTCACCTATATAGATGTCTGTCTGGTCCCACTGAAGTGTGGCCGTTGGCACAACTGTATAAATTGATAAAACATTATGGTATTTCTCAAATGAAGTTGTGGTTTTCTTTAATTTGGTCTTTTTTTGTCTCATAAGCAGTACAATTTTGATGAAAAAACAAGGATATACATTCCCCACCATCTACACTCACAACTCACAAGACCATAACACACACACACACACACACAAACATTCACACACACACGCACCACCACCAAAAATTACCTTTCACTGTGATACTGATGGAATCACTCTGTACTGTGGATATGGATCTGGACGGTATCTCTCCTCTACACCCGTATTTAGCCTGATCAGATGATTCTACTTTACTGATGGTGAGGGAGTCTCCAGATATCCTGTGTCTACCAGACTGCTCCACTCTGATCTCTGTTCTGTCTTTGTACCACCTGTAGCTCCAGGCAGGACCAGACTCCACTGAACACTTCAGAGAGACTGTCTCTCCGTGGTAGACAGGGTTTGGAGTCACAGTCAGAGTAGCTTTAGGGAGGGCTGAGGACAAAAGAGATGAATTAAAGAAAAATAATGCATACCATATAAAGTAATACAGTTCCATGATGTCCAGATATTGACAATGTGAATGTGTCTGACAGGGAGATCAAAGATCTAGTAGCTGAAGTGTTCTGCTGTCAGTAGTCTAGTTAACCCACCTGTAACAGTTATAGATGAGGCAGCACTACGCTGTGAATCCTGGAGTCGACCACTCCTCCTCCCCTCACAGCTGTACTGAACATTGTTGTCACCCAGTTTGATGGAGCATTCTTTACCGGGACAACCGTTATCCTGAAGGCCAGTTATGGACCAGATGTAGCTCCAGTCTTCATACTGTGACATGTCACACTGCAGAGTGACTGTGTCTCCAGGATAGTGAGGAGCAGGAGGAGAGAGGATGTTCACTGTTGCTGTGGGCAGAGCTGTGGACACACAAGACACATGACAGTAACAGTAGCTATTAGAATACAGGTTCAGTAGTAAGTTGAATGAACTGAATATTCCAGTAAATATCAAGATATTAAGTTTGCGTGGTTCAGTTCTCAAATGATGATCATGCGTACAAAATATGAACACAGTCTGATCTTTACTTTTAACAACTCACATAACTCACCATTAACATTAAGATATTCTGAATCACTGCCTCTTGAAAATAGGGATCTTAACTCTCCTGTACACCAGTATTGAGCCTGATCAGATGATTCTACTTTACTGATGGTGAGTGAGTCTCCAGATATCCTGTGTCTACCAGACTGCTTCACTCTGATCTCTGGTGTGTCTTTGTACCACCTGTAGCTCCAGGCAGCACCAGACTCCACTGAACACTTCAGAGAGACTGTCTCTCCGTGGTAGACAGGGTTTGGAGTCACAGTCAGAGTAGCTTTAGGGAGGGCTGAGGACAACAGAGATGAATTAAAGAAAAATAATGCATACCATATAAAGTAATACAGTTCCATGATGTCCAGATATTGACAATGTGAATGTGTCTGACAGGGAGATCAAAGATCTAGTAGCTGAAGTGTTCTGCTGTCAGTAGTCTAGTTAACCCACCTGTAACAGGTATAGATGAGGCAGCACTATGCTCTGAATCCTGGGGTTGACCTCTCCTCCTCCCCCTCCCCCCACAGCTGTACTGAACATTGTTGTGATCCAGTTTGATGGAGCAGGTTTTACTGATACAACCTTTATACTCTTCGCCATTTCTGAACCAGTAGTAGGTCCAGTCTTCATGCTGTGATATCTCACACTGCAGAGTGACTGTGTCTCCAGGATAGTGAGGAGCAGGAGGAGGAGAGAGGATGTTCACTGTTGCTGTGGGCAGAGCTGTGGACACACAAGACACATGACAGTAACAGTAGGTGTATCTGTTAGTTACTGGTTCTGTTACAAACACTTCTCAGTGAATATCCAGAGTCAGTCAGGTTGTCTTCAGATAGACTGTTTCTACCAGACTGGATCACTTCCTCCTCCTGCTAGCTTGGTACCCCTGTAGCTCCAGACCTGGTCACACTCTACTGAACACCTTAGTGACTGTCTCTGATGTTTGTTAAACTACAACAACAAGTCAGATCAATAGTCTGTCAAAGTACACAGATCTCACAAACTGACATTCTGTTTTACCTGACTACCAGATCACATGACCTGCTATGGAATACAGGACCAGTGACACATACTAAAGACACACAAGAACCAAACAAGACAAATGAACACTACAGGTACTGTGCTACATGATCAGCTAGATCATATTGGTAGTTTCCTGTCAAAATATGCAGTCTCCCTTTAAGTAAATGAGATTAGACAGTGCACTCTATGAGGTTTCTAAGGTTAATGAAAGCTTCCTGATGTTCACAAGGTCTAGCAGCTGATGTGTTCTGCTCTCAGTAGTCTAGTTAACCCACCTGTAATAGTTATAGATATGACAGGACTCTGCTGTGAAGTCTGGGGTTGACCACTCCTCCTCCCACTGCAGCTGTACTTCACTGGGTAATGACCCAGAGGGAAGGAGCAGGTTTTACTGGCACAAACGTTATACTCCTGGCCATTTATGAACCAGATGTAGCTCCAGTCTTCATGCTGTGATATGTCACACTGCACAGTGACTGTGTCTCCAGCATAGTGAGGAGCAGGAGGAGAGATGCTCACTGTTGCTGTGGGCAGAGCTGTGGACACACAAGACACATGACAGTAACAGTAGGTGTATCTGTTAGTTACTGGTTCTGTTACAAACACTTCTCAGTGAATATCCAGAGTCAGTCAGGTTGTCTTCAGATAGACTGTTTCTACCAGACTGGATCACTTCCTCCTCCTGCTAGCTTGGTACCCCTGTAGCTCCAGACCTGGTCACACTCTACTGAACACCTTAGTGACTGTGTTAATGACCCAATGTGTTTAACCCTGGAAAAGAGATTGCCCTGTAAAGCTCAGGTACTGAGCTACAAAATAAGCTGTGTAATATTAATGGTTTCTCTCAAAAACCTTTTTTCATTTTTTTAAACGTTGCCTCCCTTTAATGTAGCCTGTATGAAGTTATATAAAACCTCAATTAACTGATCTGAGGAAGGTGAGCTGACATACCTGTTACAGTCAGCATCACTTCATCACTCCAGTCAGAATACTTCTCATAACTTCTGTCTTTACCAACACAGGTGTATGCACCTCTGTGGGACTCCTCAACAGATTCTATCTTGAGTTCAGACTCTGAACTGCCGATGTCTACATCATCCTTCTTAAAAAAGTATCACCATTCAATGTTGTTCTCTCCTCCCAGTATCTGACAGCTGAGAGTGAGTCTCTCTCCTGTAAATATCTGCAGGTCAGGATGCAGGGTCACTACAGCCTTCGGTCTCTCTACACAAACACACACAACACTGCTCTGTCACCCTATCACTCCATCAAGACTTGTCAGACGGTGTACAGACGATCTCCACCAATATCCTGTGCAGAGCTGAGTGTATGAACTCACCAGGTACATTCATTAACAGTTTAGTAATATGATTTGATAAGGAAGAGAAGTTTCAGTAGCCAAGGAAGAAAGGAAAGTTTGAGAGGCAGTCAGATATAGAAGTTCATTATTGGTGTGATCCAGTATCGTACTGTTCGGCACTTTACTGTGTTTCAACCAACCTTGAGTGTTTCCAGAGATGAGGAGAGCACTCAGCACTACAACCAAGTCAGAGAGAAGCATCTCATTAGGTCAAATAAATGTTTTAAAATCAACGTAACAATGGATGAACCCCCCTTCAACACACACACATAAATCACACGCACACACAAACATACAAACATGCATACAAACATAGACACACACACAGACATGCCCCGTGTGTCTACACACACATGTTGAGTACATAATAACAGAGTAGAATGTGGGTACTCACAGAGCAGCACACAAGGTGAGGTGAGCCCCATCCTCTCCTGCTATCCAGTGTGAGAGTCTCTGAACCACAAAGTTTATTCTGACAGAACACTTCCACTTCCTACAAACTGAGGCAGCACACTTCTCTGCTGCTAGAAATACAGAAGGAGAGAACAGGAAGGGGGAGGGTAAGAGAGAGAGAGAGAGAGAGACAGAGAGAGAGAAAGAGAGAGAGAGAGAGAGAGAGAGAGACAGAGAGAGAGAAAGAGAGAGAGAGAGACACAGAGAGAGAGAGACAGAGAGAGAGAGAGAGAGAGAGAGAGAGAGAAAGAGAGAGAGAGAGAGAGAGAGAGAGAGAGAGAGAGAGAGAGAGAGAGAGAGAGAGAGAGAGAGAGAGAGAAGAGAGAAAGAGAGAGTTGAACAGAGAATGGAGAGATAAACATGGAAAAATAGTTACAATATCAGAAAATTAGAGAAAAACTACACGGACTGTGCCATAAACCTTCGAGGCTACAGTATGACATCATAAAAATAGAACTTTTCAAGTTCTTACTCACTGTTGGCCAACTCTGCAGTTCCTTCGTCTTTACAGTAAAACTGTACGGAGAGAGAACTCAGAAGTGTGAGAACACAGACATGGGATGAATGTTGTTGCCTGCAGTAGGGATGGAGATGGAGAGATTACTGTCAGAGTTAACAGTTGAGCATGACTGCCACTGTATGTAGAGGTGGCAGATCCAACTGGAGGCCTGCACAGTGTCCTAACCAACAAACGCTGCCTTGAGAGACGAGGCGTGGGGGACGATTTCACACAGGAAATGTTGAGACACGACCAGCTCTGAGATGCTGTTAACAATACAACACATTATTTGACATATGCAGAAACATCTTTTCAAAAACTATGTTTCAATTTTTCAATATTTCTCAATCAACTTAAACGTTGTGTCAAGATGTGATTCTATCTATGTCTCTTTCAGCATTAATGTTTATTTTTAGGTGTCATCCTCACGTGACAAAAAACTGGCCAGCTAAATTTTCCCGGCATTTGTTAACGGTCCACTTCCACACGTGTTTGTTGTGTTTGTGTGTGTGTACTTCCTGTGTTCAGGTAATGAGGTCCCCATTCTCTTCATGTGAGTGTGCAGCAGGAACCCACATTAGCAACACTGCTTGATGTTGTTAATAAGTACTTCAACAGAAATGTGTTGAAACTGTAAGGAAATTACATAATTTACAGCAATCTAATTACAATCAACAAATTTGATTAATTTAATGAGGATATTGAGTGACTTGAATTACATACTGTACGGATATTTTAACTACAGTTAGAAGAGAATGAGAATGAATGACTAATTTGATGTACGTGATAAACTAATAAGAGTTCTCCTTTCCACAGAACTCAAAGATAGCTCTAATTCTCAGAACACCCTCTCTTTCTCCGTCTTAACAGTTTCAAACCACAACCAAAACCAGGCTATTTTTAGGGCCGTGCTGGTTACACATGTGATCCTATTAGTTGTTATAGAAAATGGCTTAATACAAAGTTGTGAAAACAGTTTTTTATTTAAAAGTAAACAAGCCAAAATTACAATGACAAATGTTTGCTTTCAAAAAACATTTGATGTGGAGGACAATAAAATATATACACACACTTAGGCTGCGCAGGGTTAGTGTGTGTCTTAATCTTGTCAGGTTTTAGACCAGTACAGGCATTGAATCTTTGAAATGATTCATGTAAGTAGAAGCTCTTGTTTTCAATAAAAGAAAATACAATAAAACCTGAATAGCAAAATTGAAACAAACGATATTAATACAATGATGGCATCATTGATTTATAGACTATATCAGCATAGCTATGGGATAAATGATAAAAGTCCATATTACATGTCGTCTAAATAACATAAAGATGGCAGACAGACTGAACATCACATCCTGTCTATCTGGGGCATCACTGGACTTAACAAACAGGCTGACTGACAACAACACACACACACACAGTACAACACACTTCAGTATCTTAACATAAAACTGTGGTGTCTAAAAATGAACAGTGACAGAGCTGCGTATCATTGGTTAAGTTTCAGAACAAGAATTAAACGTATCACAGTGGAGCTCACGGTCCAGTGTCGTCATGACTACGACCTCTTGGTTTTCGCACGGTGAGTTCGACTCCTTCATCCTCCTCGGCAGTTTTGACTGTGAAAAACAGACACAAACACAATCAGTTCTGTTCATATTGGACGACAGCAGTCGTGGAAAGCAAAGGAATTAGAAACAGCCTCAGTTAGTTTCAATATAAAAAGGGCTTAAATATTCTTGTTCAGCCTGCCCTTAAATGCTCATTTATCAACTTTAACAACAACCAGTCATGGTGTTAACAGTCTGTGGAGACACCACCTGCCTATGGATCCCCAGATGTGCTCTCAGAGCCACATACCTGTACTACTGTATGTAGTAACACACGCTCCAGTCAGCTGGCTCCCTGTCACCCCCCCCCCCCCACATGACCCTACAGGTCAGTGCTCACACCCCCATCCTGGGATCTCCTGCTTCCCCAGACATCCTCACCAGGAGCCAGCCTGGTCCACACCTCCTGCAGAGCCCCTGCTCTTCAAACACTCCTCACAGCATCATCATGTGTCCTCACCTGGTTGCTGGCGTTTGATGAGCAGCAGCAGGATGGTTGTCACCAGGAAGGGGGAGGTCACCAGTAGCCCACACAGCAGCCTGGGCAGCAGGGAGACAGGAACCGCTGTCCCTGGAGAGACAACCAGAGGGAGAGAAGAGAGACGATGCTGAATCAAGACTTCAGTCAAGGTGTTGAAAGGAGACAGCTTGAAGGATGAGGTTGTGGTTGAGGTTTGTCGCCCCCTGGAGGCTAGTGAATGTTCTCTCACCTCTCACCAGCAGCCAGCTCTGTGGGGATTCTTCCCTGTCAGAGTATGTACACTTGTAGAGGCCTTCGTCTGACTGGGATACTGCAGGGATGGTCATCTCTCCTGTGGTCTCATTCCTGATCAGGTTACCATCTTTGTAGAAGTCTACCTTGGGGCTTGATGGAGGAGTCTTGTGTCTGCAGCGCAGAGTCACAGAGTCTCCCTCAGTGACAGGTTGGACACTACTGAACACCTTAGTGACTGTCTCTGACGTTTGTTAAACAACAACAACAAGTCAAAGTATACAGATCTCACAAACTTACATTCTGTTTTACCAGGCTACCAGATCACATGACCTGCTATGGAATACAGGACCAGTGACACATACTAAAGACACACAGGAAGCAGACAGGACAAATGAACACTATAGGTACTGTGCTTCATGATCAGCTCGATCATATTGGTAGTTTCCTGTCAAAATATGCAGTCTCCCTTTAACCCTTGTGCAGTCTGAACATTCTGTATACTCCCCTTGTCCTAAGGGTAAAACATGACCCACCTTCCCTAAACCCCTAAAATAAAGCAGCTAAATTGAATTTTAAACCCCTAATCTATTTTGCATGAAGAAGCAACCTGTCATTCATAACAAACTTTGTGAATATGTGGGTTTTACTTCTTCGCATTGCAGACTGCATTTAATCAGTGGAAAACCATACATTTTCATTACAGCAGACCTGTCATAACTGTTTTCTTTACTAAAGTAGAGTAGTAGAGTAGAGATGTACTGAAATGTGCAGTCATGGCTTCAGCAAAGAATACTGGGGGTACTGTGATTTGCAGGACCATTTTCAAGTTGAAAAAAAAAAACATTTAGGGGGTTTTCTCTGATGATAAACATAGTGGCGGGTCATTTTTGACCCCTAAGACAACACAAGGGGTTAATGAGATTAGGCAGTGCACTCTATGAGGTTTCTAAGGTTAATGAAAGCTTCCTGATGTTCACAAGGTCTAGCAGCTGTAGTCTAGTTAACCCACCTGTAATACATACAGTATTTATGGGTACAGAGTTAGTACCTTATTCATTGATGATATGTTTCTCCCACTAGATCACAACCTTTCTTAGCACATCATCATGTGCTAAGAAAGGTTGTGCCCCCAAACTATGACATGAGCTCATTCCTCAGCTGTTCCGGCCCACAAACCAAGACATCCCATGACCTTCATGACCTTGCCAGGGCTCCTCTCAAAGCATTCTGGGACTTGTGACAGAAAGATCAGGCGGTTGGGTTTTAGACACCAGCAGGATTTTATTCCTCCCCCTCTGCGAAACGCTGGGGAATCTGGACCGAGGAGCGGCAGAATAAGAAGAATGTCTCTGTGAGAGTGTGAAGGACAAAAGACAGAAGATTTACGTCTCTCTCTCCCTCTCCCTCTCTCTCTCTCTCTCTCTCTCTCTCTCTCTCTCCCCCCCCCTCTCTCTCTCTCCCTCTCCCTCTCTCTCTCTCTCTCTCTCTCTCTCCCTCCCCCCCACTCTCTCCCTCTCTCTCTCTCTCTCTCTCCCTCCCTCTCCCTCTCTCTCTCCCTCCCTCCCTCCCTCCCTCCCTTCCCCCCCCCTCTCCCTCCCTCTCTCTCTCTCTCTCTCTCTCTCTCCCTCCCCCCCACTCTCTCCCTCTCTCTCTCTCTCTCTCTCTCCCTCTCTCTCTCTCTCTCTCTCTCCCTCTCTCTCCCTCCCTCTCTCTCTCTCTCTCTCTCTCTCTCTCGGTTGACCAGCGGGCACTTCTTACTGTATTTGAACCTTCTGACTGTAACTCTACCCCACATGTCACTCAGTTGAAGCTTATCATAACGATGCCACTGGGATGCCTGTCCCAAAGAGGAATAAAAACAGAGAGGCCAGCCAGGCTGGAGTCTTAAAATACGTTTTTAGAACACAGGTTTATTGTTGACCCAAATGTTTTGCACAGTTTACAGTCTGAAGCAGAAGCCTGACCTTTCTCAACTGAATATCAGATCAACATGCATTTTATTTAATCTGTTAATGGGATGGAAATGTGTAAGTGCCACTGCCACTTGTATACTTTAGTAACTGGACAAACAACAAACAACACCCCTTGTAGAATACCAGAAAAAACTAAACAACAAAATCAGTCTTACAAACTATGTTGTCTCAGGTAAATACCGAGCTTTGAATACATTGAGCCCATCCCCAATACTTTCCATAAGCAACATGCTAACTGGAGCTGACATAGATTTCTTTCTGAGTTTCTGAAATACAATAAACTAAAGTGCCTCTAATTCCAATGGTGCGTGGAACTACACTGGTTTACTTTGGTAATTGTCTCAGATGTGCCGGCAGGGGAAGCACACATGCTTGTAAAGCGATGCTGGGTCCAGGCATACTGCCCATGTTCTCCCAGCGCTGGCTGCTGGGATCGTAGCGGTGCACCTGCTTGCACTCCCTGTTGTCCTCCTGGCAGTACCCTCCCAGCACGTACAGCTTCCCCTCCAGGACTGCCGAGGCTGGGCCAACGTGAGGGACGGTCAGGGGGGGGATGGAGCTCCAGGAGTCCCTCTCAGGGTCGTACACCTCACAGGACAGCTGGTCAAAGTAGCCCCTCTGGGCGTCAGTGGTGATGCCACCTGTTACGTACAGGCGGTCATTGAGGGTCTCCATGCAGTGAAAGGCCCGGGGTTGGATCATGTCAGCCAGGTAGGTGGTTCCTCTCACTGGGTGGTAGAGGAACATGGACACCAGACACTCATAGTTGCAGTTGAAGCCTCCTGAGATGAAGATCTGGCCGTCCAGCACTGAGGCAGAGTGGCCGCTCAAAGCCGTGTCCAGAGGTTTGCAGGAGCTGAAAGTAAGGTAGGTTATGTTTTTTAATCTCTACTTAAAATATTTCAAGTCACAATATTTATAATTGTGACTATTTAATATTTATTTGGCTGCCCCTGTCAGATTGCCCTAAAACCCCTATACAAACAAGGTTTTTGATTCCATCAAGAACCATTTCCTCAAACTAATGTGTCAAAAAGTTCCCCTTCCATCTCACCTCCAGGAGTCTGTGTTTGGGCAGTAGCGCTCCACCCTGTCCAAGTTAGCCTGGTATTCGAAGTCTCCTCCTATGGCATATATCACACCATCCACAGCAACCACAGAGAAGGAGCACCTTGGCTCCTGCATGTCGGCCAGCTTCTGCCATTCGTTCGTAGCTGGGTCATACCTGACGAGAGTCAGAATTGAAAAAACAATAATGAGACAAAGCTGACGTCAATGAAAGTTTGAACTTCAAAGACGAAACCTTTGATTGTTCAGCTCACCGCCAGGCTGAGCTCAGGACGTCCGATATGTGCCAGAACTTCCTGCCTCCGACCACGTACAACTTCCCCTCAAGAACCACCACCTCATGACTAACCCTGGGTGTCTCTGGTATCTCTCCCAGCTTCCTCCACTCCACACTCTTCACAATGCCAATGTGGTTCCTCAGGGAATTACCAAACCACAACTCTCGGCTAGGAATATGTACCTGTGTATCCTCACAGAACTGGTTTCCACCTACCAAGACCAATGTCTCTGTGGGTATGTAGATCCTGTAATGGTTGTCTGAGCCAAAGCGATAGGACCAGAACTCTTTCAGTAAAGTCTTCAAGAGATAAACAGAGTTGCAATCAGTCCATATCTTCATGGCTTTGATCTCTTTGACGTCTGGGAAGGTCATTAAAGGGAACTGAACCGTTTTCAGCAGCTCTGTAGTCAGTTCCGGACTGGTCATGGGATTGACCTCGATCCAGGACACCACTGCCTTAAATACAACAAGTTCAGAAGACACACAGAGGTAGGGGCTTCTCAGGAACTTACAAAGCTTTTTAAAGGGCAAGTCTCGGAACTTCTCTGTGACTGCGACCTTATTGAAGTTCCGGAGGACAAAGTTGTCGGCTGTTTCGAGAAGATCCGCCATCCCAAACGCCTCAGCGAAGGACGCCACGTCCAGGCAGGAGTGGACGCCTATTTCCTGTTGCAGGAAGTCGATGCACAGTGAAAAGGCGGCCTGGAACTGCAGCCGGAGGGCGGTGCAGCCGACCTCAAAGACACAGTCCCAGTTGAGAGAAAGTGACCCGCTGTGCGAGCAACCAATCAGGATCTCTAGCTCGGATGCCACCAGGAAGGGGAGAGTCACACGGTACTGCTGGGATTCCTTCATCCCACTGGTGAACATTGCTCTGAAATAGTCACTACTGGCAGCCAGGACAACTCTGTGAGCTAGCAGAAGGAAATACACATTGATTGATTTATTTAGTTTGTTTCAGCTAAATGTGCTCAATTTGCACAATACTCCATATACTGTTTTCACCACTACATGTAGATGAAGAATAAATTATACCTACCATGAAAAGAAGTTCCATCCACTTCCAGAACTACATCACAGCCTACTCTCTGTGTCCACAGCTTTCTGATGGACTGAAGACTGATCTCCATCTGTTCTGCAGCTGAGATCTTCCTCTCCTCTGTCTTCTTCTGTCCTCCTATCTTCATCTTCTCCTCTTCCTCTCTACAGAGCTCCAGAACTCTGGGAACTCCCAGTACTTGAGCTGCAGTCTGGATCTGGACCACATTGCCTGTGTTCAGAGCTGCTATGACCCCAGTGTAGGCAAACTCCAGCACCCACGCCAGCCCTACACGGTCCATCCCAGGACCCAGAACCATAGACACCTCTCTCTGTGTGTCACCATCAACAGATCCTCCCCTCTTCTCCCACTCTGCATCCCCGTCCTGCAGACTGTGGTGGACCAGGGAGCTGACAGCAGCCAGGACAGGGGAGTGGACCTGGAAGCTCTGCCCATCCTCAGTGCTCAGAGTCAGGTCAGTGAGCAGAGAGGAGTCCCTGAAACCCTCCAAGGTCTGGAACAGCTCTCTAGCGTACGTTTGTCTGCCATAAACTTTTCTCATGCTTATGTCATAGTCGTCAGCTTCCTCTTCAACAGATTCATAAATTCTGTTTTCCTCGTCATAATCACCCCACCCCTCTCCCTCCTCTTTGTCACTTCCCTCCTCTTCTTCCTCATCAGTACCCAGATCCCCCCACTCATTGACGAGGGACAAACTTTCTATCCTCCCCCCCCCCCCCTTTTTCAGCCTTCTAGAATCATCTTCCGGCTGGCCCAACATTCCGTATGAACGCTACTCCCAGCCACATCCATGATGACGAGAGTCAACAGATTTTTTCGTACTATTTTATTAGTTATAATATAACAAATTCGGAAAAAGCATTCCTTCTTTCAGCTTTGTCTTTTCAGCATATCACAAGTCGATCAAGGTGCAGAGACAATACAAATCCAACAAGTTAGTAACAAAACTGAGAGTCACTTACTTTGCACAGGTTCTTCAGGAGTCAGGTGGCTGAGCGGTTAGGGAATCGGGTTAATAATCTGAAGGTTGCCAGTTCGATTCCTGGCTGTGTCAAATGACGTTGTGTCCTTGGGCAAGGCACTTCACCCTACTTGCCTCAGGGGGAATGTCCCTGTACTTACTGTAAGTCGCTCTGGATAAGAGCGTCTGCTAAATGACTAAATGTTAAATGTTAAATGTTCTTCAGACATAGACACAATGGAGAGGACACAATGACATCATAGTCCCTTTGTCTCTTTCATGTCCTACCTCTCCTGCAGCCACTCCTCTCATCTCTTTCATGTCCTACATCTCCTGCAGCCACTCCTCTCATCTATTTCATGTCCTACCTCTCCTGCAGCCACTCCTCTCATCTCTTTCATGTCCTACCTCTCCTGCAGCCACTCCTCTCATCTCTTTCATGTCCTACCTCTCCTGCAGCCACTCCTCTCATCTCTTTCATGTCCTACCTCTCCTGCAGCCACTCCTCTCATCTCTTTCATGTCCTACCTCTCCTGCAGCCACTCCTCTCATCTCTTTCATGTCCTACCTCTCCTGCAGCCACTCCTCTCATCTGTAAGACGATTCTCCTCCTCTCCCCTTAGTGGCCCCCGGGACCCATGGAATTATCACACACGACACGGGGTGGCTAAATATACTCCCAGCTGATCCACATCAGCTGACGTTTTTAGATGTTTTATTTGTTGTTTTCTCACTTAACTCTGCAACGCTTTTTCACTCGTTTGGTGTGTCATTGACTTTCTAATATCATTCATCCTCTTCCAGTTGTTTTGGTGTCCGTGTAATGTTTCTTTTAACTTACATCTACATTTCCCCTCAGCAACTCCTCACCCTTTCATCAACAAGTCCTCACCCTTTCATCAACAAGTCCTCACCCTTTCATCAACAAGTCCTCACCCTTTCATCAACAACTCCTCACCCTTTCATCAACAAGTCCTCACCCTTTCATCAACAACTCCTCACTCTTTCATCAACAAGTCCTCACCCTTTCATCAACAACTCCTCACCCTTTCATCAACAAGTCCTCACCCTTTCATCAACAAGTCCTCACCCTTTCATCAAACGTGTCCCTCCCCTCCGTTGTCAGTCTTCTCTTTGATGGTCACTGTTCTTTTTATCATCATTTGGTCAACCTTTTCCCCACCAAAGTCACGACAATGACATGAAAAGGTCACAACATATGTTTTTACGTCTCTCCACTCTTCAAGAATTTCCTGGAGCCGTGTTGGCAGCTTGGGCGTTTGGCAGGCTCCCCCAAAGCAGTTTGGGTTATATGAGGAGATGGTGGTATGACATACCCAGTGAGTCAGACGGATCAAATAGTCCCCTCACGCATTCATAAAAGCAAAAACACACTAAGATCTCAAAGGGGAACTTTTCTCGTATGACGAGGTAAACATTCACTGGCGCACGGTTGATAGAAGCAACTGTTACTGAAAGCGCTTTACTTGACACAAGGAAATGGGATCTGAAACCGACATATTATAAACAGACCCTCTTCTTCTTTGGCTCCTCACTGAGTTTATCATTGTAGATATTCAGATTCAGAATCAGTGCAAACAAGCAAACTAACAGACACATTTACAGAATAAGAAGCATCGGGGGGTTTTACAGTCACCGACAAACTTAAAAACACAAGTTATATGAATGATTATCATCGTAGAAAATACATATTTAATAAATCTGCCTCGTTTGATGCGATCGGAGCGATGTTGATGGTCACGCGGCCACGGATGAGTAACACGGCAGAGTCACGCTAGGCCTGTTTTAGTCACGTTTTGGCCTGTGGCTGGATCTGACCGTCTGGCAAGTCAAGTTATGAAAATCTGTCTTTTGCCACCCTGCACGAATCAGATGGTTACCATGGCAATATGCATACAGAGAGAGTGTGAGAGAGAGGAGACAGAGAGAGACAGAGAGAGAGAGAGAGAGAGAGAGAGAGAGAGAGACAGAGAGAGAGAGAGAGAGAGAGAGAGAGAGAGAGAGAGAGAGAGAGAGAGAGAGAGAGAGACAGAGAGAGAGAGAGAGAGAGAGAGAGAGAGAGAGAGAGAGAGAGAGAGAGAGACAGAGAGAGAGAGAGAGAGAGAGAGAGAGAGAGAGAGAGAGAGAGAGAGAGACAGAGAGAGAGAGAGAGAGAGAGAGAGAGAGAGAGAGAGAGAGAGAGAGAGAGAGAGAGAGAGAGAGAGAGAGAGGGCTGTAGCTTCCTTGTGGGTCACCACTCTCCAGGGTCCTTTTCCACGAGATTTTTAGACAGCGGGGCTCCAATTAGTTCCCTCTTTGCCTCAGAAGGTTGACACTCATTCTCTCACTCAATCGCTTCTTTCCTGTGCATGTTTCATAGGAAAGTGGCTGTGCCCACGACATTATTATGTGTTCCTCTCTCTCTCTCTCTCTCTCTCTTCTCTCTCTCTCTCTTTCTCTCTCACTATCTCTCTTTCTCTCTCTCTCTCTCTCTCTCTTTCTCTCTCACTATCTCTCTTTCTCTCTCTCTCTCTCTCTCTCTCTCTTTCTCTCTCTCTCTCTTTCTCTCTCACTATCTCTCTTTCTCTCTCTCTCTCTCTCTTTCTCTCTCACTATCTCTCTTTCTCTCTCTCTCTCTCTCTCTCTCTCTCTCTCTTTCTCTCTCTCTCTCTTTCTCTCTCTCACTATCTCTCTTTCTCTCTCTCTCTCTCTCTCTCATCTCTCTTCTCTTCTCTCTCCTATCTCTCTTCTCTTTCTCTCTCACTATCTCTCTTTCTCTTTCTCTCTCACTATCTCTCTTTCTCTTTCTCTCTCACTATCTCTCTTTCTCTTTCTCTCTCACTATCTCTCTTTCTCTCTTCTCTCTCTCACTATCTCTCTTCTCTTTCTCTTTCTCTCTCACTATCTCTCTTTCTCTTTCTCTCTCACTATCTCTCTTTCTCTTTCTCTCTCACTATCTCTCTTTCTCTTTCTCTCTCACTATCTCTCTTTCTCTCTCTCTCTCTCTCTCTCTCTCACCCACACTGTCTCTCTCTTTCCCCTTCTCTTCCTCCACCACAGACAGTTTAAGCACAGACACATTAACTCCAAAAAGATTAGAGTATGCAGCCTATTACAATGCATTGTGGGTAGAAGTTGCAATGAACTTTTGAAGAGGTGAAAGTATCACGATTGAGAATGCAGTCTAAATTACTTACACAAACCTCAAAATACAATGTTGTTTTATTCATCATCAATTTTCTGGTCCCACAAAATATAACAATAAACATACATGTATACACAAATCTGGCAACTTAGACGAAGCACATAAAACAATGGAGGAAATAAACATTTGGATGAAGTTTGTCACATACTGATTTGTAGATACATATCGCACATAGTCAGTAAAGTATTAGCTCCTAAAGAGAGTTACCAAATTTACAACGCACTTTCAATTCGGATAACTTAGACCTTGTAAGTTACCTGCCAAACAACAAGTCTATCAAAACGATGAGAGGTTGGCCCATGTCTAAGCTCTACTGTTTTATATATATATATAAAAAAACTAGGACAAGTGCTAATTTAGAGACATGGGTCCCGGTAGTCACAAAGGACCGTTCCTGCTTCAGAGAAAAAAGGAGAAACGAGGCAGAAGACAGGAAGGGAACGAGAACAAGAACAGGTAGCTGGAGTCACAAGGACGGGGAAGGGAGAGAAAGGAGAGAGGGAGAGAGAGAGAGAGAGAGACACAGAGAGACAGAGAGAGACAGAGAGAGAGAGAGAGACAGAGAGAGGGAGGAGAGAGGGAGAGAGAGGGAGAGAGAGAGAGAGAGAGAGAGAGAGAGAGAGAGAGAGAGAGAGAGAGAGGGAGGGGAGGGGGAGGGAGAGGGAGAGGAGAGGGAGAGGGAGAGGAGAGGGAGAAGGAGAGAGAGAGAGAGAGAGAGAGAGAGAGGGGGAGAGGGAGAGAGAGAGAGAGAGAGAGGGAGAGAGAGAGAGAGAGAGAGAGAGAGAGAGACGAGACAGAGACAGAGACAGAGACAGAGAGAGAGAGAGAGACAGAGACAGAGACAGAGAGGAGAGAGAGAGGGAGAGAGAGAGAGAGAGAGAGAGAGAGAGAGAGAGAGAGAGAGAGAGAGAGAGAGAGAGAGAGAGAGAGGGAGAGGGAGAGAGAGAGAGAGAGACAGAGACAGAGACAGAGACAGAGAGGGAGAGAAGGGAAGGGAAGGGAAGGGAGATAGAGAGGATTGCATAGTTCAGTTATTTACATATTTTCCATTGAGCCAAACCACACCATCCGTGCGCGACATGCTAACCCTTCCTCCTCCGTATCACACCCTCTCTGCTTAGTATGAGCAGCGAGCCGAGAGGTCTATTTTACAAACGAGGGGGAGAGAGGGAGAAAAAGAGACGGAGAAAGAGGAAAAAGAGAGAACGCCATTGATAGAGAAGGGCAGGAAGTAGAAGGAGAGACGATAAAAGCACGCCATTCAAAAAGAGAGAGGAGATAGGTGGACAAAATAAAGGGTGGAGTAGCACAGGCTACACAAATAACACAAACCGTGTCAGACAGACAGATGCAGGGAACGAAGAGTTTGGTCAAGCACCGGTCGACGGCAGAAAGAAAGACATGAGAACAATGACTAAGGAAAGAGAGAGAGGGAGAGAGAGGAGGAGTATAAACGAGGGTGAGAGAGATGAGGGCCTCAAGGACATCAGCCACCTGGGACTTCCGGAAGTTTCTACGGGGGCCTTCTGCCCATCTCCGACACTGGGCTGACATACTACCAGCGGTCTGACCTGGGACACACTCTCCTGAAAGAGAGAGAGAGAGAGAGAGAGAGAGAGAGAGAGAGAGAGAGAGAGAGAGAGAGAGAGAGAGAGAGAGAGAGAGAGAGAGAAAGAAAGAAAGAGCGTGAAAAAAACAGAGAGAGAGAAAGAGAGAGAGAGAGAGAGAGAGAGAGAGAGAGAGAGAGAGAGAGAGAGAGAGAGAGAGAGAGAGAGAAAGAAAGAAAGAAAGAGCGTGAAAAAAACAGAGAGAGAGAAAGAGAGAGAGGAAAAAGAGAGACAGAAAGTGAGAAAGTGACATTTGTACCAAGGGGGCCACTGCAAGTTTTAGTTGATGGTTTCTATGTTTTTGTGGAGCGGTCCTGTTGACCTCCTGAATGGTCCTGCCGTGAGCCCGGTGAGGACTGAGTCTGAGGTTCCAGCGATGGGACCTGTGGCTCCGCCCACCATCATCCTCGCTCTCCGTTGTATCCTGTCGTGTGACTTGTGGTCGTCTGCGTCTCCGTGAGCTGATTCGCTGGAGAGAACCTGGCTCCTGCAGTCTGGACCAATCAGAACAAAGCTGAAGAGTCAAAGGAAGAATAAGGGGGAAACGATACAAACGACAAACAATATCTGTGTGTGTGTGTGTGTGTCTGTGCGTGTGTATATGTCTGTGCGTGTGTGTTTGTGTCTGTATATGTCTGTGTGTGTGTCTGTATATGTCTGTGTGTGTGTCTGTATGTCTGTGCGTGTGTGTGTGTCGAACCTGCAGTCTGCATCTTCAATGTCAGCATCTGCGTCGCTTTCACCCTGAGGATCGGACAAAACACATTCCTCCTGCAAAGTATGAGTCACGGATATGAACACACACACACACACACACAGACCTATTGCAAAGAAATACACTATGTGAAGTTTTAGCTTCTGATGTCCAGTGACTCATTTGAGCGCCCACCTTTGTTTGATTTGAAAGCAACTTCAACTTGAAGATGATTTGTGTGTGTGAGTGTATGTCTGTGTCACATTATATAGTGTGCATGATTCAACCCACACATTTTACGGTTATAGACAGTTAAGCTCGACTTATGGATATTATCACAAACACACACATACCTCTGTGCCATAGCCTTCTGAAGACCTGGTAATCACCACCCTGTTTTTACCACAGTGCTCACAGGTTAATGTGTCCTGAAAGAAGAGAGAGTGAGAGAGAGAGAGTGAGAGTGAGAGTGAGAGTGAGAGTGAGAGTGAGAGTGAGAGTGAGAGTGAGAGTGAGAGTGAGAGAGAGAGAGAGAGAGAGAGAGAGAGAGAGAGAGAGAGTGAGACAGAGAGAGAGAGAGAGAGAGAGAGAGAGAGAGAGAGAGAGAGAGAGAGGGGAGGAGGCATGGTAAAATAACAGTGAGGAGAGAGATATTCTTTTTCTTTTATTAAATGTGAATGATTAGTGGGTGGGTGAGACTGAAAGGAACATTGTGGCAGCCAGGGGCCACTGACAGCATGACTGTGATGGGAAGAGTGCCTCTCTCTCACTCACCAGCAGTGTGTGTGTGTGTGCGTGTGCTTCGGCGTACAGTGAACAAGGTCCAATCTCACACAGACACACTCCATCTCTCTCGACATAACTTGCCCCCATCTGTTTTCAAGGCAAAGAGAGAGAAAGAGAGACAGGGAGAGCGGGGAAAAAGATAGAGAGAGGCAGAGAGAGAGTGAGAGAGAGAGAGTTTGAAAGAGAGACTGTGTAGGATGTACTGTAATGATTTATTGGAAGCCATTAGTCCGTTACTAATTGGACAGCACAGCAGCTAGAGATTAAAGCAAGTGTTATGTTTGGTCAGACACACACGCACGCAAAAGCTCTCATGCACACGCACACATGCACAAATACTGCCGCTCTGATGTCTTACTTCACAGTCGTTGTCCGAAGTCTCTCCGGAGGTAAATAAGACGTGAATGTCTGAGTCTCTGCGCGGCATGACCTCTCTCCGTTCACAGACCACACATAGTTCTCGACCTGCCAGAGTTGTTCATACCGGCTGGGTCAAATTAGGACTAACAGTGGAGGAACATGTGTTTCACTTTACACATTTAGTTTGGTTCACCATGGTTCATTGAAATCATCGATGATTTACAAATACTGAAACTTGTGTTAAATCGAGGTGCAATGTTTTAGTTGTGTCATATAAAACCATGGATTAGGCTACTAAAAACGTTACGCAAAATTGGACAGACCAGTGGAAATTTCACAGGGCAGACATTGCATCAAGGATTATTTTGACCAGGCACGAATTGCAGGGGTATTATTTTTGTTACTCCACATTATTCTTGACCTAAGTGTCCCGTATTACAGAAACAGCTGGTTGGTATTCGGTGTTACGTAATGGGAGAAGCTTTAGGATAGCTTTTATAGCGTGACAACTTGTCCATTCGCATGATTTCCGACGAATGAATGAATGTCACGAGCATGATTCTTGCATCTTGCAGACATCATTACACATTTCAATACACAGACTAGCCCAATCAGTTTGTTAGAGAGAAATAAATTATGACCAAGCAATATCGGTCCATTAGGCTATGCATAGTTCATCGGTAGATGTTTTTTAATCAACTTAGACAACAACAGTTCCATACCTTAAGTTGAAAGCCTCATCTTCACAAAACTGTAACACAAGATTATTAGGACGTTCATACTTTATAGAACCTAAATAAAAATAATTCTTTTGGACGGGATTTATATCCGTACATCCGCGATGCTTCTAAAATATTTGACATAGTAGCCTAATCCGTTATGTCAGTCTAGCGAAACACCACTCGCTCATCGGGAGTCGCGACGGCGCTTTCGCCAGAAAAAAAAGAAATCCAAAACAACGAACAGGAGCGTGCCGAAGGGGCGGGGACAATCGATTGACAGGGTACAAAAGCCAATTACGGATAGCGGAAGAAAGTGACGTTTTACGGTCACTGAATTTGACACAGAAATGGGCAACCCAAGTAGGGTGAAATGTACAAATATAAGACATCAAGAAGTTGTAACATGTTATAATATGAAAAATATAAAGTGTTAAAGTCGTAGGCTATACACAGTTAAATTCGGCTAAATAAAGTGCAATGGTTGACTTCAATCATTCTGGAAAAAAAAGAGAGTTAATTCCTCCATCATGTTATGAACTTGTCACTGACTGTTCTGGGGGCCAGTATACTTATGATTGTAATTTATAAAGGCTGTTTTTGTTGATAATGTTGCTATTGTGGGGTCACATATTGTGACGGTTGCTACTTGTCAGATATGGTGACCTGTGTGGTAGGCCTACTGGCTCTGTTAGGGCTCCCAATAAGAAAACATGTCCAGATTAGTGTGATGGGATGACATAACTACCCCAAAACAATCGTTTTAAAGTTTAACTCCTTTATTGAGCAGTTAGAGTGGGGTCACACATTTTGACGGCTGTCAGATATGGTGACCTCTGCTTGCTCTGTGATGACTCCCAATAAGACAACATGTGTCTATATTAGTGTGAAGGGATGACAAGACTACCCCAAACAACAATATGTTGAAGTTTAACTCCTTTATTAAGCAGTTACAGTGGGGTCACATTCTGACAACTTACCCAATGTGCTGGTCCATTAAATATTTAGTTCTTTCTTTTCATTACAGTAGAATATGATTATTTAAAGTTTTAAATGTCGGTCAAATGTAAGGTTTTAGGTAGGTTATTACAAATGTAACTCGTGCATGTAGTCACAAATAAATACATGTTCAGAGAAAATGTACCTAAATATATTTGATTTACTTAAACATATGTTACTATGCCTGAGTTGGTTAATATGGTCACCAGCGGTTTACCCGTTCTCCTTAGGAAGCAATAAAAAAACGTGAATAATCATTCAGCTTCCACCCTTGGATGTAATGTATTAATGTTTACGTCGTTTGCGTAGATGCTGTTCTTCGCCCTCCATTGTCTACCAGGCACGGGAAGACGATGTGCAGCAGCGCCCTCTGCGGTCACAGTTTCTGATGGGTCACAGCTTTCGGTGCAACACCTGTAAAGACTTTCTTGTGGTATCCCCTTGATCCCCTTGAGATGGTTTTCCAACCTGTGCACCCGCCCAGCCTTTCTCATGGGCCACTCCTAGAGTAGCCTATAGGCTACCCTAAACTGAGCTCTGCTGGTTAACCGCCAAAGTCAATAATCCGTTGATCTCCGAAATGAAAATAACTCATTAGGAACGATTACACTTACAGTAATTATGGTGCAGATCTTTGTCGATAGCTTCAGATGTCCCGGAGGCTCAGAAACAAACAAACGCAGGCATAAACAAACAGCTCTGGACGCCGGGAGTCACCGCGAAACCCGCTTAAAATCTCTGTTCCCACAGGGTTGGTGCAGGATGTTACACTCTACTCTGTCAACTTCAAACCTACTAAAATAAAATGCTTTTATAATAATGTAGGTTTTTATTAATATTATTTATTTAGACATCAACAGTACATCACTAACAAGCAAGGCATGTTCATTGCCATATCTCAACAAGGTAATTTCAGGTGCATTACATAAAACATAAAAGGCATCAAGACAAAATGTATAATATAATGTATAAGGAAATGAAAATATATATTTACTGCACAGGGTACAGTAATGGTATTAAGCCTTTTACTTGAGATAAGCCACCCCTTAGTTACAACTGACAGAAGTCCCCTCGGTGTGAGATATTGTAGGTAAAGTGTGCCTGGCCCTGTCATGATTATATAAGAGGTTTGCGTTATGCCAACCAAGCTAGCTAGTATCTCAGAAAGTACTGTCAAGACACCCACTTACCATATTACTGATACATCAAGTTTGAAGTCATGGCTTTATTAGTATAGAAAGAGCAAAATGTGTGTATGTATGACTGTGTGTGTGTTTGTATATGGATGTGTGTATACTTATCTGTCTGAGCATGTTTATATGTGTGTGTGTGTGTGTGTGTGTGTGTGTGTGTGTACGTGCATCAAACACACAGTGTATTGGTGGTGCATCATTACAGTGATAAACTAACTGGCTCCATCAGTATGCGAGGATCAAAAGGTCTGTGTGTATACGTTACCAGACATTTTGATGAATCTGTGTATGTTTACACATGGGAATGTATATACTGTACTTGCTTGTGTGTGTGTGTGTTTGTCTGTGTGTGTCTGTGTGTGTGTTTGTCTGTGTGTGTGTTTGTCTGTGTGTGTGTGTGTGTTTGTCTGTGTGTGTGTGTGTGTGTGTTTGTCTGTGTGTGTGTTTGTCTGTGTGTGTGTGTGTGTGTGTTTGTCTGTGTGTGTGTGTTATGAAGCTTGGGTGTATACAAACGTGATGGAGGCTCGATAAGGAAATTAAAGGAAAGGGCGCAACTCAAATAAACCCAGACTGATACACTGAGGCCTCAGAATGAAGAGGAGGGACCATTCACTGAGTCTGCAGAGAGAGAGAGAGGGGGGGGGGGGGGGGGAGGGAGAGAGAGAGAGAGAGAGAGAGAGAGAGAGAGAGAGAGAGAGAGAGAGAGAGAGAGAGAGAGGAAGAGAGGGGGAGAGATAGAGGGAGAGCAAGGGAGAGATAAATAGATAGAGAGGGAGAGAGAAAGAGGAGACAGCGAAAGAGAGAGAGAGAGCTAAAGAAAGAGAGAGAGATAAAGGCAGAGAGAGGGAGAGAGAGGAGACCAAGTGAAAGAGTGGGTTGCCTTGGTAGCAGGTCAGTGAACAGGAACACTTGGACAGGACAGAACCATACCCAGGCTTGAGTGATGTCATCAGAACCAGCAGAATCCTAGTTCAGAAGGTTGAACAAAACAGCCAGTTGGACCTGAGAATTCCCCTGAAAACAGAAAGGACTATTTGGATTAGAGACAGCACAGTTATCTTGAGTTGTGCGGAGACCACCGAAGGAACTTGAAGACTCTTGAACGGAGAGAACGAGGGGATTTTATCTGTGGAGAGGAGGACATGATTTAGACTGACTTTGTGGTCGGTGGCTGAAAATAGAGTGGCCAATGAGGTTTGGATGCAAACACACAAGTGTGTTTTCGCTGGATTTCATGGCTGGAGATCAGAGATGACCATGAGGAAGACTGAGGAAGGGTTTTAGTGAATACTGCAGCACAGCTCACACTTGACAGAAAGCTTGGACCATGAAACTTTGAAAATTTATTTTACAGTCTTTCAAATTAAGATTGAGATTAAATCGAGGGCTCAGTTTTGTCATTACGGACTCCAGAACTGTCTGATCTGATCAAAATCCGATCTAAAGGACATAACGAACATTTATTTGAACCACAACTACTCTCTGTGTGGACCAATGAAACAATCGGATCAAATCAAAGACACGCCCCTCCCCTCCGTCTTCGACCAATCCTGGGCCTCGTTCCTCAACCCTGCTGGACGTCTGCGCCTCAACACCTTGGACTTCTCCGACCTGTGGGATGAGGAAGATCTCGGATTGGACAGCACCGAGGAAGATGGAGGCCCCGCCCAAACCCCTCCTCTTCCACCGATCCCTCCACCTCTCCCACCCTCGGCTCCTCCCCTGTCCCGTACCTCCCCGAAGGGTCGGCCGCCAGGGTGTCGTACCCTCAGGCTCCACTGGAGGGAGCTCCAGAGTCTGCCTCCCCTGCCCAGGGTCACCCGCTTCGGGACTCAGACCATCTGGGCCGGCCTGGAGCCCGTCAACCTGGACACCAACCGCCTGGAGTACCTGTTTGAGAGCAAGGGAAACAGCGCCATCTGCAGCCTGCTGTCAGGATGGCGGGTAGGTGGACTTGGAAGTGGGTTATCTGAACCCCCTTGTTCAATCATGTCAGTGCACTTTTGACATATAAAATATAATTATGCGTGTATGATTATACGCACTGTCTGCATGTCCCCTCGTTCTTCCTGCATCAGCCCTCTTGTAAAGTTTGATTGGATTGGATTTCACCTCTTTTTCTAATCCCCCCCCCCCTTTCAGAAGCAGCCGTCGGTGTCAGTTCTGGGTGTAAAGCGCAGTAATATCATCACCATAGCCCTCAGCAGCCTGCCCCCTCCCTGCCTCCTGCCCCCGGCCATCTACAGCATGGACACCAGTGTGCTGGACCGAGAGGACGTCCAGGTAGGTGTCACAGGTAAATCTGCAGTACACATACCGTGACACGTCGCTCATCCATTTCTGTATGGCGACTCGTTCCTTCTCTCTATCTCATTTGCTCCCTCCCTCCCTCCCTCCCTCCCTCCCTCCCTCCCTCCCTCTCTCTCTCTCTCTCTCTCTCTCTCTCTCTCTCTCTCTCTCTCTCTCTCTCTCTCTCTCCCTCCCTCCCTCCCTCCCTCCCTCTCTCTCTCTCTCTCTCTCTCCTCTCTCTTTGTCTCTGTCTCCTAATGCAGCGTCTGCAGGCCCTAGTCCCTACTGAAGAGGAGCTGGGCCTCATCAGGGAGGCCCAGGCCCCCCGCTCGACTCTGGCCCCAGCTGAGCTCTGCCTCCTCACCTTGGGAAGCATCTCTCACTTGAGCTCCAGGCTTCAGCTCTGGGCCTTTACGCTGGACTATGACGTCTTGGAAAGGGTGAGAGGCAGACAAAGAAAGATGGAGACCTAAAAGAAAAAAGGTGGATTTGTGTTTGAGTTTTGACCATTTTATGATCAGGAAATCGCTGAGCCTCTCTTCCACCTGAAGCTGGCGATGGAACAGCTGGCCGCCAGTCAGACCTTCAGGTGCATCCTGGCCACAGTGCTGGCAGTTGGAAACTTCCTCAACGGGTGTAAGGTGAGCTTCTTCAAGTCTCCCCTCATCATGCTTTCTCTGCTCGTCCAAATGTCAAAATAAGCTACCTACCTACCTATATCCACCTATCCACCCATCCACCGATCCATCCATCCACCCAACTGTCCATCCATCCACACATCCACCTATCCACCCATCCATCCACCCATCCATCCACCCATGCACCCATCCATCCACCCATGCACCCATCCACCCATCCACCGACCCATCCATCCACCCATGCACCCATCCATACACCCATCCACCCATCCACCCATCCACCCATCCACCGACCCATCCATCCACCCAACCATCCATCCATTTATCCATCACTCCCCAGGCCCGTGGATTTGAGCTGAGCTACCTGGGGAAGCTGTCCCAGGTCCGAGACACACACTCTCGTCGGCCCCTGCTGCATCACGTGTGTGTGCTGCTGCTGCAGCTGTACCCACAGTCCTCCGACCTCCACTCCGACATCGCTGCCGTCGCCCGAGCCAGCAAGGTGTGTGTGTATGTGTGTGTGTCTTACAGTAAAGTACTGTGGCACAGTACACATAATGATGGACTGGTGAGAAGAAAAAAAAGGTTTCGTGCATTTAGTGTTTGTATGTGAGGTTGTTTCAATGTGAGTGTTGTCGCAAATACTCACTCTCGTTTGCGCTATTATTACCACGGTGTTGACCCTTAACCCTCTGCCCCAGTGTGACTACTCCCAGGTCCAGGCCAACCTCACCCAACTGGAGGCTCTCTGCAAAGCATCATGGGAAGAGGTGCGGCTGCTGGACCGGGCGGATGAGAAGAGGAGAGGAGGGGAGAAGGAGGGGGGAGGAACACAGGAGGGGAAGTTGCGACAGAGGCTGCCTAAATTCCTGAAGGAGTGTGAGGAGAGACTGAAGGTTCTAAGAGCTGTCCACCGACGGGTCATCAACAGGTAAAGAAAACTACAATTCCCAGGGTGCAGTGGGGTTAAAATAACGGACGGATGGACAGATGGGAGGACAGGGGGTTTGAATGATGGATGGATGGTTGAAGGAATAGGAGTTGACCAGACAGGAGCAGAGCTCTCTATTTCGGTTCCCTCCTTCCCTCTCTTCCCTCTCTTTCTCTCTGCTCCTCACCCACTTTCTTTACGTCGCCACGTCAACTCTTGATTCAGGTTCCACTCCTTCATGCTGTTCCTGGGCTACTCCAAAGCCATGGTGAGAGAGACGAAGGCGGAGGACTTCTGCAAGACGGTCAGCGACTTTTCTCTGGAGTACCGGACCACTCGCCTGTCCATCCTGGAGCAGAGAGAGAGGGGAAGGGACCTGGAGAGAGGAGGAAGGGACCTGGAGAGAGGAGGAAGGGACCGCACACCTGGCACACCTGGACTCCACCAGAAACACCCACAGACTGATCAGGTACGGAGAGAGAGACAGCTCGATGATACTGAGAGATTAAGGATATTTCTGGGCAAAGGGACTACAGCTAGTCGTGTATGTGTCCGTGTCACAACTTGAGGGACAGTGAATCCACCATGTGCAATTGTTGAAACTTTTCTATATCTAAACATTTATTTTCTTATTTATTCTCTGTTTTGTTATGGTTACCAAGCACACACACCTTGTAATTTTGCATCATAATATTTATTGAGTTTGTTTTATGATTAGTAGATTCCCTGGGGGGTATTCCAGAAAGCAGGATGTCACATAACCTGCTTTCTGCATCTCTTCACTGTGGACTGCTTTGAAAACACTTTGCTTTGGCATGAATGTCAGGTTTAACCATAAGACATAGCGGCCATTTAGTATGCTAAGTGAATGCATGATATGTGTCCTCACGTGCTGCCAGGACCATGTGCCACAGAGTACATTAGATGAAGTGCTGAGGACCCCAGAATCTATCTTCAGACTGAACCTGACTCTGCCCCGACATCGCGGAAATAAGATCGATATTAAAAGTAAGGTACCACACGCGCACAGTATGCACAAACACAAACATCCGTGCACATACACTCACACACACACACACACACACACTCAATCTTACTGTAATATTGGACAGTGAATTTCAGTAAACGTCTATTTTTATATTTCAGGTCCTTTCTCTCGGAGACCGAAGTGGTGACTTTTCATTAGTTGCTAGTATTTGGACAGGCAAGAGTCTTGAAATTATCATAGAAATAACAGTTGATTGCCGCATTAAACAAAATCCCTATGATTAACTGGAAATGTATGTAGGCTACGACCTTTACGTAAGGAAAACTTTTTCTAAGATATAATTTGGAAATGTAACTACGAACATGCTACTAAAATATATATATCTTCCAGCTCTGTTAAGGGCTACTTTGTGTGTGAGATCTGAATTAACCTGTGTTGGAATGTGTAACGTTTCTGATGCTGGTGGGAGTGCGTTATTTCATTGGACCTGGGCTTGGGGTAAAGACAGACGGATGCACCAATGGTTGAAGTGAACAGAGACATATTCTCGTGAGCAGGTCCAATAAGATATCAGCATCACAGATGAGGCGTGACACATCTGCTAGTTGTGCTACCCGTCGCCATTTCGTGGTCACTGGTTGAAGGAACCTTATCAACCAACTGAAACGGACAAGGGATTTTGAAAGACAACCCAAGTAAACCAACGTCGCATTTTACACATTTTTAAACAAAAATAAGCTCCGGGTGAGTATTTTGAATCGAGAGAATTTTTCTATTTTTGTTTTTTTTTCTAACTTTGAAAACCATCTTTGGGACCTTTTTGTTTTTGTTTTTAATGCATTTTTCTGGCTGATAGTCTGAAACTGTGTTTGCTTTGGTGGCGTACATTTTGTGATGCAGCGGTTCGTCTCTGCGGGTGGCAAGCAGGCTTCGCTTTAGTGTTTGATAGCTTTTAGCAGCAATATTTTTCTATATATTTTTCGAATTGAGACTTTTGAATCGACATTTTTCCAGAGTTACTTTAAGATCAGATTGATTGTTCGCTTGTTGTTGTCGTATTTTTAAGGACAGAAATATCGAAGACTGTTACAATCTTGACTGGACAATTGATCATTGTTGTCATGTCGGTCGTCTTTCCCCTTTCAGGAATAACATTTTTAAATGTGTTTTTATTGTTCCAGACATTTCGTTCAAGGCCACCTGTAACCTCAATAGCAGTTGTAGCTTTTATAAAATAATCTGCATTATTTTTAGTGTTCGCAGTCAGTTTGTTCTGCAAATGCTCAAAAAAATGACGTAATTTTTAAGGCAATATTTTTTCCCGTTAAGGAGTGAAAGTGGCGTTTTCAATGCAAAACAAACAATAATGTAAAGCGTATGTTGTCTTTAATTAGACTGACGCGTTTGTATGTAGTCTTCGAAGCTACTTTTTTTCTTTGTGTATATTCTGATCAAAATCATTAAAGTGACCCCATATTTCTGAAAGACCTGCATCTATTGAAAGCCTGTTTTATTGTCAAATCAAGAATATAGCTCACGAAGGGGAAATGGTTTTATGTGTCGTAATGTTCTTATGCCAAGAGTTGAGCCTTTAATAGTACAAAGCTTCTTAAGTGAATTGGCAAAGTAGGGCACAGGGCTACAGGCCGCGAGACTGCAGATGGCATTTGCAGAAAGCATAGATTGCGTTCACTATCATGAATAGGCTCACTGTCCTAAATCTCAGTTATGTTACATCTGGCCTCCATTCCCCTATTTAAAACCCAAATGTCAGTCTCAAGAATGGCCCTAATCTCTCCAATCTAGGGTTTTTATTTACAGAAATGGGAGTAACCACAGTCACATTTCAATAGGGTTCAGTGGTGTCTTGCTACCATGTTCAAAAAACAGGGATTTCCACCATTAAGTCGAACTGTATTGCATGTACAGTAGTCAAATCACAGGCCCTAACGAGAAGGAAGTGTACAGTATCTGTGAAATCGTTTCCAGCCTTGGTGTGATATCATGATTACTTCAGTCATGTGAATGGAACATTTGATTTCAACCTTACTTAAGAGGGTAAGATTTCGCTATAGGGGATTTAAAAGGCAGTTGTAATACAGTCTGTTAGCGTACCTTTTTGAATTGAAATAAGACACCTACATGTTCTCAAAATGTACAGTAAATGTTAGGGTTAAATTTTATTCAGATGCTTTTGTTCAAAGTGATGTACAAATGGTGCATATATTAAGTACAGCAGAATAAACTGTAGAACAACAACAACAACAGCCCTTCGTCATAATCATGTAATCATCATTTGTGTTGATAAGCATGCACATATTGAATAGAGCCTGATGGTATCAATCTGGTAGCTTTCAGGGGTGGAGTTGGAGGGTCACCAAGGTAACAGGCTAACCTAGCCATAGGCTAACCATGTTAGCCTAGCCAACAACATTCAAATTTCACAGTCCAGCATCCCAACAGCCTACAGAATCTCCTCCAATTCCACCACTGTGTCAACTGTTTGTTCAGCTCAGTTGAAGAGGTTGAAGACGTTATTTTTCTAATTTCGCCTTTTTTTTTGTTTCCTTCCTCTGTAGTTTTTGAAGAAGCTTTTTTGAGCAACGACAAATCGTAAGTCTGACACTTTGGTTTTCCACCTCAGCTTTTGCACCATTTTTTTTTTAACCTGTTTTGTATTTTGTCTGCTTTTTGGAAGTAGCCTATCCCCCCCCCCCCCCCCTCCTTTTAAAACATTTTTAATTTTAAAATCTGTTAGGTGTAGGTAAGTCCTTTTTGTGCTGTGGTAGAATACCACTACTCCATTTTTCCTAAAACTGTTTTTGTAGTTTAGTCTGCATTCCCTTTTGTCTTCCTATTCCCAAATTATTAAAGATAATTTAAAATTCGATGTGGATTATGATTGCAGAACCCTTTGCAACCCTGTAAGAACCTCTCTGGGTTCCAAACCTAGGAGATCTCGGGTCATCTGGAATCTCATTGTTAATTTTAGAACCTTTTTACAAGAGATTCCATCTGATGTTACAAAGGATTCTAAATGATGATGATGATGTTGTAGAAAGGTCACAGTTGAAGCACAAATACTAAAATCCTTACTCGGCTAACTGAGACACAAATGAATCCAGCTTTACAGCAGCCAGTTAGTCCCCTTAAAGCTGTCCTCTAAAAGACTGTTTCTTAGCCATGTCTCCAGCTATGCCCACATGAGGCTAGATAACTGGATTCCAGACCAATACCTTCTCTGTACACACCCACACACTTATCTCTCAACCTGTCCAATGGGGAGCCCCCCCCACCCACCCCCAGAAAAACTCTGAGTCCTGATTGGCTGAGGCTACTGTCTGTCATGTGGCCGGTGTGAGGGTACCAGAGCGATCAACACGTAATGTCATAATGACATCTGTAACCGGCCCCGATGAGGAACAAGAGTGGTGCCTAGACCGCCCTCTACACTACAGTGAAGCCTTACTGATGTGGATGTGGTCAGCATCCTGGAGGAATATAGAGATATACAAAGTCAAAGAAGGGGGGGTAGATGAGAGGGAGAGATGGGGAAGTGAGATGGGAAATGAGACAGGCGGTCATATCGTGGGCCTGGCGAGATCATGTGATCTTTGACTGAGGATGAGGTTGTGATAATAATGGGGTGAAAATGGTCTTCTTACATTTACATTTACTGCATTTAGCAGACGCTTTTATCCAAAGCGACTTCCAAGAGAGAGCATTACAAAAGAGCTCTCTTTAACATACACACACACACACACGCATACAGTTCCTCACCTAAAATTCTTCCTCTTTCCCGAACTAGTATCTATTGCCCACGGATAAATTGCCACTTTGTCACCATGGGCACACTTGGAGCAAGGTCACACAGGTCATTTGAAAATACAATTTAAATGTATATAAATACATATATTTATATAGATAAATATATACATTAATTCAAATATATAAGTGAACCAGTTAGATATTATATATATATATATATATATATATTAGTCATCTGAATAATAATCTGAAAATAGCCAGCAAAATGAATCAGTTGTTTTCTCCTTTCCTGACTTTCTTGTTTGATGTAACAAATAATAACACAATTTATCCTACAGGTTTTTGGATGTCCCTTTTTAACGTTATTTTTATGTATATAATATCACAGACATTTGACATATTAGCATATAATACATATTACTCCTGTCACCTAGTTGTTGGCAGCACACACCTCAAAAGAAAATCCAAACTTTTTTTTCTTTAGCTTTAGTTTAATTACAAAGATCTCCACTCCTTCCTATTTACTACAACTACCACAATGCATCTTGGCCCTCAGGAAACCAATAACAACACTCTTCTCTTCAACAGAGTCATACAGGCAGGCAGGCAGGCAGGCAGACAGACCTCCCGCATCCAGACGATATGGAGTGAGTCAACGGTTACCATAGCTACAGTCACCTGTTACCATAGCTACAACTCACTGAGAACACAGAAGCCTAATAATACCTGAAGCAGACTACCTCAATCGTAGACTGAGACTGTTAACCTTTAGAAATAAAGTTGGATTGAATGATTAGTTGGTGGATTGGTGGCGGGTGGGCCGGAACTTCCAAGAACACATAGTGTGTGTGCGTGTGTGTGTGTGTGTACATTCATGATGAATGCTGAAACTCCTAATTTCTTTATATGTGTAATCACATACTGTAGAATGGGGGTTAACAATGTAGTATGTCCAGTTAAACGTATCAGGTAGGGTTATTCCATTGATTTCTCCTCTCTTTTTTATCTCTCTGGAAGAGAGACCAAATCAGTCAGTGTCTCTCTCTCTTTATCTCTCTCTCTCTTTGTATATTGTTCTATCACACATGCCTATGCCATACACACGCACAGGATACTGCAGGTTCGATTGATTTAGAAAGGATTCCCAAGCAGAAGTGAACAAGCACACACACTCTGAGCTTCTCTCTATATATCTCTCTCTTTACTCTATCTGACCTGCCCCTGTTTTCTTCCTTTTTCCCTCTGGCCATACCCCTGCGTCCTTCACTGTTATTTTACCATGCCTCCTCCCTCTCTCTCTCTCTCTCTCTCTCTCTCTCTCTCTCTCTCTCTCTCTCTCTCTCTCTCTCTCTCTCTCTCTCTCTCTCTCTCTCTATCTCTCTCTCTCTATCTCTCTCTCTCTCTCTCTCTCTCTCTCTCTCTCTCTCTCTCTCTCTCTCTCTCTCTCTCTCTCTCTCTCTGTAAACCCTATCTCCCTTGTTTTTTCTCGAATCTCCATTTTTCTCTCCCCCTATATCGTTTCTCTCCCTCTTTTCTCATCTCCCCCTACTCTTTTCTCGTCTCCCCCCCTTTATTTTCCTCTCCCTTCAATGTTTCCCCCCCCTCTCTCCCTCCACCTCTCTGTTCTCCTCCCCCCCTCCCCTCCGCCCCCCCCAGTCGCTCCCCCACCACCAGCAGCCTGATGGCGAGCAACGTGACCAACAAGACGGACCCGCGCTCCCTCAACTCGCGGGTCTTCATCGGGAACCTCAACACGCTGCTGGTGACCAAGGCGGACGTGGAGGCCATCTTCTCCAAGTACGGCAAGATCGTGGGCTGCTCCGTGCACAAGGGCTTCGCCTTCGTCCAGTACGCCAACGAGAGGAACGCCCGCGCGGCCGTGGGCGGGGAGGACGGGAGGATGATCGTGGGACAGGTGCTAGGTGAGGGAGGCGGAGGGCGGCGCTGGTGTTTTGTGTGACAAAAGAGTGTACTTGTGTGTGTGTGTGTGAGTGGGAGAGAGAGAAAGTGTATGTGTGTGTGAAGGAATGAGTGTCCCTCGATCAGAATCCACTTCCCCCTTGATGCATAGTGTTTGGGAGAGTGAGCAGCGTTCATATAGAGGTCACCCTCCTTCACTTGATAACACTTGTTAACACCCCCTTCCCTCTGTCTCTCTCCTTCTATTTTGCCCTTATTACTCATCCACACTCTCCCTCCTTTCACACTCTCGCACTCTTTTTCTTTCACACTTTTTCTCTCGCACTCCCTTTTTCCTCTCTCTCTTCCTTCTCTCTCTCTCTCTTCCTTCTCTCTCACTCCCTCTCTCTCTCCCTCCCTCTCTCTCTCTCTCTCTCTCTCTCTCTCTCTCTCTCAGACATTAACCTAGCAGGTGAGCCGAAGCCACACAGATCCAAGACAGTGAAACGTTCTGCAGGGGACATGTACAGGTGAGAGGTCATCCGCTCTGCTGTGTCTCACTCTACCACTCACTGGAAACATCTCTATTTAAAATACACGTTTACTTCATATTCTTCTCCTTTTTTTTCTCTCTCTCTCTCTCTCTCTCTCTCTCTCTCTCTCTCTCTCTCTCTCTCTCTCTTCTCCCTCTCTCTCTACTCCTGCTCATACCGTCAGTTCTTCATTTGACCTGGATTATGACTTCCAGAGGGATTACTACGACAGGTAAGCCACCTGTTCTTCTCACGGCTCCTCCTCTCAGTGAGGAAGAAAGGATAAGAAGGAGGAAGAGAAAAAAGAAGTGTGAAAAAAGAAAGAACGAAGTGGGTGTGGGACGAAAGGTATGAAGAGGAAAGTCAGACGGGGAAAAGACTAAAAGTAAACCAAAAGGGACGGGAAGGGTCCAGCAAATGAAAAGAGTGAAAGGAGGTAACAAGTAGGGAGCGGGGGGCGGGGGGGGAGAGGGAGCTTATCGCGAGGAGGAAGGCGGGGAAGGAGGAGGAGAGGAGGAGGAGGAGGTGGGGCAGGACAGGGGGGGGTGGGGGGGATAGGGGGGGCGGGTAGCTATGGCGCGACGAGCGGGGGGGTGCGGGGACCAAGGGGCGGGGGAGGTCACAGAAGTCGGGGGGCCGGATGGCGACTTTGGGCAGGGCAATGGGAGGGCAGGGAGGAAGGAGAGGGGAGGGGAGGAGGAGCAAGAGGGGAGGGGATGCAGGGAGCGGGCCAGGAGGCGGAGGAATGGGAGGGTAGAACAACGGGGGGGAGGCCGGGGACGCTAAGGAAGGGAGGCGTCGCCCCGCAGTCGGACGGAGGCTAGGGGGAAGGGGGGGGTGGTCCACGGTGGGGGGGAGGGGGGGGGTGCGGGGGGGGGGGGGGGGGGGACTTTGCAAACGCAGCACTCAGAGTCCATAGCAGCACCCGTCTCCTGGGTTTGCGGCAGCAGGACAGCAGGCAGCAAGAAGTTGGGCGGGGTCCTAGGTGGGGGCAGCAGCAGATGGCCAGCAGGCGGGGGAGCGAGCGGCCGCGCGGACGCGGGGGGGTGGGGGACGGCGCGGGCGGGGGCTGGCGCGCGTGCCCCGCGGGCGGCGGGGGCTAGGGGGGGTAGCTTTTTCCGGGGTACGGCATTGGAGGCGATGCGGCGGGTTGGCAGGAGAGCAGCAGCACTCAGGTGGCATCAGGCACCTTTGGCAACAAAGCAGTGAGACAGGTGTGGTGGGGTGGGTGGTCTGGGGGGGGCGTGGAGCTATGACGGCCATGGTGTGGT